>JAEQBH010004836.1:0-88054 GCA_016808115.1 Tetrastigma voinierianum | reverse complement strand
ATTTAATTAAAATTTAAAGATATTTTCTGCCTATAAATTTAGCTAAAATATTTGAATTTGTTCATTAGACCACATCCAAAGGGCGTAGTTTTTATGACATATGCAACAAAGGCTATCTACAAGTTGCTTTTGTCTCAGTATGTGAAAGTGAGAAAATGTTTTAGTCAAGATATGCTATATAGATGAACAAGACATTTTCTACCCACGGATAAAATTGAGGTGAGTTGATTTTTTGCTTGTGGTGGATGTATGTTTCATTCTCCCTTTTGGGAGACCAGTAATAGTTTCTAATTTTCATTGTTCGAATCTAATTTGAAGCTAATCTAAATGCATTCGTTTCTCGATTGCCAGGTGGACTTTAGATTGGGGTTTTTTAATCTTTTATTTTCGGTTCTAAATTTTGGTTAATGTTATTTTTAAAGTTTCAATGAGTACTTTATTCCATGGAAAAATTGATTTGGAACAAATGAACAGTGATCACTGATATCGGCTGTTTTGATTTCTAATAATCCTTCTTGTACTTCCTTTTGAAGGCCTAATGTCCATGCATCACGACAGTTTAGATCCGTTTTTTATTTAAATTTGCGCTTTGCCTCTAATGCTCTATCGTGGGCTTCTTATTTGAAATTACTTAATGTAAAAACATCTACTACCTTTCATTCTTAAGCTTATATCTTTCTAGACATTCTTACCTTAATCATAGATTCTGAACTGAGCGCAAGTATTATCATGATCTTCATCCGGGTGGAATGAGATGTGAGGCTTAACGTGTTTGATCAACGCCTTGTCAATCGCTAAATTCAAAATTATTTCCTAAAGAACTCACAATGGTTGAGATGTATTTCCTAACTCGAAAAATGAAAAAACCATTGGTGGTGGCTGAAAAGACCCCCTAAGCCTATGAACCGTCACTACGCATCGGGTAAAGAAAGCGCTCACTTATCGATAATGGCACTTGATGATCTCCCCATGTCTTCTCGCAGCCTATCCACAACAAATATCTCCCGTGAGGATTACTATTGCTTACACTCGGTGCCTTAGGTGTATTGGAAGCATAGGCCGGCGTATATTTGAGAGTGCGGGAGCCGCCGCTGTATTTAAGAATCCGAGGGCTCAGCCTTTGGTGTCCAGCGAACCAGCCAGACAAGGAAGTATGAGTCGAGAAGCTATTATTTCATTGCATTGAGATCGATCCTATTAGCTTGGTGACTTCGACTGCCAGGCTCTGGTTTAAACATCTACCGTGAGATCCCCAAGGTAGCAAATGCTTGAATCAAGAGGCTACAAAACCAAGAAGAAAACAATTACAAAGCGTAAAAGGTTATCCATGCACTTGTTTCTCCGTTTGGAGAGAATGGAAACTGTGATAAGTGTAGATGGAAATGTGGCGCAGATCTGATAAAAAACAAAGTGGGAATGTTGAGAGGAAAATGAAAGCCTAAGGAAAGGGTAAGAGAGTAGCATTCCAAATGATCCAAAATTTGAAGCCAACTTATTTGTGTCTTAGCCTTCCCAAAGTTTTCCAGATTTCGACTTCTTCCCTCATTAATTACGTAATTTGAGGTTGAAGTTCTATATCAATCATCAATATTTCAGTCGTTGTAATTAGCTTCATTTAGTTTAGAAAATATTCAACATTGATTTCTTTCTTGTACTCTTATATGTGGTAACACTCAAGAGATTTTCTCTCTATGATTTTCGCTTTCTGTATTGTTTCATGTAATGCATTATATTGTCAACGTAGTTATCTCCTTGAAATTATGATTATCAATGCATAACCCTAATGTTTTATTAGTGAAGCATGTGAACAATATTGTCAAGCCTTGGCTGTGTTTTATTGTTTACGTTAATACTAGATCTAGCGACATATGTATTCTTCTTTAAGATGATCTGAGCCTCTAAGTTAATTTTCTCGCAACCTAATTTGAGCACAATGGAGCTTTTGTGAGCATGGAAACCTTTGGCTACGGATAAATGTGACCACCCATAGACTTTGGGATCAGTATCAAACCTAACCACCGAGTGGTTCGTGGTCAGATTATGCGAAACCCTAGTCGTACCCCACCTCCTCTCACACCATGAACTCATTGAAGAGCTTCACACCCTAGAGCCATCTGTGACCCAAATCAAGTAAAAGCACCCCATGGGATGTAGGATCAAAGTTATCTTGTTTCCATGTTGATCCAACTGCGTGTGGAGATTCAACCATTTCTCGCCCGCAAATACCTTAAGGAAGATGGCAACAAATCAAGGCTAAGAGATGAAGAAGTCAGATTGTAATAACGGGCCCTCTCAACCACAATTTCCATTGTTAAGGTGGTATAAGGAGTTTAAATTCATCAAAGAGCTTGCCACTTAAGGAGGAGGTGCTCGATGAGGTGCTCGATCGAGATGGTTCTCCATCGACTATAAATCGTTCGAGCTTAAGGAGGAGGGGGAGGGCGTAAAGACCAGCATTATTATGTAGTGGCTATGGTATGGAGTTCTTGGATCCGCTTGGAAAGGAAGGAACAAATTTATTATTTAAGGGTGTTGAGTCGTTTCCTTTAAAGGAAGTACAAAAAAAATACATAAGAGATCCAGAACGATGAGAACTGGAAGGAGATACAATTTGGGAGTTAAGGAAAATGTAGGAGGCGGTTCTACTTTGTTCTATGGGTAGACCTCATGGAAGATGGCATCGATTATCGCTTCATGAAATGGGCCTCCGTTAAACGGGTGGTCTATGTTAGAGGAAAGCCTCACGGGCTATGAGGAACGATGGAAAACAAAGGAGAAAAAGTAAACCAACAAAGTCAACTACCCTGGAAGGCGGAGGATCGAGAAAGGGCAAAGCCACCACAATCAAGCTGGGAGACAAAGACTAACTAAGAGGAAACCAAAGATATGATATGGCCGATATTATAAAGTTTTATTTCAAAAGAGTTTTCTGGGTCGTGCTTAAATATGGATTATGGGAGGATGGAAGTCAAAGCAAAGCTTTAGATCCGATCGATCTCAGAAGGCAAAAGAGCTCGGAGGTCGGGCGGGGACGTGAATTTTCAAAAAACTGTCAGAAACTTTTCTTTATGGGTTTTGAATCGGTGGAAGAGGCAGAATGGGTCATGGAGAATGGTAGTAGAATTTTCAGGGGGGAAGCGATGTTTATTGAATGGTGGTCCCCGTCAACAGGTTGTGAAGGGAGAAAAGAACAAGAGTCCAAGTTCGATCGAGTGGTAGGCTTGTTTCTGCACCCGTGGGTCGAAGATATACCGGAAGAATTAGATAAAGAGGCTTGTCGTTATGGATAAAGCAACAACTCACGCGAAGGATCTTTGTGGGCAAGAATATTGCTAAGAATAGCCGTCGAAAACCTTCTTCGCTAATATGCTCGTAAAGAAGTTATGAACTTCAAATTGCGGAAATCCAACCAAAGTAAGAGAGGTGTATCTCCAGTTTATAGACCCAAAGGCTGCCGACCAGACCCAATGGGTTAGATTTGATGAAATTCACGCGGGCCAACGAACTAGCTGAGAGGTGCACTGAAAGAGGCTTCACACTTCAAGAGTTGCACATGAGAGCCCAGAATGGGTGTCATGGACCGAGCGGGTCGATGGAGGAGTGGTCCTGCTTCATGTTGACCCAAAGTGGGGCCCAAGATTTGCTGCGTATCCCAAAACAATTTGGGGATTAGGGAAATAAATGTGGGAGATACACATGGGAGGGAGTGGGCCAGCAAGATAAAACATCTCGGCCTGCAAACAGGGAATAATGAAGCCCAAAAATCAATTCCTCGCCAAGAATTTTGTATGGGCCAAAGCCCAAAAATCCACAGGGAGCAAGCTGTTTGTCCAACAGTGAAAAAGGCTGTGGATAATCAAAGGGTAAATTGCAAGGAGTTGAGTGACGAAAAAACAAAGAACACAGAGAAGTACAACACCGTCTCTATGCAGAAAAGTGAAGACATCGAGGGGGATGAAAAGGAGCAGCAAGAGAAGAGTTCAAAGTATATGTCGGGGCAGAAAAAGGAAAAGGATAAGCAGCGGGGCTTAGGAACAGAGGAAGAGAGGAGTTCTAAAGAAGTAAAGGGAGCCAACCTGAGAAGAAGATCTTCATGATCTCTGATCGAATCACATCGTGTAAGTTCTCGAAAGTGATGATACCTTCCTCGCTATATCAGGAGTGCGCTGACTGCAGTAAGACAAGCTTAAGGTAAAGGAAAAATCGGCGAAAATTCGCTTACCACAAGACGGTTATTCGACGGAGGTAAGGATCTAGGGGTCAACACTCATGCGAAGGGAGGTTAAACTACAGTTCTTGCCCCCCAAAGATTCCAAAGGAGACATCAAGGAGTTATATTTTGGTGCTGAAGAAGACTATGGAAAGACGTAGGGGCGTGGAGGGAAGGACAAAGGTGGATGCCCGCAAGCCCGTCAGAGCGTGTCTACTTCCTCAGGCGCGGCAGCACCTATCCTCGATCCAAGATCGGCGACTGGGTGCGGTCTGCTGGGCAATCATGTGGTTCTACTTTCTGACGGTCTCAGTCATCAGATCCAAGGCACTTATGGGTTTGATCCCGGGATGGGGCTGAGCCAGCCCAAGTTATTCTAACGGGCTGATTCCAGACGGACGGACGACTTCAAGTCCTAATAGTTCTTGGGCCAAGGATAAGGGGGAGAAATCTTGGCTGAAACAAGGATCGACATCAAGGCCCTCAATGTCCCCTGAGCGCAAACGGGCAAGCTCCAGAGACTACAATTCGGGAGAGGAGGGGAATAAAACACAGTGCCGGGAAGAAGACGTGATACGAGAGGCTACACCCCAGGACGATGTTCGCTTATATTCGAATAGGTTTGTCGATAACCTCAATGATAGGTCTCCCCTTACACCAGACGGCCGCCCCGCTTTCCTGGGATTTTTCGGCCTGGGGGTACCACAGAAATGAAAACTGATTCAACAGATGGCGGAAAATGATGGTAGGGGAAGGGGGAGGGATCTCGCAGAGTGACATTGTCGGGACGACAGGAAGTGAGCCTACGTATTAGAATGTAGGAGGCACAAAGAGATCCATCGTATCATGCCTTACAATAGGTGGGAAAGTAGCTGCTTGATTAAATTTAGTGAATTTTTAGGCTTTCCAACAAAGGGGTTTGAAAAGGAGATTCTGGATTTATTGAGGAATTTAGTGGCTCGACAAAAAAACGGAAAGGAGAAAGGAAATATGTCAGGATCAAAAGGATCGAACTAAGGAGATCAAGAGCACCATTAATTACAATGGAAGTACAAACAGAGCAGGAGGAGGAAGGGATAAGGGGGAATATATGTATCAAGTTAGAATGAAGTCAGACTCTATCTTGAACGTTAGAGGTGAACATCCTGCAAAGAGTCAATAAGAATTTTATTAAAATCATGTGAGTGGACATTATTTGCCTTCAAGAAACTAAGGTGCAAGAAATGAATACTGATATGGTCCGTAGCTCCTGAGTGGGGGCGTTTAGATCGATGCCTCAACGCCGATGGAACTGCTGGGGCATTCTTCTTTCGATTTGGGATAAAAGACGCATTAGTTTGCGGACTCGTGGTAATTTGCCTCATGTTTTTTCTCGTAATGGAAGAGGGGACGGGTTTCAACGGGTTTTTTCAGGGGTGTATGGCCCGGTTGAGAAGAGTCTTAGAGAACTCTTTTGGGAAGAGCTTGGATCAATAAAAGGTTTATGGAACGAACCATGGTGCGTGGGAGGTGATTTCAATGAGATTCTATCTCCTGACGAAAGATTTAAAGGGGGCAGGATTTCCAACTCCATCAGAAGATTTGCCGACATTTTCGAATAACCTGAGTTGATCTCCCGCCTGTGTGGTGGGCCTTTTACTGGCGGGCATCTCAATGGTAGATTAAAGTCCCGCTAGATGCATTTCCAGCCCTCCGATCGGGGAGAGTCATCGTAGCAAAGTGATTCAGAGTCGTCGCCTGTAAAGCGCCCGATCACCGCCCATTCGCTGGATCGTGATGGAGCAAGAATGGGCCCTTCACCTTTCGCTTGAATTGATGTGGTTGAAAAAAGGAGGGATTTAAAGAGACTTGAAAGGATGTAGGCAAAATCTCCAGCTTCACGGACTTACGCCTTCATTCTCTCGCAAAGCCGAAAGCTCCAGTATGTATTCAAGACTCGAACAGAAGTTTTCTGCTTAGTGGAAACTAACAAAGAAGGATGTGCCCTCCGCAGGTGACCTTCGATGATCTCGAGAAGGAAAGGGATCTGAATCTTGAGGAAGTGGAGGAGCGGGTTAGAGTGAGAGCCGATTTCAAACGATGGGCCCTCGCAGAGGAGATCTCATGGAGACAAAAATCCAGAGAGACCTAGCTTAAGGAAGGGGATAGGAACACGGTTTTTCCATAGGACTGCGAATGCTCATAGGAGAAGAAATTTTGTTAATAGTATTAGCATCAATGGAAGAAAGCTTGAAAAGGAGGAAGAGATAAGAGATGGTTTAGGCGACCTTTCCGTAATTTGTTGTCTGGATCCTGTGGATTTGGTCCTTCCCTTCCGACACATGGCACTCAATGAGATCGGTCTCAGAGGAAGCCGATAGGTCGGAGGAAAGTTTTTCGAGGAAGAAATTGACAAATGCTATTTCGGGTCTTAATAGTGATAAGGCCCCGTCCGACTCCGCTTTCCCCAATAGCTCGATTTTTAGTCGATTAGAAAGAAGCGAAGTCCTAGGTTTCTTCAAGGAGTTTCATGAACAGAGTGTATCTGGCCAAAAATTTGAATGCAACTTTTCTGGTGTTGATTCCTAAGAAACTGACCGTGGAGGATTTAAAGGATTTAAGGCCAATAAGCCTTGTGGGTGGTTTATACAAAATTCTGGCCAAGGTTTTAGCTAACAGAATTAAGAGGGTTCTTGACAAGGTGATTTCTAAGTCTCAAAACGCCTTTGTAAAAGACAGACAGATTTTGGATGCAGTGTTGATTGCAATTGAATTAGTGGACTCAACCCTGAAAAGGAAGGATCAAGGGATGGTTTGTAAGCTGGATATTGAAAAAGCTTATGACAGCATCAGTTGGGAGTTCCTAAACCAGGTCATGGGAAGGATGGGTTTTGGCAGTCGATGGCTAAGCTGGATAAAATGGTGCATATCCATAGCCTCCTTTTCGGTCCTCATCAACGGATCCCCAGCTGGCTTCTTCCAAGCTTTGCTGGGTCGAGACAAGGCCACCCTCTCCCCATCTATTTGTAATTGGTACGGTAGTTCTCTCGCCGCTTAATAAATCGTGGCATAGCCATGAAAACTTTGCCTGCAGCTGTGATTGCTGCATGGGAGGGGGAATCTGGTTATTTCCCACCTTCTCTATGCTGATGACACACTCATTTTTTGCGAGGCTAACAAAGATCAGTTAAAGTATCTTAGCTGGATTTTGATGTGGTTCGAAGCGTTATCAGGCTTGAAAATTAACTTGAACAAAAGCGAAATCATTCCAATTGGTCCAGTGGACAATGCGGAGGAGTTAGCTAAAGAGCTCATAAAATCGAGCTTCCCTACTCCTACCGGGCCTCCCAGGTGCCAAACATAGTACTAGGAGTATGCACTGATCAAGAGAGATTTGGCAAAGGCCTTCGAAGATTCAAGATATATCATGCGGGGCGTCACGCTCATTCGGCAGCACTATCCAGCCTTTCCAATTTATTACTTCTTTCGATGCCTCGTAAAGTCTCAGGCTGTGATTGGAAAAGATCCAAAGGCGCTTAAAGTGAGCACGCCAGATAGGAAAATATCTGTTGATGGATTCAGTATGGATAAGAGAAAAGGTGGCATCGGGATTCAAAGTTTATCTAAGATGAATAGTGCATTGCTTAGCAAGTGGAGTCATGGTTTGCCAATGAAAGGAATTCCCGCTTGAGGAAGGTTATTCGGTAGTGAAATGGAGAGTCTGTGGGTGGATGGTATACCTGAGCATCAAAGGCTATGTATGGATCAGTTTACGGAAGGACATGGTGAAAGAACCCATTTTTTTTTCAGAACTGGCCTTGCCTCGGGGATGGAAGAAGAATCAACTTTTGAAGGATGTCCGTGCGGAGAGGAGGCTTCAGGTGTAAGGTATCCCCGTACTTTTAATTTAGCTCAATACAGGCCAAGGCGGCGACACGGGATACGGTGGGTGGAAGCCGGTCAACAACCTTCATAAGAGCTCTCACTTACTGGGAGATTGAAGAGATGACAAGATTTCTACAAACTCTTCATGAACAAAGTTTTCGTATTAACGCGAAGATATGCTTTTATCAAGGAAGCTAAAGGAAAGTTTCAAGCTTCAGTCATATAAAGTTACGATTTATCCCCAAGCATGTGATTTCCATCGCTTGATCTGAATTCGGCCGCATTCTCCAAAATGGGAATTTTTTCTTGGGAAGCAGCTTGAGGCAAAATTCTCACTTTGATAATCTCAAACGAGAGTTGGCTTTCGCTAATGTATGCTTTATGTGAGGAGGATTATGAGACCATGTACCATCATCGATCCATCAAGTAGTGCAAAAATGTCGACTTGTTTCTACTAATGGTGGGGATTAGTTGGGTGTTCCCACATCTCGGTTCCTTCTCATACCTTTAGCTTGGCAAGGAGGTGCTGTGGAAAGAAGCGGAAAATATGGACAAATACTCTCCCCGTATATTACTTTGGCCTATGGTGTGCTAGAAACAAAGTCAAGTGCTTTGAAACGAGGTTATCGCCACTGTGTGATTAAAATTAACTTTATATCTAATTTATGGGCTTGGGCTAACCTGTTTAGCAATGCTAACACAAACTCTGTCCTAGATTTCCTCACATGGTCAGTGTAGGTAGGTTTTGTGGTGGTCTTGTTTTGGCTTTTTTCTCGCTTGGCCCACGTCCGTGTACTCCTAAGAATTTTCTTTCTATAATAATTGTTTTCACCGATCAAAAAAAAACCACCTTGCTTGTTGCTCCGCCTCTATCTAGGGTTTATGTGTTTGTTTTCTTTCTATGGAAAATTTGGCATCCGTTATTTCTATTCAAAAATTGTAATAAAAAATAATTTGCGTAGTTTTTTTCTATGAGTATTAATTCTAAAGTGATGATACAAAAGAAAAGGTTGATAAGAAAAGGACAACTATATTAATTGTCATATATTATTTGTGATGGTTGCTATGCTCTCTATTCGAGATAATTATGTAGCAAATGTTAGTATTGATGGGGTTTCATAACTTTCATTTACTCCAAAGATTCATTTTTATGTTCAAGTTAGAAAGCAGATGATTTAAATTATGTGTAGAGATATTGTTATCTTTTGGTGGATCAATTCTGATGGATGACATTCATCATAAATTAATGTCTTAATTTAAATATTTATATATAATAATGTATTCTATGGCCCTTGAGGCTTGTCTCGTAGTAATGGGAAAGTGGTGAACAGGTGTTTAGTACTTGTAAAATAGAGTGATCGAGATGTCAAGCTCTTTGTCCTTGTAAGAATAGAATAGTACAACGTTGTAACATAACATGGAAAAAATAGAAGGAGGAAAAAGAAAATAGAAGGGAGGAAAAAGGAAAGAATGTATAAAATAATGTATTTTTAGATTATTTTTTGATTTATTTTAATTGTTTCTTCTGCTTCCTTAATTGTTTTAAAGAATGATTATATAGATATGAGAAATAATTAAACTAAAATATTACATATGCACAAAATTTTATTTTTAAAATATTTTTAAGAATAAAGAGATAAGGTGCATAAATGCTCGACTTTTTGATTTTGCATATTAACTTTTTTTGGTTCCAAAATACTCCCGATGTTTACTTTTGTAGCTCAACCATACCCTTGTTGTTACTTAATTACATTGATGTTCCAAACTATAGCACCATAACCTATAGTTGATCTTCGGTCATTAACTGAATCACCCCGGGGCCCCAGACTCATATAAACTCTCCCATTAGAAGACGGTCGTTTCTTCCGAAAAAAAGAAAAGAAAAAAAGAAAAAGACCTTACTTGGTGTGGCTTTAAGGTAGCTATAACTTTCAACTCGCTCCAGATAAAACTTTAGTCCATAGTGCTTAAGTTGGCTGACAATACTCATAGTATAGGCTATGTCTAGCCGAGTTTGGAAATAAGCCTTCTTACATGTCTTTGATGCCCACCCTCGTCTATTGAATCTCCCTTAATCTCCGCCCTAAGCCAGGGTCGATCTCGTAAGTGTAACATCAAGTTTGGCATCTGCTACTTAGTTTATTTCTATGAGATTAAATACATGCTTTCTTTGCAAACACATGCAATGCTTGGTTCTTGCTTCTTCCATGCTAAGAAAATATTCAGGTCCTCACACCTTTTATCTCAAATTCTTCTATCATGTATCTTTAACTTGAATTTCTTAAAATTGTAAATCGAACAATTATATCGTTTACATAGACAATGGGAATGTTCATTTTCATGAATGGTGTGCATTTGAAATGAGAAAAGTGGGTCTCCTTGGTTTTCTGAAAAGCCATATTTCTTTAATGACTTAGTAAATGGCTTAAACCAAGACCATAAATGATTTTCTTTAGTTTGCACACACCCTCTTCTTGTTGGATTTCCTAGTCGAAAATCCATATACACTTCCTCCTCTAACTTCCCATGAAAAAAGGAATTTTTAATATCGAATAGGAATAAGTTCCTAACAAAATTAGTCAGGTAAAGATAAAGATTGTAATTGAATTCATCTTAGTCATCGAGCAAATTTGATAACCATTAATGGTAATTGAAGCTTTTTCCTTAGCTACTAATCTCATCTTCAGATCTCTCAATAGAGCTATTGGTTTTATATAAGGGGATTCTCGAAACCCATTTACATCCCACGTTTTCACTAGCAAATCGGGCCCACTTCCATCTTTCACACTTTCTGTTATGGAGCGCCCTCATTTCCTCAAACACAATGTTTCCATATTCGGGATTTCCAGTTTCTTGGTACATTTTCGTGGCTGATTTTATTATTATTATTATTACATATTATTTTATGACAAAGCAAATGTAAGGCCAATACGACAAAGAGGGAGACAAAGTAGGCTAGGATATTTAGTGCGGGCTCTAACACTATTCCTATTGGCAATGGAGCATCCAAGTCTAGATTTTATTAAAGAATTTGATCGAGATGAAGGATTGAAACAATACCTTTTGGAGATGGGAATTGACAATTAGGAAAAAGGTAGGATGATTAGGGAAAATATAGTAAATTATATTCAAGAAAGGAAAGAAAAGATATGGATAAACTTTAATTGGAATTAATATTATTGGAACTAAATTAGAGTTAGTATAGAGTCAAGGCCAAAGCAGTTCACTATTTGGAGTCGGATTAGATTTCAGCCAATTAGATTATAAATATAATTAGAATTAGAATCATAAAACATCATTGGAATCCTAATAAACTTCGAATTTCTTAGAGAAAACTTATAAATAAAGTTAATCAATATAACCAAAACTAATTGGATATTATTAGCAACTAGCTTTTTTTTTCTTTTAATTATCGATATGTTACACTCACGATGAGACTTGTAGAAGCAAAGCAGAGGAGTTAGCATAAGCCCCCTAAAATTGTAAAATAAAAATTTCCTATGTCCAATGCTCCAAGGATTGAAACTTGTAACTAAGGATGCCCCTTGAAAACAGTGCTTTAACTATTACACTAAAGCTAATGCTTGTATTTTCAAATCATAGCTAGTAAATCTCACTCAATTTTTTTTTTATAAAAATCAGCTTACAACCCTCTTTCTATCCAAGATCCTAAGTGTCTTTCTTAAAACAGCATTTAAGAGGAAATGGGAAGAAATAATTGCAAGATTAAACGAGAGGGAAGAATAATCCTAAGCCTTCTCCAAAATTGAAGTCACGTCCTAGCTCCGCCACTACGTAGAAGGCCTCGTAGACTAAGGTTTTCGCTTCTTTTTGTTGTATCTTCTTTTCTTTTTTTTTTCTTTTTTAATTTAATTTTTCTATTATAAACTTTTTATTCCTTGTTCCTCTCTTTACATCATACAAATAGAATCCTAATTGCCACCTATTTGAGTATAAGCAACCATCCTTTGGTCGTCCTTCCATCATGATTTATCACATTCTCCCTTCTTCTCGAGTATACCAAGGGAGCTGTATAGAATTCCAACAACTACCATTTTGTTACCAACATCATTCCCATATGAGTTATAGGCTCAATTTTAGGGTCATTGATGAGATTATTTATAGTAGAGTAAATTGACTAGGTTAGGGCCACAATGATGTCAACCCTTTAACTCCCGAATTCTCCCTCAAAGAGTCATTTACAAAATGGAAGGTTCTCAAAAGATTTAACACCTACCGTGATATATTTTTTCGCATTGAGGGTGAAAATACTCAAACCTTTATGAGCTGAGATAATCAAAGAACATACTATAAGTGCCTAGATACAATTTGGACTCCTTACTTTCAGACATGAACATAAGCAACATACTCAAATATTTTTAGTAGAAGATCCAAAGGGAATCATAAATTTTCAAAGATATCGATTGACTTTTTTATATCTAGAATCTTAGCGCTACTCGATCAAATGTGGTTGTTATAATACGATGGTTCAAAATGGACTTTTTGGATGTTTTTTTGTGAACATTAGAGCTCTTCCCGTTTCTAAAAGATGTTAATTTTTTCTTTTGGCCACCCCATTTTGGTAAGGTCTGTTATTGCACAAAGAAAAATATATGTTGCCATTTTCGTGAATATAAGTCAGTAAAATTGAATTGGAATACTCTTTCCATTATCAACTCGAAAACTTGTTTTTTTGTTTGAAAATGAGTTGCAATCATTTTATGAAAATTTTTGAGAGAAGCCGATTTTGTCTAGCAAGTAAATCCATGTGGGTGCGTGTGCAATCATGGATAAAACTCACAAAATCATTTGAAACCACATAAGATAGAGATGGGGGCCCTCTAATACTATGAATGATGTTTAGAAGTCATTTATCGTATTGTAGTTTTGAATGCTGAAAAACCTACATACAACACCTATAGTTGTAATTCATATTCAGAAGTTGTAATGTAAGTTCGAGAAGTACGCGAGTTTTTAAGTGAAAAGATTGTAATTAGATCAAGACTACCTTCGCTAAATGGAATCCTAGTTGATCCAATCAGATGATTTCAAATAATTATTCAATTTGATAATCAATGAACGCAAATACAGTATGTAAGGCATGCATTTTATGCCATCACTTATTTCAAACTGATGACTGCTTCAATAATAGTAGACTTTTGGATGCTTTATTTACAGCTTCCTTTCGTTTATAGGAAAATTGCATTGCAATGTCTAATGTGTTACTGATATATCTTTGTTGCTACCGACTCGTTCATCATGTATCCCTCTAAATGTTACTTTGCTTTCTTTTCATGTCTTGTTTTCTTCCGATGAAAAGGTGTTCAGAGTACGATTAAAGGAAATTATATTCCGCACATTGTTTGACTGTGTTCCCGGTAATATAAAAAGGCCAGTTCGTGGTCCGGTAACGCGGCATGATTTACACTTTAAAGTTGAGGGTCCCACAGATATAATACAATGACGAACTTAACAAAGATGGAGAAAAGAAGAAATGGCGCGATTTCGTGCTTAAGAAGGTCACGATTGGCAACAGTGATGTTTTACAAAGCTAGACCGCATTTCATGGATAATCACTCCTCCCCAGTCCTACCGGTGATCATGCTCGCTACATTACCAAGATGATCCGTAGAATTGACATGTGCAGTACAAAAATACTGCAAGTTATTTTGAAGATCAATTACTTACTCATATTACCTATTTGGAGTACTTTGAAAAACAAAGCGACGCATTCTCGATGGTTTCTACTTTCAGACTAGGTATTTCGTCAATTGATTCGTGATATGTGAGGGGATTCCTGTAAAGCTTGTTTAGATGAAATGTGTTAGACTACGCTTTATGTGCAATCCTGTTAATTCGTGAGTTCTCAGATCCACTAAATTAATTTCAATCGTGTTTATGTTAGTCGAATTTTATACTAGTAAAATGGCTTTTCTTATCACCCTTTGCTTGCGTAATCTTGTTTGTGGAAAGAATATGAAAATAGATAAGAGCATACATGTCGCTATGTGAAAGCTATAAGATCGGCGCAACACTTCGCTTACATAGAGAACCGCATTTTCTCGATCTCGCATATTAATGCCATCATACAAAACGTTGTGTAAGCTAAGTGATAGATTGCCTGGGCCTTGTCATCATCCCGCTAATTCCTATCACCGTCATAGCTGTCATATCAACCGAGACATTCTAATTACCAAATTTAAAACTCGAGTAAAAACATGAAGGTGATTTTATTTTGATATTTATTTCAAAATGTTATCTATTTTACCGTTTGAAGTCCCTAAAGAATAATTCATGACTGGCTTCACTTGCTAATATACCTATGTTAGCTTGATATGCATTGTGGGCTTCACTTTTGGGTCAAATTACATCTTAACAAGATATTAGGAGCTTGGTTAAGTAGAAATCTCAATTTTGTCTCACTCAAGTTTCTTGTTTGTTCATTCCCCTAATCATATACTTCCATGTTTACACTCATCTCTATCTCTTCACGTGTGAGTATGGGGCCGCATTTGAGATGGGTTATAGCCTCATATGCATCATGTGGGTCATTTATTTGTAATTCATGGTCCGACATCCGTCTCCACGTGTGGTACAAT
Source organism: Tetrastigma voinierianum (assembly GCA_016808115.1). Classification (NCBI taxonomy): domain Eukaryota; kingdom Viridiplantae; phylum Streptophyta; class Magnoliopsida; order Vitales; family Vitaceae; genus Tetrastigma; species Tetrastigma voinierianum. Next base: position 73,381 of record JAEQBH010004836.1, on the reverse strand, counting down.
CCAAATTTTAGAAGACAGCTGTGCACAACAAGAACCCTGCGATAAGTTGATGAATTTCTTCTAAATTTGCTTTGAGTAGAGATACATGAAAATCTTATCTACATGATAATATCAAATAATAGAACACGCTTAAAAAGGCGCACCTTGCGATTTCTTAATTTCCTTTAACACTTTTACTCTTGAAATTTCTAATTATATGTATTAATATTCATATAATTTCTTTACCTTTTATATTGAATGTTTCTTTTTAAATGTTAGGAATGTTAATTTTTTTAATTCAATTAGATTTTGAATCATATTTTATAAAAATAATGTGCATCCGAGGTCACATTTCACTTCACTCAAGCGCCTCGGGCTGGTGCTGTGCTTAGCGCCTAAGCCCGAGGAGGCTTTTGTGCCTGGGTGTGCCTCACACCTTTAACTGCAGATAAGATTATTTGAGCTTGTTTTTTCTTTTCCAAAATTCGGATTTCGGGTTGCTATTTTCTATTTTACCATCAAAATTTTGATATTGCACATGTAAATAATATTTCTTCTCTCTTTTCTTCCTCTTACTTTCCTCTATTTTCGCGTGATTATAATAATTAGGTATTCTTGTACCTCTCCGGTCAATGTATGCTTATTCAAAATTCTTCAAATCTTATTTCTAATTCATGCTTTTAAAGAGTCTATCTTCTTCTATGTTTTCTAATTCTACATTCTATTTGTGTGAGCAAAGTATAATTTAATTCCTATGGAGCCGGCCTTAAAAATCTGTAGCAAAATCACATATGAACATTTCGTGTCTATATAGTGATACCATGTGTTTGGGCGTGTTCCAAGTAGTGCCTGCAAGAAATTCTTTTTTGGCAAAGTTAAATAAAACATCCTTTTCTCATGTAATAGAAGTTATCTTCACTCAAAGATTCAGATGTGGGTTGGATATTTTTCTAACTTGGCATGACTCTACTTTGTTTTTTCATTTGCCATTTTGGCGGATCTCTGTCACTCATGCATTATTACCGATTTACTTAAATTGCAAGTTAGAAAGTTATGTCTAAGGGTAAAGGTCAATCTGTAAGCCTTTCAACTCTACCAACAAGGAAAAACATCCTTTTATTTTTTATTTTTATTTTTTATACAAACTTCTACATAATCTTAAAACTTGTTTACCCTCTGGAGTAAAATCTTCACAAGAGGGATTGGAGATGAACCTGAATATGAATGTTGAAAAGTTTTATGAATAAAGTTAGTCCTTGAACATTTAATTCATAAAAATATGCAATACAGGAATCTAAAATCTGAAGATAAAAGGTAAAGTTTCATGGCTTAGGAACGTATAGACAATTTTTTTCCAAGAGGCTGCAAAGTGGTGAGGTTTAGATAAAACTGTTGGCGGAATGGAAGACGGCAGAGGGAACACAGAAAAGAATGTAGCATCGATAAGATGGAAGTTAAGAAAATTATTCACTATCTTAAAGAAGGCTAAAAATAAGAATTGAAGTAAAATTTGTGGCCTGTGATGATTTATATGGTGGCGATAGGCACGAAAGTACGTGACCCATTATGAGTCCCAAACGCTGTTACTACTTGATTTCAGGTTTATAACCACTGGGCTCCCTCCTCGACAACTAGTTGGCAGAGCTCCGCCAAGTGGTTAACAAAGGGTATTAGAGGGTTCATTCCTTGGGATGACCTGCCTCGAAATTGTGGGAGGGTCAAGCACCGTGATTCGCGGGTCACTATAGTAGTTTCATGAGGCCACACCCGTAACTCGCAGTCACCAACCGCCGGGACGTCTGGGCTTTTGAAAGAGGGATGGATTATTATGACTCGTTCCGAGTCCCACATCGTTAAGTTACAACTTGACCTTGTGGGTTTATAACCACTTGCCCTCTCCTTGATAAATAGCTTTTAAGAGTGAGTTCTATTCAAGTGGTCAGAATAGAAAGATGCGAGTAAGATGAGCGCAAACCATTTAATTGCATTAGAAGTGCAGATCATAGAATTTTTAGTTTAGGCTTGGGAGTTATTAGTGACATAAGGAGATATGAAGTCTAAAATCTGTGAAAGATGAGAATTTGGAAGGTTGTAGAACATGGGATTTTTCTTTGTAGCAGTGTATAGGACCAATTTGTTTAACAAGACCCTAATCATGAAGACAAAAGGATGAAAAGCACTTTCGTAAACATAATATGCAGAAAGAAGGTCGAATATAAAGCTCCACAAATTATCATGATGTTGCTTACAAGTTATGTTATGGAACTTGAGTGAGTGATTTTAAGCAAACTTTAAGGCGTAATGCGGTATCAAAGTTTGTACTTGAGTGTTTCCTAAGGAAATTATACCATGAAGCTATTTTCTTGGATAAATTAAAGAGAAATTGAATCTATAAGAAAATTTTCCATGTAGTGCTTATCGACATTGAGGATGCATGCAAGGGATTTCTCAAGGAATTAATGTACCGAAAGCTGCGTAAGAGAGAGAGTTGATAATATGTGATCAAAGTCACAGATAATGAGTCTGTAAGAAGTATAACAAATGTCAGAGGACAGACAAATGAAATCCCGACTATTGATCTCTTACTTTTTCGTATTGATCATCACGTGTTAATGGGTATATTCAGTGGGAGATGCATCACTGTGCCAGTAGTGTGTCATTTATATCGCTTTAATTGATGTTAATAAAGGAGTTAACTTAAGTTATAACTATCGATAGATACTTCAGAGTTTACAAGCTTCAAGTAAGGGACGAGACTCGTGAAATTTTTATCGCTTAAAATACGAAGTGATGGTTTCTCGTTATCACGCATTAATTAATTATCCATACGAGTGAAGATCAAGGAGGATTTCTCCATCTTGTTAGTACATAATGAATGAACCAGAGAAGCAAATTTTAAGTATTTTGTATCACAGAAGGTTTTTCATACTACATGGAAAAATTGATCAGATGAGCTGTAACGGTTATGCCTTATGGTACATAATGTTGACTGTTAAGAAACAACGTGTTTGAAAAATAAGTTATCTGAACAAAGATAGAACAAGTGGAATACAAAAGATGGAATCAGAATGAGTCTATCATCAAGAGAATATAGGTGATCTAAGTTGGTTCAACCATAGTTAATAAGGTCCGTGAAAAAAACAAACTGAATGTTGATTTCATTCATTCATGGTGTCACAACAACAAGGTGAGTCGGTTGACCTGTTAAAATTTGCAACAAGCAACATGAGTGAGAAGGATCAAGCTATCTATGGTTGAATTATGTGTGAAGGACTCTAATCCTCACGTGTTTTGAACATAAAGCCGAAATATTCAAATATTGTTTTCATTTTATGATTGTTATGATGAGGATGAATCTTTAACATATACGTAGATGAATTTTTAACCTATTCATTAAGGTAGAATTTCATTATTTAAATCGGAATAATTAGATTAATAGTTCGAAATAAATTAGGCTTAAGATTGGAATCAAATTAAGATTTAGTAGTTAGAACCAAATTAGAATTAGAGTCATAATAGGTCATTAGAGTTCTAATATACTTCAATTTTCTGTAGATGTGAGCCTATAAATAAGGCCATGTAAAAATTTTAATTGGTTAATAATATTTTGTTTTCTGCAAATATTGCAATTTCACTTGGCGAGACCCAAATGATTTCTTATCTATTTTTTCCTCATTGATGAGACCCTAGAAAAGCTGCGCTTGTGGGTTCATATGGCTTCTATCACTTCTCTTCACATATTTTTCTATATTTTTCAATATTATCTCTAAACACCTACTCAAATTTTTAAACGAGAAACACTTATTTCGATCCTTAAAGCTATCAAATTTGAATGACTAGGGACAAACAATGAGTAAGGATGTACCAAATGGCTGGGCAAAGACAAAGCAGCCTTGCCGATACGCATCACCTTACAGGATTATTTGAACTTTTACGCCGGAAAGTGTGAAAGTTCATCTACGAAAGTCCTCTTCAAACATGCAATTCTTTTCTCGAGAACCGTGCATTGGTATGGCATTTTTACCCTCCGATGTTAATAGTTAACTATTACATGTATTCTCCATCCAAAAATATTTCATCATGGGTTGAATATCTAATTAGGGCCACCCAATTTGAATTGTGCTATCATCGTGGTCAAGTATAATGCTCCATATTTCATACTTAATCATAAATTAAAGGCAAAAAGGATTGAGCGGAAATTATCAACGGTTCAACTCTATAATTCTTGTTGCGAAAATTGTTGTTCTATGTAATATCGCCTTTCCTCTACATATTTGCTCGGGGCTAGTTCAAGGTTTTAAGGAAAGAAGCAAAAGAAAAAAATATTAAGGTCAATAAATTATTTTTGTAAGCTACTTCAAGCTCACTTTAATTAATTTAATTCTATACATACGATTAAATAGTTTGAGAAGGCATAATGCTGATTAATTTTCATCATATTGATTTTCTAGTATTTTTCATGATAAAGCCAAACATGAGAAATATTCTTTAATTGCAGTGTAAAGGCTCATTCAATATCATGTCTCTATCTTGAATTTACACCCGAGCTAGCCTTTCATAGTCCACCCTTTATTTTTCCTGCATCTTCGTTGCTTAGATCATGATTTTCATAAGCTTTGAGTAACATCGATGAAAAAAAGGAATTTGGTTTCGCCTCGATGGTGACTATGTAGACATATCAACTCCGAGAATCATTTGTTCCATTATAGTTGCAAAATCCGAGTTATATATGCTCTACCATTATTATTCACCTTCGTATTCGTTTTCTTTTCTTCTTCATCGCAGGATTAGCTAGAAGCAATGCAGATTTATGATTTATGTCCATGCCAAAGGGATACAGTTGATGATGAATACTAAACCCCACGGGATCCGCCAATACAACTGCAGATCCTGGATGGTTCAAGGATGCCCGAGATTGCCATGGGCGCTATCACCCAACATACACATGGTCGTGAAGAAGACTCATCCCCGCAGCCAAAGCTGCTTTCATATCATTTTTTTTTGGTTTCATATTGTTTCAAAACATTTATCTGCTATCTCAATATTCATCTTCTCGTAATTTGGATGTATATGGCTATAGATGTCACTCCTGGTGCTTCGAAGATTGTTTGCCAACCGTAGACTCTAGAATGTATGAGAAGTACACAAAGATTGCCAAAACTAATCGCGTATATATGCACCAAGAACACAAAGAGATGACAGGCATTTGATGCAGCATCTAATCCAGTGAACAAAGACGGAAAGAACCACATTGCCCGGTCACGAATGCTTTCCGCACGGCGGTAAAGTTCTTGATCATCAACTAATCTTCCGATGCCTAACCACAACTATCTCATCAAACCTTCCAAAATTGAGTAATGGCTTATCATGAAAGTCCGCACGAGGAACAAAAACGCTTAGAATCGAGAATCTCGTGACGAGAAGAAATACACTGCTTCGATGTAATTATCGCTTTATGTATGTGTTTGTTTGTCATTGTATGGAAAATAAGTTCCAAGTAGAAAACATTTTTTGATGATGGTACAAATGTTAATAATGCTTCCATGATATTAGCCAAACACCCTTTGGGCACTGTAAAAGTTTGAGAAACTTCACTGGCCTTTCCTAATGTTTGAGAAAGTATTGCATGATGTTGATAAGTTGTCAATTTGATGCCTTAAAAATTAAATTAATTTTTTTAAAATTCCTTAAAAACCTTAAAATTTATACTTATTATTCAAATATGTAATTTAAATTTTCTCAATTCACTTTCCTTTAGGAATCATCATATTTTTGATGGATTTAAGATTTTAATACTACCCATCATACCTAACCACATGGTAGAACGTTCAATATTTAAATAGACAAGAAATAGGGTAGGTGTCTCGAAGCTTGAGTTCCAATGGAGATAATTTTACAGATATAATTAATGTGTTTAGTTGTAAAAAAAAAAAAATTAATACTCAAAATTTTAGGAGTCTACTTTATAGTACACCATTTTCTTACCATATTCATTGTTTTTATGATATGTTTGATTCTTATCAATTTTAAGGGCGTTAAGAAAAAAAATAAATAAAAGGAAAAAAAGTGAAAGAAAAAATACCATTCATTCTTATTTTTATGATATGTCTGACTTCGGATCAGAAGGTCGTGGGATCGACTCCCACTGTGGTCATTTATTTTATTTTATTTTTAAATTTAAAATATTTTTTCGTGGTCTTCCAAATTAGGCTTTAGCTCACTTTCTTCCTCTCAAGCATTCTCAAGTCATTCAATCACTGTGATGATCGTAGCTCTTCTAACCCTCTCGGCTTTACGTATTTTCTTTTTGTCTCAAGTTTTTGTTTTTTTCTTTCCTTCCCGACACGCCTGCAGAAATGCCCTCGTAATTGCCTCCATACTACGATCTTTATAGTTTGCAGTTTCTTTCTTTCTCTTCCTCCTCAGATGTAAAGTTGTTGTGTTTGATCAGAGAAAAGCTTATGTAGAAGAGAGCGAATGAAGAAATTGAATTCGCTTTTATGTTGTTTTTCTTAAAGGATGAGCCGGAGCTTAGCAAGATTTAAATTTTGGTTCGATTTTTCTCGTAAACAAACTTCTTCCGGTTGATTTTTGAATTTTAAGCTTCTTTTTCGAGCTGTAGTCATTTCGAGTAGCATTTCACTTTAAAATGTAAATTTCAACCCGTATGTAGTCATTTTGCTGAAAAGTCAAAATTTTATTTTCCCAGTTTAGATAATCACCTAAATAACTGAGTTGCCATGACAAAATGTCCATTGAATGTATTTGTTTTTGGGTATATTTACACAGCGTATTATTTTTTAAAAATCTTTTTTAGCGTTAATCGAAGGGGTTCTGAGCATTGTTCGCTTGAAGAATGGTTTCAATGTACACCACGGTCTTTGAAAAGATCGACAATTGCGCACAAGAGAAGGAGACCAACCGACATTACCTCTAGGAGCCGGAAATGAAGTGGGCCGCCTCGTGTCAAGGTGTCCTATAAAGGAAAACCATATTGCATAACATAATGCATTGTGCTTTTATTTTGGCTAAAGGTTTTAGCTTCCATTTTCAACATTTGGTTTTTTAATTTGTTTGTTTCTTCGTTTTGTTCATGTTCTATGGTGGTGATAGTTTGACTGTGGGACTATCCAAAGATGCTCGTGCATGGTCGCTTATTTATACTTGATGAGATTGATCCTTCAATCTGCTGATTTGAGAAATGAAGTTTAGAGAATATCATTATTGTTTTTCATATTGTAATCCTAGGTATGGTCATTTTTCTGCAATATTTTTTTTGAAACAATGAATGAATTTGTCTCTAATGGTCTCTAAGAAAAATGACCTAAACAACTATTAAGCAGTTTATATAAATATTCATCTCGTATCTTCTTCTACCAATATCTTTGCGTGCTATTAGAGCACTGCAGATATATCTTATGGGAATGAGACTACATATAACACCCAAATTTTATGCCATCTTTGAATGGCTCTTGCTTCTCAATGGTTTCTTCATTAAAATTTCTAATATTTCTTTTTCCTCAAGGAATAAACTCTGAAATTCCTCTCTTCATATGAAATAGCTTCCTATAGCTAAATCTATCATCGGCTCCGCCCGGCTCTCGAGAAGATTTTCGAGCCAACTTTTCTCCATTTGAATTCTAACTGCATGGCTGATGAATGCTCTTGAAACGGTTGAAAGCACATCACTAGTTAGTTATCTACCATCATAAGCATTGTAATAAGAGTATTCTTCAGAGTCGGATCGAGTGATCACTCTATAGAAAGACCATTCATGATTAGAGGTTCCTTTCTCGCTTCTAGTGGGGATGCAGCACGGACCTACCCTCTTTATCTCTCGTATAAAGTGTCCATACACACACTTGAACATGTACTGCACTTGAGGAGCCCGAGAGGCTAAGCACAACCAAATCTATCAACTGAAATTCCTTCGAGAAGCCCCCTCAGATCTCTCACAGTATAAAGTGTCCATACACACACTAACATGTACTGCACTTGTGGAGCTCCGAGAGGCTACATTAATCAAATCTATCTCGCTAAAATTCCTTGGAGAAGCCCTCCCAATCATTCACCTTCTTGATTATATTGAAGTTCCCATTGCTTTCTCGCATTGTTTTCTGAATGGGTTTATGTTAATCTCATACATATCTCTCGCAAAGGTTTTAGCCGTGGTAATATGTAGCAACATATGTCATTAATGATCATTTCATTCAAGATCTTCATGTCTTGTCTTGTCAATGAACTTTGTCAATCTTGAAACATTTTAGAACTTTCATCTTCGCTTTTCCTTTGGTTATCTACTCTACTTTCTCATGTAAAATCGTCAGTTTTAGATTGTTTCCACTTTACCGCATTTGTAATGTGTTGTACTTCTGTGTGCAACTTTCACTTGGATCATGCCGCATCCTTCCATATTTCCCCGAGAAGGTTGGCTATTTATTTAATTAAAATTTAAGCTATTACTTTGCCTATAAATTAAGTTTTCAAAATATTTGAATTTGTTCATTAGACTACATTCAAAGGGCCGCTTTATGACACATGCAACAAAGGCTATCTACGTTATTTTTGTCGATTATGAAAGTGAGCAAAGTTTCGGGCTTGAAGATATGTCAGAGTGATGAACTAGACATTCTTCGTCATGGATAAAATTGGAGTGAGTTGATTTTTGTTTCAGATGTATGTTTCATTCTCCTTTTTGTGAGATTAAGAATAGTTTTTGCAATCTCCTCTCATTGTCCGAACCGATTTTGAAGCTAATCTAATGCATCTATTTCCTGATTTGTTGTAAGGACTTAGATTTGGGTCTTTAATCTTTTATTTTCTGTTCTAAATTTTTGGTCAATGTTATCTTTAAAGTCAATGAGCACCTTATTCCTCGGGAAAATCAGATTTGAACAAATGGAACAAGATCACTCAAGAGACATCGAGTCAGCTTTGATTTCTCATCCTTCTCTCAGATCACTGATTAGATTAGACTGCTTATTTAATTTCAGCTTCTAATGTCTATCTCTGCCCTATTCGAAATTAATAATTTAAAACATCTACTACCTCATTCTTAAACTTAAATCTTTCTTTCTACCATGTATTCTCAATTCGAATCATAGATTCTACCCGAAAGTGCAAGTATTATCGTTTAGATCTTCATCTCGCTGAATTTCGTTTTTCACCTTCTATGAGATTAATTGGCTTTGTCTTCAACATAGAGGTTTTGGCAAAACAATACTAATATAGGCAAAGAATTGGGGTCTTAGCTAAGATTTAATCGACTATACTTCTAATATTGATTCTTTGTTCACCACAAAGATTATGTTATTGTTGTGAATATAGTTTGAAACATGTTACATAACACCAATCTAATAAAATATAAAACTTATTCTGAAAAAAAAGGAAGCAATATGGTGTGTGTATTTCTCATATGCCAAAATATTGGTTGCATATAATCCTGCTTTGTTGCAGACTGTTTGGACATTTACAACAATTGACTTTAGATGTTGCTTAATTTGATTATCTCATTTAATGTCTTCAGAATATAATTAAATCACCTTCACAGTTATTGATTTCACCCACTTTAGAAGTGAATGGTATACGATTTTGCATACCAAGTACGCCCCCGAGCCGCCAAGTTTACGGTTGATATTGGGCCGGGTGTTCGAGCACTTTACACCGGAGACTACCTCGCAAAGAAGATCGGGCATCTTCGTGCCGGCCGATATCCCTGCAGCTTCTCCATATTTGTATAATTGAATCACTTGTGTGCAACTCATCAACCTCTAACGTGAGAGAAAGCGCTCACGTATGTCATCCACTCAATCCATTTCTCAAGGGCCGTGGTTTCAATCCCCGATGAGTATTGGTCTAACCATCCTCGAGCTCCATAACATACCCATATATTATGCTTCCCTGCAAAGGTGCATGGTCGCTACCGCATACATCAACTCCATGAATGAGAGGATTCGAATCAATTTGCAAATTAATCCTTTGACTCTCAAGCACATATCTACTTTGAAGAGCATTGAGAAATTTTAACGTATGTAGGTCCATCAAAGGTATGGCGAGTCCGAATGGTCTTCTATGGGATTGTCAAGACAACTATTTGAAACGTAAGCTCGACAAGAAAATGCAGCGTTATACCTGGGTATGCCGTGGAAGGAACGCCGGGCAAAAACCACTGTATCAATGAACCCGCGAAGTTACTCTAATGAATGGTCTTATCGCTTCCTCAACATGCGTGTCCACTACATATCTTTCTCGCTTCGCGCATTTTGGTACGTACAAGTATGTTCCCGGGCTGAGCTCATGCCACCTAACATCATTCTTGTCCATGGAGAGGCCAACGAGACTGTGGAAGCTCAAACGTGTTTATCACCCGGTTTGGTCGACCGCAACACCTCAAAACATTTCAAAGAACTGACACTAAGAGATGTATTTACTCGATAAAATGGAAACCATTGGGAGGCTTGGCTTCTAAACACCGCCTGGGTGGAACTCGCCAACTGCCATCGGTAAAGAAAAGTGTCACTCTATCGACACGGCACCTCGATGATCTCCACGCCTTCTCGCAGCCTATCCACAAACAAATATCTCCTAGAGGACACTTGCCACGTGGTGCTTGTGTATTGAAGTACAAGTCGGCGCATATTTAAGAAGTGTGGTGTCATTGCCGCATGAAGAATCCTCGAGGGTCCAGCTCCGTGTCCATGAACTGCTGACAAGTGAAGGAGTTGTTAGAGAAGCATATTTCACAAATCGAGATCGGATCCTATTAGTTTATTATTGTTCTTGACTTTGTTGTGGCTCAGTTTTAAACATCAATGTGAGATCCCCATGTAGTAGCTAACGTAAGAGGCCACAAAACTCTGAGGAAGAAAACAATAAGAAAGGTAAAAGGTTATCCATGCACTTCTGTTTCTCTCATTGAGATGTAGTTTGGAGAGAATGGAATCGGTGATAAGTGTAGATGGAAATGTGGCGCATTCGATAAACAGAGTGGGAATGTCGAGAGCGAAAACGAAGGCCTTAGGGAAAGCGTGAGAGTCGTGATTCCAAATGGGATCCAAATGTCGTAGCCCAATCCCTCTATCTCGTGTCTAGCCCTTCTCAGTTTTCTCATATTTTCGACTTCTTCCTGAATAAATTCTGAATTTTGAGGTTGTGTTCCTATATCAATCAATATTTCTTAGTCGTTGTAATTAGCTTTCTTAGTTTAGGAAAATATTCAACATCGATCTACCCTCAATTCTAGCCGGATCACATACATACCTCAACATTGATCACATCCTCCTTGTATGTAAAGTTGTTGTGGTTTGATTAGCTCAATTTTCTCGTAAAACAAACCGTGCTTTCTCTCGTTGATTTTGAATTCTAAGCTTCAATTCGGGAGCTAGGGTCATTTCGAAAGAAGATTTTCACTAAATGTAAATTTCAACCCGCATTTATTCACTTTGCTGAAAGTCAAAATTTATTTTTCCAAGGCTTAGATAATCACCTAAATAACTGAGCTGCCATGACAAAATGTCTCCACTGAATGCATTTGTTTTTGGGTATTATTTTATGATGTTGCATTATTTTTAAATCTTTTTTTTTAGGTGTTAATTGGAAGTGGGTTTGAGCATTGTTCTACTTAAGAATGGCTTCAACAGTGGCTACCGGCACAATCTTTGAAAAGATCGACACTCAAGCACCGTTATAGCTGAGACCAACCGATTATTACCCCTCTAGAGCTGAAATGAAGGGGCCATTCCTCGTGTCTACATGTCCTATAAAGGGAAACCATTGTATACCATAATGCATTGTGCTTTTATTTTGCTACACTTTACTTCCATTTTCAACATTTGGTTTTTAATTTGTTTGTTTCTCGTTTGTTCATGTTCTATGGTGATAGTTTGACTGTGTGGAATTCATCCAAAGATACTGTGCATGGCTGCTTTCGCTATACTTGATGAGATTGATCCTTCAACCATTGATGTCCTTTTCGTGACATGCCAAAAGATGTTCTTTTTTCCGTTGAATATTGTAATGTTATTTGTTTATAACTCTTAGTAACTGCTGAATTGAGAAATGAAGTTTAGAGAATATCATTATTGTTTCTTTACATTGTAACTTCTAGGTATGGTCATTTTTTCTCGCAATTTTTTTTTTTGAACAATGGAATGAATTGTTCCCGAACGGTTCATCGAGAAAATGGAAAACAACTATTGCTAAAGCATATAAATATTCATCTCAGATCTTCTTATCAATATCTTTTTTTTATTAGTATTCTCTTTTTTATCAATATCTTGTGCTATTAGGAGCACTGCAGATATATCTTTATGGGAATGAGACTACATATAACACTAAAAATTTTATGCCATCTTCTCCTGAATGCTTCGCTTCTCAATGGTTTCCTTCACAAATTTCCAATATTTTTTTTCTCAAGGAATAAACTCTCGAAATTCCTCTCATAAGGAAATAGCTTCCTATAGTTGAAATCTATCACTGCTTCCATTCCGCCTTAAGATCTTTTGTAGCTTTGAGTAGATTTTTCAATAACTTTTCTCCATTTGAATTCGATCGTGACGCCCATATGCTTCTGAAACTGGGGTTGAAAAATATCACTAGTTAGTTATCTACCATCAAGCATTGTAATAAGAGTATTCTTCAGAAATGATTGAGTGACTACCTATAGAAAGACCATTTCATGATTAGAGGTTCCTTTTCTCGTCTTTCTAGGATGTGTTAATGGACCTACCCTTTGTATCTAGCGTATAAAGTAGTCCATACACACATTCTGAACATGTATCACAGACTTTGAGAGCCCAAGAGGCTACAATAATCAAATCTATCGCCTGAAATTCCTTTGAGAAGCCCCGTTGCATCTCTCGTAAAGTGTCCATACACACACTCGAACATGTACTGCATTTCAGGAGCCTAAGAGGCTAATAATCAAATCAATCGCTAAGATTCCTTCGGGAGAAGCCTCCACCGTTTCACCTTCTTTGATTATATTGGAAGTTCCCATTACTTTCCTCGCATTGTTTTCTTCTCCAAGAATGGGTTTATGTTAGTCACATACTTATTCAGCAAAGGTTTTAGTCGTGGTATGTAGCAACATATGCTCTTAACGCATCATTTCATTCAAAAGATCATGCATGTCTCGTTTATTAATGAACTTTTTTCAATCTTTGGAAACTTTGAGAACTTTCATCTCGCTTTCCTTTTTGGCTATCTACTCTACTTTCTCATATAAATTGCCTTTGATTCTTTTAGATGTGCTCTCCACTTCATCAGATCGTAATGTGTCATAGCCTCGCAGCCTTTCACTGATCACGCATCCTTCCATATTTCCCCGGAGAAGGTCGGCAACTTATTTAATTAAAATTTATGCGAATACTTGCCTATAAATTAAAGTAAATATTTGAATTTGTTCATTAGACCACATTCAAAGGGGCATGGCTATAATTTGCAATAAAAAGCGCCATCACACGCTGTTTTTATCTCGATTATGTGAAAGTGAGCAAAGTTTCATGAAGATATGCTGTGCGTATGAACAAGACATTCTTCGCCTCCATGGATAAAATTGAGGCATTTTGATTTTTGTTTCTAGATGTATGTTTATTCTCCTTTTAGACTAAGTAATAGTTTCCTCTAATTTCTCATCGTCTCAATCGATTTTTGAAGCTAATCTAAATGCATCCGTTTCCTACTGTTGTAAGGGACTTAGATTTGGGTCTTTAATCTTTTATTTTCTGCTCTAAATTTTTGGAATTTCACGTTATCTTTAAAGTTTCAATGAGTACCTTATTCCATGGAAAATCGATTTGGAACAGTGGAACAGACCAAATTATATCGAATGCTTTGATTTCTCATCCTTCTCTGTACTTTTTTGGTTATCTCGAATGGTCCATATCATATGATATTAGCTAGATCCATGACAAATTTTCTTAGGTTTGTTATAATGTTCAATCTCTGGGTCTCTTATTCAAATTAATACTCGTTGTAAACATCTACTACCCTAATTTTAAACTTAAATCTTTCAATACCATGTACATTCTTACCTCGAATCATGCGTATTCACCCGAGTGCAAGTATTACCGTTTAGATCATCTTTGGAATTTGTTCTTCACCTTCTGTATCAATTGGTTTTGTCATCAACATAGGAGAGTTTGGGTATTTATCATTTAATATAGTAAAGAATTAGTCTATTAAGATTTAATTTGACTATACTTCTAATATTGATCTTGTGTCTCCACCACAAAGATTATGTTATCGTTTCCACTATAGTTTCAAATATGTTACATAATTAATCTAATAAAATATAAAACTATTCTGAAAAAGCAATAAGGAAAATATGGCCAAAATATTGGTCAGATATAATCCCGAATCATTTGGAATGTCGAACATTACAACAATTGACTTAATATGTCAGTTAATTTTATTATCTCATTTAATGTTCTGATAATCAGAATTAAAATCCGGTTATTCATCGTGTTATTGATTTCAACGACTTTGGTATAAGATGGTATAATGCATTTTGGTGTTACACACCGCACGCCCTGGAGCCGCTATGTTTATGGTCGAGACACGGGTGTTCGAGCACTTACACTGAGACTATTCACGCCAAGAAGATCGTCTTCTTCGTGCTGTTGAGATCCCACAGTTCACCCCTGATATTTGCATAATTGAATCCACTTATGGTGTACAACCCTACCGCCTCGAAATATGAGAGAAAAGTGTCATAGATGTCATCCACTCCAACCATTTCTCAAGGGGGCCATCTTAATCCCTATTTGCTTTAGGCGGCTCCAATGAGATATTCAACCATCCCTGAGCTCCATTACATCCCCATATTATGCTTCCCTTGCAAAAGGTGTATGGTTGCTTACCGCATTGCCATCAACATCCCGCTTAAAGTGCATTGAGAATTTTAATACGGGGTCCACAAGTATGAGAAGTAGTCCGAGTGGTCTTCTGCCAGAGGATTGTCAAGACAACTATTTGAAATATGGTGCTCGATAAGAAAAATGCATGTGTTATACCTGGGAATGTCGAAGGAACGTTGACAAAACCATCATCAATGAAACTCAAGAAGCATCAATGAACGGTATTATCGTTTCCTCATTGATGCAGTGTGTCCACTACATATCTTTCTACTTAAACAGATCTTATTACTCAGTTTGTCGACAAAGAATACCCAAAATTATTTCCCCAAAGAACTGTCGGGCCACTGACATACCAACTCCGAGAAGAGGTCATCAAAGACCTTAAGTCTGTGAAACTGTGCCGGTTTAATGCAAAAAGATAGAAAACGCTCACTTCATCGATAATGGTAACCATGATCTCAATGTCTTCTCGCAGCCTATCCACATAAAATATCTCCCGTGAGGATTACTGCTTACCAGCCTTTGGTGTATTGGATAGGTCAAGCAGATATTGAGAGTGTGGAGTCATTGCCATAAAGACCCAGGGTCCGTTTTTCGTGTCCATGAACTATTGACAGCGAAGAGTTTCAGAGAAGATATTTCATTGCAATCGAGATCAGTATCCTGAAGAAGGATATGGCTTCACTCGTTGTGGCTCGTTTTAAACATCAGTCAGAGATCCCCAAGCTATCGGTTGAACTAAAGAGGCCACAAAAACCAAAGAAAACAAAAAGATGCTGAAGCAGAAGGTTGTCCATGCACTTTGCTTCTCTCGCTGGGAGATGGTAGTGAAGTTTGGAGAGAACAAAACTGGTGATATGATGGAAATGTATGATCTTGATAAAACGTAGTGGGAATGTTGAGAGCGAAAAACGAAGGCCTTAAGGAAAGGGAGAGTAGTATCTCCAATGATCCATAGTAAATGTGAAGCCAATCCTCTTTATCTCTGTCTTAGCTCCTTCCCCTCGTGTTTTCCGTATTTCGACTGGTCCCGATTAATTTTGAAATTTTGAGGTTAAAGTTCTATCAATCAATATACTTTAGTCACGAAATTAGTTTGCTAGTTTAGAAAAATATTCACATGATTCACTCCTGGGCCTGGGTCGATCACATACATCAACTTTTTCTTTCTCAGACCTTATACGTGGTAACGCTCAAGAGATTTTTCCTTCAGGCCAGCTTCACAAATGCATTATATTGTTGAAATGAGTTATCTCCCCGTAAATGAGATTTATCAACCTAATGTTTTATTAGCAATAATGAACACAATTTTTTTTCCTAATAGGTTCTATTGTTTGATGCTAATGCTGATCCAAATGCAAGTGGTTTAACCTATATCTCTGTCTACCTCCTTCCCCTTGCAGTTTTCTCTCGACTTTCGACTTCTTCCTAATAAATTCTCAATTTTGAGGTTAAAGTTCTATATCAATCAATATTTCTTAGTCAACATACTATTGTTTCTTTAATGAAGCCACCATAATTCGCGCTTGCTCAGTCCGCATCTGGCCAAATGGCAAATTTGCGATCTATTACTTTAACCAATTTGGGGTCTGCTCGATGATGTTTCCAAATAGTTTTCTACAACTCAATTTCAAAGGCTACTAAATGTTTGCAAATAATAAAAACGATACAAGTAAAATAAAAATAGGGAATTAAAATTAAGTCTACAAAAAAATAATAATAAAAAGAGTCTACTTTGATATAGAGTGCCAATGGTATCATTCTGAACCTATTGTTCAAAATCACCTTGATTTTACATACTATCAAATATTCTATTCTTAGGTAACTTCAAATAAATTATTTAAAAATCACTAATAATTTGCTTAATAATAGCTGGGTATAAAAATTATGGAAAATAAGATATCTTAGAGATCCGCTGCTATTTTATGTGTGCAAATATTGAGTCATCAAATAGGTCCTTAGTTGAGTAGTTATTTGAAGCTCACTCATTTAATTTACTTAAGCCTCAATTTGATCGTAAGCCTAAAGGATTAATTTTCGTTGTTCGCTATGGCCTTATAGGCTGCTTCAGGTTATATGTGAATAGTAAAAGTTATTTAGTAGTATGGTACTCATACATTATAAAACCAAGTTTCAACTTTCAAAGAATTTATAATTTAAATGGTATCAAAACATGATTCAATCATCATAGTATAATGTTTATCTATGTTTTAAACTGTTTTCATTCTAAAAAACAATAAGAAAAAGAAAACAAGGAAAATACATTTGATTCATCTCTTGAAACAAAGGCATAGAAAACAATAAATTCGTGATAATAAGAACAATTTTTAGTTTTGTGTTTTGCAATAGTTAAGAAACAAGCCAAAAATAGAGGAACTAAACGGATCTCATTTTCGAAGAAACCTAAGAAGGTTTCTAATAGACAAAGACTTTAAAATCTTATTGCCATGAAGTTGACACCACCTGTTAAAAGTTATGAATGCTGTGTGAATCAACTATATGACGTTTTAAGACTTTTTGACACCATCATCAAAGTCATGAATGCATGCGAAACTTCTGGCGTCAAGCTTCTTTAAGACTTTTTTGTAAGTCATCGGCAAAGACTTTAAATGAGTTGAGCATGAAATTGACACTACCTATCGGGCCATGAATGATAAAGCACACGTAAGCTTCTTTTTATTTTTAAGATATCAGTCAACAAAGACTTTAAAATGGGTTCGTAGAGTAATTATTTAAGTCATTTTTATTCAAAAAAGATATCAACATCAAAGTCACAAGGTTAATATGTAAAGCTTTTATTTTTAAGATACTTCGCTTTCTTTCTTTTTTTTCAACAAAGACTTTAAATGGGGTTAGGTGGGTAGCACTATTTGTCATTTTTTAGTTATTCAAAGTTGACAACACTCATCAAAGTCATGAATGAAAGTGCTAATACGGGGGCAAGCTTTTTTATTTTTAAGGATGATTTCAAGTCAACACGACTTTAAAATGTTAGGTAGGTACCATTAAGTCATTTTTGTTGTTCAAAAGTTATTATTACCTATCAAAGTCACGATTACACGTTAAAAACTATGGGACAAGTTTTTTATAAAGATGATTTCAAGTCCCTTTACCAATGTCACATTCTTAGAAACCAACTCAGCATACAAAAAAAAACTTACTTTTATTTTTAGAAAAATGTTTAACATTAGAAATAGTACAATTTTTTAGTATTACAATTTTTAAAAGCAACTGTATTTTCCAAAAAAAAAAAAGGGTAAATTAAGTTATATTTATTCAAAAGCTTAAGCTTCCTAGAAGTGATTAAATTGTCATTTATCTATTTAGCTATTCAACATTTATTATTAGGAAATGCAACGGTATCTTATTTATATGAAACATGTTACTCCCGCCACTTCAATGAATACTCAAAATAAATGTAATTTTATATAAATTCTTACTTAATGTATTATCTAGATGCCATAATCATTTGAAAATTATGATATTTAATACTATAATTTAATAAATTATTTCACTATTATTAATTTTTCAATGATCTATAACTAGTTGCTGTCTACAAGGATTACTAATATGAATATTTTAGAATAAGATTTCTTTCTATTATAAATACAGTATAAATTCTAATTTTTTAGTAATTTCCTATATATAATTATTATGTATACAAATCAATTTAATATTTTGATCATATCTATCTCAATTTCACTGATCACTTATAATACATTATTGTCACCCTTATATATTTGTAAGATATTTTAGTACTATAATTTAATGAATGGATGTCCATCATAAATGTCTTCACCTACATCAATAGATATTAATATTATGACAATATAATATGAATACTTGGTCAAGATTTCATGATAATACATGATGAATTTTCTACCCTAATGAACATGATATGTATCATAATTGAAGTGTATGTACTGAAGTCATAAATTAAAGTTTTTAAAGATGTTTTTGGAATTAAGCCTTTGAAAATAGATTAATTAGAGGATTTTTTTGTGCCGAAAAATTGATAATACCTAATGTTGAGCAAAGACTTTAAAATGGGTCAAGTTCCAGTATTTTTCGGTTATTTTTTCATATTTTGGAAGTTGATGATAATGATAAAAACCATGCATTCTATAAAAGTCATAAATGCATGTAAATTATGGACAAGTTTTTAAATATGATTTGAATTTAGAAAACACCTTTTTTTGAAAAAAATTGAGGAAAGATTTAAAATGGGTTAAGGGACAAATTATTTTATTTTTCTATTAAGAAGACACAATATTTATCAAATTGAGCAAAGACTAATTTAAAGCAAGTCAAACATGAGTAATTACTTTAACATTTTTTGTTAACTCGCTTTGGTGGCTATATTTGCTAGTAAATTTTGAAGATATTTTGAAGATACAAAGCCATTATATTGATAAGTTAAAATAAATAATTCTGATTTGAAATAAAAAGAAATAAAAATAATATATGATTTTAATTTATTTATTTTTTCTTAAATTTTATTTTATTTTACTTTTACTATGTTTTCTTTCTCTTGCAATTTTCTCAAAATTTTGGGAATCAAAGATAGGCTAAAATATATTTTTCATAATGGCATTGGATTCTAAGAACCCACAAGACATCAAAACTGAGGCATGGCGTAAAGAGGCTAAGAGATTTTCCTCTTTTGATTTTCGTGGATTTGGCCGTGCTGAACACAACTATCTCCCCATAAATTATGATTATCAATGCATGACCTGGAATGTTTTATTAGTGAAGCTTGTGAACAACAATTTTGGTGCTTCATAATTCTTTGTCAGTCCTCTTTGATTTGCAAGATGATCTCCCCCAATATGTGTTTATCAGAGGTTCCCTTAACTATTGCAATTATCCCTTTATTATTTACTATTCCATAAATATCATAATAGAATATTTGCTCCATAAAATCCTACCAAACGTGATCCACCTTCGAGATTTGATTTACTCAATATTATCTTTAGTCTTCCTGTATTTGTCCCAGTTGTATTGCTTAATGATTTACATAATATTTACTCAAAATCTGATTCGATGAATATGAAAAGTTTTGTCACACAACAGACATCAATCAGAAGTATTAACAATTGCAGCATCCCTTGTTACACCCTCTTTATAGCCCGGTTAAACGAGTGAAATGTAAGTAGCACAATTTTACTCTAAGATCATACTCAACATATTTTTCCTAACACATAACAATTTTTTTATTTCTTTTTATATTTTCAAGAAGCAAACATAAGATCGATTATCGACTTGTCAGTTAGCAACAACTTTAAAAGGAGTTTACATAGTAAAGTTAATTTGGTCGGGTAGAGGGTTGTTGAATTGATAATAAATTTAAATTTAATATTTGATAGCAATTAGACAGACGGCCCATGCACTAAAACATATACTGATCCCCAAGAATGACATGACTTTATCTTTCTTCCAAATTTCTTGACATCGCTTAGTCTTAAATCTCTTTACTATATATATATATATATATATATATATATATATATATATATATATATATATATATATATATATATATATATATATATATATATATATATATATATATGCAATTATATGTAAAGAAAAGTTTGTTAAATGGACTTTTTGTGATCACCATCGAGCCCTCACTTAAAAAGAATTGTAATCCTAATTTAAACATGTTCTATTTGAAAGAGCAATGGAGCAAAGAGAGGAAAAGGAATATTTTTAATTATTTACTATGTAATTTCAATAGTTCATTTTAATTAAAAATAAAAGTAATATTTTAAATTATTTTCTATGTAATTATAAAATAATTCTTATAGTACAGATCATTTTTGATAAAAAAGAAAATAAGTAAGGTACTGAGATTACATTTTCAATCTCCATTAATTGTAGTGGAATATGTGTAGTTAGATGTAAAACACCAAACAATGGGAATAGCCGAATGTATCACACTTAAGTTTATAACAAGTGTTTCATCCTCTCCTCATGTACACCTGTATTTCATCTCTACTCAAATAATAATGGCCCATCAATATCCTTCATCCTACTCCTTACTCTCTCGACCATCACCACTCCCGTTTTTCATTTCTTCTTTCCCTGTCTTCACATCCTTCCATGTCATTCACCCCGCCTCTGCACCAATGCCATTACTATTTTCAAAGTTGAGAACAAGATCAAGAAGCACTCGCTCTTCTAACATGGAAGGTAAGTTTCTCACAACAAACCAAGTTTTACTCTCATCTTGGTTTGGACGTTAAATTCCCGCCATCATTGGTTTGGAGGCCACATAAGTCGTGAAGTGTTCGATTTAAACTCTTCTGAGTTGTGGTTTGAAAGGTACACTCCAAAATCTCAATTTTTCATCTCTCCCCAACCTCCTACTCTTAATTTGTCTAACAACTCCCTCCATGGAACCATTCCAAACTGGTAATATTTCCAAACTAATCACAATTCTTGATCTTGGTTCTAATCATTATTTCACCGGTGCACCGAACAATATGGGTTTTTAACTTCACTTAGCTTATCTTTGCTTCTAATAATTTTAGAGGGTCAATTCTTCCTTCTTTATAGTGAATTTGAAAACTTAACTATTCTCAGATCTTCTTGAGAATGAGCTTTCTGGTTCCATTCTCAAGAAATTGGATTGTTAAGATCTCTTAACGATCTAGATTGTCATTTAACAATCTCAAATGTCTAATCCCTCCTTCATAGGCACTTGAGGAATTTAACTCACATTGTACCTGGTGCAAATAAATTCTCTCGGTTCCATTCCTCAAGAAATCGGATTGTTAAAATCTCTTAATGAACTTGATTTAGGAATTAATAGTCTCATTGGTCCAATCCTCCTATAGGTAAACTTGAGGAATTTAACCATTGTATCTTCATACGAACAAACTATCTGGTTCCATTCTCAAGAAATTGATTGTTAAGATTCTTTAACGATCTTGAATTGTCATTTAACAGTTTCACTGGTCCAATCCCTCCTTCCATAGGTAACTTGAGAATTTAACCACATATTCTATACTAACAAACTATCTGGTTCCATTTCT
Organism: Tetrastigma voinierianum; assembly: GCA_016808115.1. Taxonomy (NCBI): domain Eukaryota; kingdom Viridiplantae; phylum Streptophyta; class Magnoliopsida; order Vitales; family Vitaceae; genus Tetrastigma; species Tetrastigma voinierianum. The sequence goes on along the minus strand of JAEQBH010004836.1, from coordinate 51,504 downwards.
CAAGAAATTGGATTGTTAAGATCTCTTAATGACTTTGAATTGTCGATACCAAATTTCTAACGGGTCCAATCCTCATTCCATAGGTAGGTACCTGAGAATTTTAAATCACATTGTACTCCTCATACCGAACAAATTTTCTGGTTCCATTCCTCAAGAAATTGGATTGTTAAAATCTCTTAATGAACTTGATTTAGGAATTAATAGTCTCATTGGTCCAATCCCTCCTTCCATAGGTAACTTGAGGAATTTAACCGCATTGTATCTTCATACGAACAAACTATCTGGGTTCCATCTCTCAAGAAATCGGGATTGCGTCCTTAACGACTGGAATTACCGACAACGCCTCACTCGGTCCAATCCCTCCTTCCATAGGCTTGAGGAATTTAACCACATCGTATCTTCATATGAACAAACCATCTGTCTCCCTCAAGAAATGGATTGTTAAGACTTAACGATTCAATTGTCATTTAATAGTCTCACTGTCCAATCCTTCCAGTAATTTGGTGAATTTTAACCATATTGTACCTTGTTGAGAACAAACTATATGGTCTCCATTCTCGAGAAACTGGATTTGTTAACATCCTAATGTTCTTGAATTATCAAATAACAAATCTCAATGGTCCAATCCTCCTTCCATAGGTAATCTGAGGAATTTAATCCACATTGTATCTTCATATAAACAAGCTATCCGGTTTCATTCCTCAAGAAATTGATTTACAAGATCTCTTAACGATCTTGATTTGTCATTTAACAATCTCAATGGTTCAATACCAAATTTCCATAGGAAACTTGTCCAAATTTTTTAACCTATTCGACTCCTTTATCACAACAAACTCAAGTATGTTCCTTCCTTTGAAATGAATAATATCACCTTATTTGGAATATTTGCAATTGTTTGAAAATAACTTCATTGGCCAACTACCAGATGAGATTTGCCTTGGTAGAGCACTTGTAAATTTTTCCACTCTAGAACCATTTCATGTCCTATAATTAAGAGCTTGAAAAAATTGCACTAGCTTATTCCAGTTCATTGTAAAGAAACCAACTCCACCGGAGACATAGCTTCAAAGTTTTGTGTGTATACCCAAACCCGAATTATATCGATCTAAGCAAAGAATAATTTTTATGGCGAGCTTTTCTCGAGAAATGGGGACAAGGCAACCTAACAAACTTGAACATCTCCAACAACAATATTTCTGGCGCCATACCACCTCAACTTTGGAGAGCCACTCAATTACAACGACTTGATCTTTCCTCAAACCATTTGAGCGGGAAGATCCCAAAAGAATTGGGTATGTTGCCCTTATTGTTCGACGGTTGCCGACTAACAACGATCTCAGAAGGCTACCCTTTGAAATTGGGAAAATTAGTCGATCTTCAAATCCTTTGACCGCATCGAACAACTTAAGCGGTCAAATCTCAAAGAAATAGGGAACTTGGGTCAAATTATCGCCCTGAACTGGGAGTGGGAATCGCATTTGTGGATAGCATTCCCACGAGCATTGGAAAGTTGCTTCGCTCTTTGGAGACTTGATCTAGTCAAAATATCTTGACAGAGAGATTCCACCGCTGAGAGCGCTTCTGCACTGGAGACGCCACCTCCCATAACCAAATGCCTCGCACCATCCCACACACTTCTTGATGATCCGATTAGCCTGACATCCGATATCCTACAAACCGGGGGGCCTGGAAGGTCCTCCCCAACATCAAAGCCTCGCTCCATCTGCGGCACTTAAATAATAAAGGTCTCTATGGTAATAATGTCACTCATCTCAAGCCATGCAGTCCGAAGAAGGCCACGGATTCGTCTTGATCATACTACTCCTCATTGTGAGCACTCTATTGTTCTTATCCGCTTTATTATTGGCATTTATTTTCTCGTCTAAAATCGAGAAGAAAACAACCAAGCTCATAATTTGAAGTCGCGATGTCAAAGATCTATTCTACAATATTTGGGACATGATGGGAACTTGTTGTATGAGCACATCATACGTGAACTGATACTTAGTTCCAAACAAAGAAGCTGGCATCGAGTGATGGGCACTGCTACAAGGCCGAAGGCCAAATGGCCGTTGTTGCCGAAAAAGCTTCACTACTCATCGATCAAGACGGTGGAGATATGGCTGATTTGAAGGCTTTCAAAAGCTTAGATCTGGCGCTCTAAATACGTATAAGGCATCGCACATTGTCGCTTTATGGCTTCGCCATTCATAAGAACTCATTTTTTGGATTTATGAGTTTATGGAAAATGGGAGCTGAAACATTCTGCTAAATCTATGAAGAAGCAAAATAAAAACTTGATTGATCAGGAGGCTAAACATTGTGAAAGGGGTGGCTAAAGCCATCTTATATGCACCATGATTGCTCACCTCCCAAAAAGAATTCATCGAGACATAACCAAAGAACAATGTTCTCGTTAGATTCGTAATATGAAGCCCCATGTCTCCGACTCTCAGACGCTTAGCTTATAAAGCCTGACTCATCTAATTGACTACATTTCAGAACTTTTGCTACACCGCCTCCAAAATTCATTTATTAATTAGTGCGTTAGTTATATCGTTATAATTTCTAGCAGAAAGGTAGCATGATGTAATCTTCTTAATTTGCGTAACTTACTTACACAATGGAAGATAATAAAACGGATGTTTATAGCTTCTGGGTTGTAATAAAGGAGGTAATTATGGCTGCATCCCGTGAACTCATTCATCATCGCATCATCAAAGATCCTCCTCATCCTCATCCTCATCCTCATTACCAATGACCGCCGACCATCGGTCGCCGAATGACGCATGGACAAGCGCCTCACCTCCTTCTTCGATGAAGTGGGTGAGCCAGTGCAGTGGCTGCAGCGTGAAGATAGCATTAGCATGCTTATGTGTCAATCCCCACCCGCCAACTATGCAACGTATTGACGCAGCACTCTCACGCAAGGGCCACCACTATCAAACCGTCATGATTACATCGGGTGAATCGCTGGGTCGCCAGGCAAACTAGCTGACGGTCCTCTCACTTCTCCATGTGTATTTTTTTTTATCATCCAGAATCATTGATTTTATTAAGACGAAAATCTCTTTTTCTCTGTCTCTCACTTTATAATTGACCCATAAATTGATTGTGATGCGACCTACGACTATGTCTCTACTTCTGAGGCTTGATCATCTTCGATATGCTCTATTTTTGGAGAGATTCTGATGGCCTTCTAGGCGCCGGAAACGGCTGGTCGTTCCTCGTGTCTACATGTCCTATAAAGGGAAAACCATACCGTATACCAATGCATTGTGCTTTTATTTTTGATTGCTAGTTTTTTTCCTTCCATTTTTCAACATTAGGTTTTTAATTCGTTTGTTTCTCGCTTTTGGTCATGCCCTATGGCAGATGCTTGATCAGGAATTCATCCAAAGACGCACAAGTCGCTGGCCATTCTTTGGAAGAGATTGATCCTTCAACCATTGATGTCCTTTTGGTGACACAAAGATGTTCTTTTTCCTTGTCAATATTGTAATGTTATTTGTTTTTATAATCTTAGTAATCATCGAATTGAGAAATGAAGTTTAGACAATATCATTATTGTTTTTTATAATAACCTGTAGTACGGTCATTTTTCAAATTTTTTTAAACAATGGAATGAATTGCCTTAATGGTCTATCGAAAATGACTAAACAACTATTGCTAAAGCATATAAAGATTTGACTAGAATGTACCGCGTAACTTCATCCGTATCTTCTTATCAATATCTGGTTCTTTTCCTTATTGGTCATGGAGGCAAACTAGCTGACGGTCCTCATTTCTCCAAGTGTATTTTTGTTTTATCATCCGCACGATTGATTTTATTAAGACGAAAATCTCTTTTTCTTTGTCCCGCTTGTATTTCCACCCATAAATTGCTGTGATGCAGCCTACGACTATGTCTCTACTTCTGAGGCTTGATCATCTTCTCGATCCGCTTCCGCTTTTGAAGAGATCATACCATTTGGTGACACAAGATAGTTCTAACGATCATTTCATTCAGTATCTTGCATGTCTATCTTGTCAATGAACTTTTTTGTCAATCTTGAAATATTTTGGAACTTTCATCTTTCAGTTTTCCTTTTGGTTATCTACTCTACTTTCATATAAAATTGCCTCTTTCTTGGGATGCCTCCACTTTACTCGCACTGTAATGTGTTGTACTGCAAGGTGCCTTTCACTTGGATCATGCCGCATCCCTTCCATATTTCGAGAAGGTCTACCATTTATTTAATTAAAATTTATAAGGACATTTTGCCTATAAATTGCTTTCAAAATATTTTAATTTGTTCATTAGACCACATTCAAAGGGCGCTTTATGACACTTGCAACAAAGGCTATCTACAAGTTGCTTTTGTTCGATTTTAAAGTGAGCAAAGTCAGCTTTAAGATATGTTGTATGATGAACAAAGATACATTCTTCGCCCATGATAAAATTGAGGTGAGTTGCTTTTTGTTTCTAGATGTATGTTTTTGTCTTCTCCTTTAGAGACTAGTAATAGTTTCCTCTAATTTCTCCATTGTCCGAACTGATTTTGAAGCTAATTCAAATGCATCTAAGCTTCCCGATTGGCTGTAAGGACTTAGATTTAGTCTTTAATCTTTTTATTTTCTGGTTCTAAATTTTTTTGTCAATGTTATCTTCAAAGTTTCAATGAGTACCTTATTCCATGGAAAATTGATTTGGAACAAATGCAACGCAGATCACTATATCGAAATGCTTTTGATTTCTATCCTTCTTGTACTTCCTTTTTCAAGGCCCGAAATGTATCCACGACATTAGCTTAGATCCGTTTAGTTAAATTTGCAGCTTGCTCCATGTTCTATCTCAGTCTCTTATTCGAAATTAATACGTTGGTAACATCCACTACCTCATTCTTAAACTTAAATCTTTTCTACCATGTATATTTCCACCGAACTATGATTCTACCCGAAAAGAATTACCGCTTTAGATCTTCATCCTGTGGGAATTTGTTCTTTCACCTTCTATGAGATTAATTGGCTTTGTCTTCAACATAGGACGCTTTAAGTAAAATAATACTAATATAGCAAGAATTAGTCTATTAAGATTTAATTGACTATACTTAATATTGATCTTTTTGTGTCTACTCACAAAGATTATGTTATTGTTCTCGACTATAGTTTCAAACATGTTACATAACACCAATCTAATAAAATATAAACTTGTTTGAAAAAAAGGAAGCAATATGGTGTGTATTTCATATATGCCAAAATATCGCTGCCTATAATCCTAATCAAGGTGCACTGCCAATATTTACAACAACTATTCTTAGATGTGTTAATTTTATTATCTCATTCAATGTTCCCGTAACTATACTCAAATCCATCTTCTCTCGCAGTTATTGATTTCCACGTATTATTAGAAGTAAAATGGTATACGATTGTATGCGCCAAGCACGCTCTGGTTGCCGTTTATGGCTGATATTGCTTCGGTGTTCGAAAGTACTTTTACACCGAGACTATTCTCGCGGCGAAGATCACACCAAAGGCCGGATCCCGCAGCTTCTCCCCGTATTTCAACTCGAGAAAATGGCAAAACCATTAGGTCAATAAAAGACCCCCGAAGTCGGTGAACCTGTCGGTTTTCCGTAAAGAAAGCTGCTCACTTATCGTGATAATGGCACTATTTATCTCCATGTCTTCTCGCAAATTATCCACGTAAATATCTCCCGCAGGATTACTATTGCCATGGTGCCTTTGGTGCATGAAGCATAGGCCGCGTATATTTGAGAGCGTGGAGTCATTGGCGATGAAGAATCGAGGGTCCAAATTTTCGTGTCCATGAACTGGGCCGACAAGGAAGCATGAGTCGAGAAGATATTTCATTGCACTGAGATCAGATCCTATTAGCGCACATGGTTTCGACTCGTTATCACGCATCCTCCTTATCCTCATCCTCATTACCACGCCATCGCTGACCATTGGTTGTTAAATGACGTTATGGACAAGCACCCTCACTCCTGTGATGAAGTGGGTGAGTCGAACGAGTGGTTGCAAAGGAAGATAATACATGCTTATGTGTCAATCCCAAATCTCGCCAATCCGCAACAGATTGACGTGAAAGACCTCACGGCACACCACTATCGAAACCATCGCATTACATTGGGTGAACTGCTTGGTCATGGAGGCAAAACTAGCTGACGGTCCTCACTTCTCCATGTGTATTTTTGTTTTATCATCCGTATTGATTAATTTTTTACTAGACTAAAATCTTTTTCTTTGTCTTCAATTTATAATTGATCAGGTTTGGTTGCCAAGAAGTGGGAAAAGGAGAGAAACTGGAATATTGATGACTGAATTGGACTCGAAGCTTTATGGCATGTAGTGTTATAGCAATAGAAGTACTCTAATTGGTTACCACAACAGAAAAATGCATATTTGAAGTTTACCGCTAGAAATTTTGCTTTAAATTGTGTTTGATTGCCGATAAGAGGACAAATGGAGTAGAAATCGATAGCTGAGATGTCAGTCATTTTTTGCATTTATGTGCTTATATTCAAAATTGGCTGAGGAATAGACTGCTTGTTTAGCATTGGGAGGGACTTATCTTTTCTCATCGCAATATATATGTGTGTATATATATATATATATATATATATATATATATATATATATATATATATATATATATATATATATATATATATATATATATATATTAGCAAACTTCTGAAATTTTCTTTATGTTTATGTCTTGTCTTAAGGAAGTCTGGGAAAAGGAGGAAACTTGACATTTTGAATCTCAAGGACATTTGGGTACATGCGTAAGACTGGTTCGCATAGTATTTCAAAAGTACCTTTCTTCCTCTTGACTCCGCAAAATATTTGTAGTATCTGGAAAAGTAACTCTAAATGAAAGCATACGTGATATGCTTCATTTTTCAAAGCAAGCATTGTTAGTAGAGACAGAAATTTTGGTGAGACTCACTTTAAATTTGCTCGTGGTTAAAGAAGTGAGAAAGGGGATGTGAATTGGAAATTTGAATTCTTGGGCATGTCTACCTAGTTATATACTAGTAGGCCCTTTAAGAGCATGGGATTGTTTGTATAGTATTTTGGAAAGACTCTTCTTAGTCTTGAGTTAACAGCATAATTGAGCAATTTGTCTGAAATAATTGCAGCCGACAAAGAGAATGAGTTGAATGATGATGATGATGATTGGGAATATGAAGAGTGGGCCCGCAAATTATCCGCAAGGGAATGATATGAATTGTCAAGAAGAAAAGGGTCGATTTCAAAGAAAGATGCGTATCAACATGGTACATGTGAGGTAGTCCTACATCTGCTATATGTATGGCTGCTGCCTAGATTACTTTATGGGTGTGTGCTCCTCGTATTGTGGAAGAATTTGAATTCTAAACTCTAATGTTTTTTCATAGGATACCACAGACCCACACCAAATCCCTCCTCCCTTCAATCAAGCATTTCGATCGCAATGCACGCACTCTCATCCCAAGGCACTAGCAGAGGTGTCGAACAAACCCCAAACTTTGGAACCGAACAAAGTTGACTTCTATTCATTCTATTTTTCTATTATTGGCTTCAGGGTCGATGGATCCACAGACTAAGGCTCACATTGTGTATTTATATTTTTTTCACGAAGAAGATTGTTAGGTCTAATTAAACAGCTTATGTGTGGCAGATAAACTCACTGCCCTTTTCTACTTCAAACTCGAGTTTGTTGGGAAGGGCAGAATGCAAAAGACTCTATTATTTACCTGAGCAATTGCACACTCTTTTTTTTTTAATGAAGTTGAAATATGCATAGTGGACTGCCTTTGTTTTCGGGAGCAAGATTAAGGACTCGAGGTCTCAGAACAATGCCTTCCACGTACTTGATCCTGTAATGCTAATTCCTCGGCAAAGACTTTTTTTTCACTCCGTCTTCGAATTCCAGACATTTATTAGAACTTTGTTGCTTGCCCGATTAAAGGAAGCAACTCATAGTACGCCTATGATGCGCTTTGACCTTAGTGGCCGAAACCTCCTATACGGGAGGTCGTGCTCCATAAATCGACCTCTCTCGTTACTAGCCCAATTTTGGGGTTTGTATAATATGTGTTATGACTATATGGCAATGTTTTGATTTAAGGATATACTAATACCACAGCCTCGTACTATATGTTTCATGTAGTCCAAAATGTGCTTAAGACCCGGTCCCGCTCAAGTGTGTCCCCGCCCGGTCAAGTTTGGCTCCATTCCAAAGTATGCCCCCAACTTAAAGTTCCAATGCTAGCTCCCGCCTTTTCCTTTTTCTAAAAAATATCTTTATACACGATTGTTTATCGCCCACAGTCTTGAACCTGAAACTCCTGCAAACTCAACCCAACTTTTCTAGCTCAAGTCAAGCCTCAAGGAAAAGCCACTGCTATCTCCTGTTTTCTATTTGCATCCATGATTTAATATTTAAGCCATGTATTTTCACAAACCAGCTTATCATGAAAGGTTCATATCGTAGGTAAAATAAGCTATTATTACTTCTAGTGGTTTTGATTCCCTCGGTTTCATGTTTATAGAGTCACAACCCCTTAGATCAATAATAATAAATTTTATTTCACATGTCTTCATCGCTTATCGGGAATCAGACATTCTTGTAAACCTTAGTGGCTTTGATTTCATATCATGTTTTTTTTAAATAGTTGATTTCAAATTATGTCTACTTGTCAGAAGTGTTTTTTGTACAAGTGGCTGTCAGAAACAAGCTTATTGTTGTGCTCTTTGACCAATTTAAATCAAAAATTCATCTCAAGATTCCGAACATCGTTTCATTGCTTTTTCGAACTCGTGGAACAAAGGTTCATGAACAAGGTCCATGAACAGCGATCCAAATAGGTGACCCAAACAAAGGCAATCGTCACAAAACCTGGTTGTGTGCACGTTACACCTAGAACTCCAGTCGCTACGCGACACCATGCGCACGCCTCTCGTCGCGGCGTATGCTGTCGCCACGCGAAGTCGCCCTCGCCGCTACCGCCTCTATCGCGAATTCAGAAGCCCAGTCGTGACACTACCCAACATCACCAGCCAAGTCGCTGATTTCAATCGTTATGACTTCGCTGCGCCAATCCAGTCGCAATTAGTAAATCAAGCACTGCTCACAACTAACTAACAAACCGTGTCGCGACCCCAAAATAAAGGTCATGACCCCAATTTCACCGTGCCGTGTCATGACTCAAACTGGTCGCGACCAATGGCCATCGTCCCTTATGACAGTTAAAAGCAGAAGCCACCAACCAGCAGTCGCGACGCTTGAACTTTGGTCGCGACCTCAAGCCCAATCCAAACCAGTCGCGACCAACCGTCCCAACCACGCAACGGACCCTTTTTTCCTAGTCGCAACCCAGCCAGTCTTACTTGGCTCGCCTAGGTCGCGACGCGAAAATTCAAAGTTAGACCTAAGGCTACTCCCTAAGGCTTCCAACTCTTCGCGACCTCAAATCCAAGTCGCGACCCAGGGTCGCCCTGCAGCTCAAATCCCTTGTCGCAACCTCCTCAAGACTAAACCAGGTCGCAACCTCAAAGCTAAGTCGCGACCTCAAATTGTCCAGCCCATGTCACGACTTGAAATTCATGTCACGCACGGCGACTATTTAAATTCCAACCCTTTCAATAAGGTCGCACTACAAGGTTCAGTCGTATGCGGCGCCAGACCGCTGCAGCGATACGCCGCGCGCATAGCCGCCCTCGCTTTGCCCACCGTGCGCTTGGCCGGTCACGACTCCCAAATCCAGCCGACCCTACAGTTAGAAATTACAAAGAAATGACTCCAGCCTTTCCTCGCCGTATATATATATATATATATATATATATATATATATATATATATATATATATATATATATATATATATATATATATATATATATATATATATATATATATATATATATATATATATATATATATTTTTTTTTTTTTTCAAAATTCTCCGTAGCCTTTCCCCGCCACTTACATGAGCTTCAAATAATTGCAATTTTTTACAACCCAAAATTTTAAGATTTTAATTTTAGCCCTTTTTCTTGTGTGCAAAACTGAATAATCTTCCGTAATCACAAAACACACTCGCTCATGTTCAAACTCGGAATGATTGTCCAAAAATTATTATTATTATTATTATTTTCATTTCTCGGACTGCTTCGCCCATACCTCAACCTAGGGTTTTATTTTCTCGACCCTAGTGTTCGACATTTTCCCTATATGCTATTTACCAAGCATACAATTTCACACAATTCAAACACACATCACAATTAATTTATCAAAAATGCACAATGGATGCAATAGATCTAAATCCGCTTTCCATCGAGCCCTGTATTCGTATACCTATGCTCGATACCAAGCCGTGATGTCTCAAATCCGGTCCCGATCACCGCCAACTCGCCATGGAAATCAGGCGCCTCTACATCATGATACACCAGACGAGTAAAATGGCCAGATTTAGGGCCCATTATCCATACTCATCAAAAATATATATTTTATACCTAAAAGAATTTAATTGCAAATTGTTTTGATTATTAAATTTATCCAAACTCGGGTCTCTTGCCTAGAATTTTACAAAATACAAGATAAGGCCATACTAGGCCATTTTTTCGCCTCTACACCCTCGGATGTCCCATCCCCGTGTGTCTTCTAAGACCAAATAGTTTTTCCTCGATGTATGAAAGGCAATGCTTAGTAGTGAAATTTCTCCTACTGGGTTACTCCCCACCTATGCCATGTAATGGCACCTAAACATTCAAGTAAAACATACAACACATGCTAATATATCAATCATGCATATATTAACAAAATTCACTTACTAACTACATGTTATTTATTCATAATACATGATAAAATTAGCCTCACATGAAGCTATACAATCCGCACTACCTTGAACTCCGCCCACAAAATCACAATCAGCATGTTATTCACTCATGACAATAATGCAACATCACACAAGCCACACAAAATGTCCGTAATCGTCTAAAAACCACTTGTGGATTTCTTCACTTGGTCCAAATCTGAACCGAAAAACACGCCATCCGTGCCTTAGCAAATCCTCATCCATTAAATGACCCTACTAAAGAATAAAAACAAGTAGGAGAAGATCCCTACCTCTAGAAGTTGGTCGAAACTCCATTACTAACCGGTGTCCACGCGTAGCGCTCTTGCAAGCCATGACCACTTCTCCCTCTTTTCTCTCGACAGAACCGACGGTCCAAACGCCGAAATCTATAAGGTGTACACTCTCTTTAAAACCTTTCTCTTTTTCCCTCTCTTTTTCATTCTCCCAAATCCGGTTGGGAGAGCTTGGGTCAAGAGGACTTGTCCTCTCATGCCACATGTCAAGCTATCACGTCGATTTGATTTCTTATCCACTATCCTCTATTTTTGGATTTTCTCCAATGGCATCACGCCATGTGTCCACCCATGGCCCATACTCGAGCTCATGTTTGAATAACTCGCGACAAGACACGTGGAACCTCTTGAGCCACTCAAATGTTCCAAGTGTCCGGCACTACCTCCGCTGCTCGAACGTGAAATTCGACCGCTCCTAATTCACGAAATTTGATGTGGTAGCTAGATTTCGCGAGACGATTCCAATGGTGAAGTCCGTTTCGGTATCCGAGATCTAGAAAAATTCTGGATATTCAACCGAAATTACCGTTTTATCATTCCATAGGAAATGTGGACTTTTGGTTTCACACAATTACTACGACCCACACTGACTCGACGCTGACATGTGACCGTGCATATGAATACATGATGCCAATGCATTTTTTCCCCTTCATGTTACGTATATAAGGAGCCATATGAAACATTTACATACCATAGATAATTATAATTTACATCTGATGCAATCCATGTTAATACATCAAATAAAGATATACTAACATGATACTTTTCACACAACATGTTATTCATATAAAGAATAACACAACAAGGTCAATTCGACTTTTCCAATGTGGTACCTCACGGTCCCTTCACAAACATGAACCGGGCCATTCCAAACATCCACACATCATGAACACACAACACAAAACTTAGAAACTTTTAGTTTCCGGGCCTAAACCCCAACTCACAATCGCTTCGGGATCGTGTGAAACCGGTCATAGAAATCTCACTATTCGGCCCCAAGTTTTCGAACTAAATAATATGGCCTCTCATGGCCTCCCATGTGACAAATTGATACCATTATAAAGGCCTTTTGTGTTTAAATAAACCGAGTAGGAAAATTCTCTACCTTATGGAGTTTGTCGAAACTCCAAGTTTTTGGTGTCCACACATAGACCGCGCTGCGTGTACCAACTTTAGTCTTCGGACTGTCGAACTTCGACCATCAAAGCCGGGAAATCCTCAATTTCTCTTTTCCTTTCTCCTCTTCCCAACAACCGCTTTTTGTTTGTTCCTCCTTCTTTCCTTTTCTTTTTGCTTTTCTTTTCTCCCCTCTGATTTGCATTGACCTATCTGGTCAAGTGGGAGGAAACTTCCTCCCCTTTCCTCATACCCACTTATGCATCTATGTTTTCCTCCTTATTTCCTTATTTCTTTATTTCCCTTTATCAGATCATCTTCATGTGGCTAATCAGGAGCCACACATCTGCGCACCATATCTTCGCCATGTGTCACTTTCTCAGTGCCATGTGGCATCCCCTAAACCACGCCACGTGTTATCCGAGATTTACATGTTTAAAAATGCAAATTCACCACCTAATCCAACGAAATTTACATGGTAGTTAGATTTCATGAGATCTATTTCAATCCGAGAACTCCGTTTCACATCCGATATTTAGAAAAATTCTAATTTTCTGATCGAAATTACTATTTTACCCTTTCTCAGAAAAATTTGAATTTTCCATGGTTTTGGCAGAAATTTTTCTCAAAGCGATTGTTTTCTTTCCTGTTGAATGGCTTATGTTAATCTCATTTATCTCTCGAGTAGTGCTCTTAGTCAAAGGGTATGTAGCACTATGTTTTAATGATCATTTCATTCAAAGATTCTCAGATGTCTTTTGCTCTTGTTAATGAACTTTTGTCAATCTTGAAACTTTTAGAACTTTCTTATCTTTAGTTTTCCTTTTGGTTATCTACTCTACTTTCTCATGTAAAATTGCCCTGTTTCTTAGATGTGCTCCACCTTTACCGCATTGTAATGTGTTGCATTTTCAGGCAGCCTTCACTCGATCAGCGCCGCATCCCTTCTAGATTTCTCGAGTTGGCCATTTATTTAATTAAAATTTATGCTATTACTTTGCCTCATAAAATTTTAGCTAAAATATTTTAAATTTGTTCATTAGACCACATCCAAAGGGCAGTTTTTATGACATGCAACAAAGGCTATCTACAAGTTGCTTTTGTTCGAAAGCATGTGAAAGTGAGAAAATGTTTTAGCTTGGAAGATATGGCTATATGATGAACAAGACATTCTTCACTCCATGGATAAAATTGAGGTGAGTTAGATTTTACTGTAGATGCTGTTTCATTCTCCCGAGACTAGTAATAGTTTCCATCCCTTTCATTATTCAATCCACTTCAAGCTTAATCTCAAATGATCCGCTTCCTCGATCGTTGTAAGGGACTTAGATTTGGGTTTTTAATCTTTATTTTCTCGGTTCTAAATTTTTTGGTTAATGTTATCTTTAAAGTTTCAATGAGTAATTATCTCATGAATTGATCAGAAATGTTAATGATCACTATATTCTGGGCCGTTTGATTTCTAATCTTTCAGACTTTGCATTCGAATGGTCCATGTATCACAGATTAGCTTAGATCCGTTTATTTAAATTTGCAGCTTTGCTCTGAATGTTTCATCTTGGGTTTCTGTATTTGAAATAATAATTTGTAAACATCTACTACCTCATTCTTAAGCTTGCATTCTTCTAGCATAGACATTCTACCTCGAATCATAGATTCTACCCGAGTGCAAGTATTACTGATTTAGATCTTCATCTGTGGAATGAGATAGGAGGCTTAAACGGTGTTTATCACCAGCTTGCTGACCCAACACCAAAAATTATTTCCCCAAAGAACCGCTTCGCCATGGAGATGTATTTCAACTCATGAAATGGAAAACCATCGAGGTGGTCGAAGACCCTCAAGTCGGTGAAACTCGCTGCCGGTTTATCGGGCAAAGAAAGCGGCTCACTTATCGATAATGGCACTTGATGATCTCCATGTCTTCGCAGCCTATCCACAAATAAAGACCTGAGGATTACTATTGCTTACACCGTGCCCTGTATTTCAAGCATACGCCAGCGTATATTTGAGAGTGTGGAGTCATTGCCGTATTAAAGAATCCGAGGGTCGAGCTTTGGTGTCCATGAACTGGATGAAGTGAAGTATGAGTCGAGAAGCATATTTCATCGCATTGAGATCATATCCTATTAGCGACATGGTTTCGACTCACAGGGCTCGGTTTTAAAACATCTGGCCGTGAGATCCCCAAGGCAGCGCTGAATCGTAAGAGGCTACAAAAACCGAAGAAGAAAACAATTACAAAGTGAAAAGGTTATCCATGCACTTCTTGCTCTCGTTTGAGAGAATGGGAACCGTGATAAGTGGTAGATGGAAATGTGGCGCATCTCGATAAACAAGTGGAATAAGCCGAGAGTGAAACAAAGCTCAAGAAAGGGTGAGTAAAGATTCCAAATGATCCAAAATGCCGTAGCTTCAACTCTCTATCTCGTGTCTTAGCTCCTTCCCCTGCGTTTTCGTATTTTGACTTCTTCCCGATTAATTATGAATTTTGAGGGCTGAAAGTCTCATATCACTCATTATTTCTAATGCTGTAATTAGCTTCAAGGGGTTTAGGAAAATATTCAACATTGATTTCTTCTCAGACCTTATATGTGGTAACACTCCGTAGATTTTCCTCTTATGATTTTCGTTTGGCCGAGCCTACAAATGCATTATATTGTTGAACGTAGTTATCTCCTTGGAAATTATGATTATCAATGCATAACCCGAATGTTTTATTAGTGAAGCATGTGAACACATTGGCCGCTTCCTTGTCGTGTTTTATCAAGCTTACGCTAATGCTAGATCTAGCGCGATGAGTGTATTCTCTTTAAGATGAGATTTGAGCTCTTATTAATTTTCTCTCGCAACCTAATTTTGAGCACAATGGAGCTTTTGTGAGCATGAAACCTCACACATTTCTGATAAATGTGACCACCCATAGACTTGGGATCATACTAAACCCTAACCACCTCTGAGTGGTTCGTGGTCAGATTATGCGAAAACCCCTAGTTGTACCCCACCTCTGTCTTCGTCACACCATGAACTTGCTGAAAGGCGAGCTCACACCCTAGAAGCATCTTGCATCCAACTGGGCAAAATGCCACCCCGCGGGATGTAGGGATCAAAGTTATCTTGTTTCCATGTTGATCCAACTGTGGTGGGAGATTCAACCATTTCTCAGTTCTGCAAATACCTTAAGGAAGATGGCAACAAAATCAAGGCTAAGAGATGAAGAAGTTGGATTTATACAACGTCTTCAACCACAAATTTCCATTGTTAAGGTGGCAAGAAGTTTAGTACCGTCAAAGAGCTTGCCACTTAAGGAGGAGGGTGCTCGATGAGGGTGCTCGGACGGAGATGGTTCTTCGTCGACTAAGGCAACCTGCTCGAGCTATGGAGGAGGATGAAAGACTCAGGTGATTATTATAGAAAGGCGAGGAGGGCGGAGTTCTTGGATCCGCTTTGGAAAGGAAGGAACAAATTTATTATTTAAGGTGTTATCGTCAGAAAATGAAGGCATAAAAATAACACGTGTGGACTGAAATGGAGGGAGAAACTAAGGAGATACGCTTGGAGTTAAGGAAAATGAAGGAGGGCGGCCTACTTTGTTCGGTGCGGGTAGACCTTGATGGAAGATGGCATCGATTATCGCTTCCGCATGAAATGGCCTCGTTAAATGGGTGGTCTATGTTGTGAGGAACACTGCCATGGAACGATGGAAAACAGCAGAAAAGTAAAACGAACAAAGTCAACTACCCTCGGAAAGGCGGAGACTGAGGTGAAAGGGCAAAGCCAACTACAATCAAGCGGGGAGACAAAGACTCACGGAAGAGGAAACCAGGATATGATATGGCTGGATATTAGCAAGTTTATTTCAAAAGAGTTTTTGGGGTCGCTTAAATATGGATTGGTGGGAGGATGGAAGTCAAAGCAAGCTTTAGATCCGCCTGATCGATCTCGGGTAGCTGCACTAAAAAAGAGCTTGAGGCTGAAGCGGGGACGTAAATTTTCAAAAAACCAAGTCGAAACTTTTTCTTTATGGGTTTTGAATCTGCGGGGGAAGAGTGAATGGGTCATGGAGAATGGTAGTAGAATTTTCGTGGGGAAGCTGATGCAGCCAATGGTGGTCCCCACAATGTGTTGTGAAGGGAGAAAAGAACAAGAGTCTGAAGTTTGGATCAGAGTGGTAGGCTTGCCCTTGCACCTGTGGTCAGAAGATATACTGAAAGAATTAGGAGATAGGTGCGGAGGTTTTGTCGTTATGGATAAAGAAACAACCTGCTGTGAAGCGCAATCTTGGTGGGCAAGAATCTTGGTTAAGAATAGCTGTTCTAGAAAACCTTCTTCAGTTAATATGCTCGCGGGGGCAAGAAGTTATGAACTTCAAATTTGGTGGGAAATCCAACCAAAAGTAGTAGAGGTGTATCCCAAAGTTTACAGACCCAAAGGCTTTCACCGCACTCAAGAAGACGAGTGAAAATTACGCCACAACGAACGCTTGAGAGGTGCAATTGAAGAGAGGCTTCACACTCCGCCCAAGAGTCATAAATGTGGCTGAGAGCCCGAATGGGTCGTGTGGACCGAGTGGGTCGGGACGGAGGAGTGGTCCAAACAAGCCTGGGCAAGTGCTAGACTCCCAAAGTGGGGCCCAAGATTTGCTGCGTATCCCAAAACAATTTGGGGATTAGGGAAATAAATGTGGGAGATACACATGGGAGGGAGTGGGCCAGCAAGATAAAACATCTCAGCCAAACAAAGGAATAATGAGCCCAAAATCACCTCGCCAAGAATTTTGTGCCGGCCAAAGCCCAACCACAGAGCAAGTCGTTTGCCCAACAAAGGAAAAGGTCAGATAATCAAACCGTAAATCAGGCGGAGTTGAGGACGAAAAACAAAGAACACAGAGAAGTACAACACCGTCTCTATGCAGAAAAGTGAAGACATCGAGGGGGATGAAAAGGAGCAGCAAGAGAAGAGTTCAAAGTATATGTCGGGGCAGAAAAAGGAAAAGGATAAGCAGCGGGGCTTAGGAACAGAGGAAGAGAGGAGTTCTAAAGAAGTAAAAGGGAGCCAGAGATCGAGAAAAGGAACAGGATCTTTCTATGATCTCTGATCGAATCGAGACAGTAAGTCTCCGAAAGGATACCTTCCCCTCTGCTATTGTGAGTGTTGACGGTGTAGAAGACAAGTTTAAGGTAAAGGAAAAATCGAAGGGTACCGCTTTACCACAAGACGGTTGTTTGGACGGAGGCAAGGATCGAGGGGTCAACACCCATGCGGGAAGGGAGGTTAAACCAAATTCTTGCCCCCCCAGTATTCCAAAGGAGACATCAAGGAGTTTAGGGCTTGAGGTTGAAGAAGACTGTGGAGTGACGTGGGGCAAGGAGGGAAGGGTTAGTGGCAGGATGTTCTGCAGCCCGTTTGAGCAGGTCTACTTCTGCAGGGCGAGGCACTCTATCCTCGATCCAAGATCGTATGAACTCGGTGCGTTCAAGCTGCTGGGGCACCGCGGTCGGGGCCCTACTTCGATCGGGTCTTGAGTTGGCTGTATCCGCGCGCACTTAAGGGGTCGGATCCCGATCGGCACGCCAAAGCCTAAGTTATTCTAATCCAGGTCATTCCGCATCTGATCGACGACTTCAAGTCCTAATAGTTCTTGGGCCAAGGATAAGGGGGAGAAATCTTGGCTGAAACAAGGATCGACATCAAGGCCCTCTATGTCCCCTGAGCGCAAACGGGCAAGCTCCAGAGACTACAATTCGGGAGAGGAGGGGAATAAAACATGGGCATGTGTTAAGACGTGATACGAGAGGCTACACCCCAGGACGATGTCCGCTTATATTCGAATGGGTTTGTCGATAACTCACGATGTGGTCTCTCCTTACATTTCTCTCAGATGGCCGTCTTTTCCGGGGATTTTCGTCTGGGGCACTACAGAAATGAAAACTGATTCACAGATGGCGGAAAATGATTGGCAGGGAAGTGAGGGATCTCGCAGAGTGACATTATTATTCGGGGGATGAATATAAGTAGCCGATGTGAAGAATAGAGGAGGCACAAAGAGATCCATCGTGAGCTGCCTTACATAGGTGGGAAAGTAGTCAGTTGATTAAATTTAGTGAATTTGTGCTTTCCAACAAAGGTTTGAAAAGGAGATTCGATTTATCGAGGAATTTAAGGGTTCGACAAAAACGGAAAGGAGAAAGGAAATATGTCGCATCAAAAAGGATCTGGGAACTAAGGAGAGATTGAAGAGCACTCCTTAATTACAATGGGTGCACAAACAGAGGAGGAGGAGGAAGGGATATGGGAATATACAGACTGCTAGGAATGAAGCTCAGAATTCTATCTTGGAACGTTAGAGGGGTGAACGATCTTGTAAAAAGGAAAGTCATCAAGAATTTTATTAGAAATCACAGAGTGGACATTATTTGCCTTCAAGAAACTAAGGTGCAAGAAATGAATACTGATATGGTCCGTAGCCGGGGCGTGGGCGTTTCTAGATCGATGTACTTCACCGATGGTCCGCTGGGGCATTTTTCCGATTTGGGATAAAAGACGACAAGTTCGTGGACCTTGTGGGTAATTTTTCGGGCCTCGTGTTTTTTCCTAATGGAAGAGGATGGGTTTCAATGGGTTTTTTCAGGGGTGTATGGCCCGGTCGAAGAAGAGTCTTAGAGAACTCTTTCGGGGAAAGAGTTTCGATCAGAAAAGGTTTATGGAACCAAACTATGGTGCTGGAGGTGATTTCAATGAGACCCCATCTCCGACGAAAGATTTAAAGGGGTGGATTTTAACCCATCGAAGATTTGCCGACATTCACGACCTTGAGCGAGATCTCCCGCTTCGTGGTGGCCTTTACTTGGCTAGCGGCCTCAATGGTAGATTAAACCTGCTAGACAGACTAGAGCCTCCCTCCGATCGTGGAGAGTCACCGTAGCAAAGTGATTCGGGACCGTCGCCCAGGCCGCCTCTCGACCACGCCCCATTCTCGCCGGGATCGTGATGGAGTAAGAATGGGCCCTTCACCTTTTCGCTTTGAATTGATGTGGTTGGCGCGAGGGATTTGAAGAGACTTTGAAGGATGGTGGCAAAATCAGCTTACTGACTTATAACTTCATTCTCTCGCAGTTGAAACAAAAGGTATTCTCAAGACTTAAATGTAGAAGTTCTTTGCTTAGTGGAACGCACAAGAAGGATGCCCTCCGTTAGACCTTCTCGATGATCTCAGAAGCGAGAAAGCGGATTCCGAATCTCGAGGAAGGGAGGAGCGTAAGAGGAGAGCCGACTAAACGACGGGGCTCCGCAGGAGATCTCATGGAGACAAAAATCCGCAGAGACCCAGCGGTTGAAGGGGATAGGAACACGTTTCTTCCATAGACTCAATGCTCATAGAGAAGAAATTTTGTTAATAGTATTAGCATCGATGGAAGAAAGTTTGAAAAGGATAAGATAAGAGATGGTTTAGTGGCGCCTTCCGTAATTTGTTGTCTGATCCGGTGGATGAGTCCTTCCTTCCCGACATGGCACTCAATGAGATCGTTCGAGGAAGTCGATAGGTCGAGGAAAGTTTTCTCGAGGAAGAAATTGGTATTTATTTCGGTCTTAATAGTTGATAAGGCCCCCTGGCCCTAATGTTTCCCAATAGCTCGATTTTTAGCCGGGATTTTGTAAAGAAGGAAGTCCTAGGTTTCTTCAGGGAGTTTCATGAATGTATGATTCGGCTAAAAATTTGAATGCAACTTTTCTCTCGGTGTTGGATTCCTAAGAACCGACTGAGGATTTAAAGGATTTAAGGCCAATAAGCCTTGTGGGTGGTTTATACAAAATTCTGGCCAAGGTTTTAGCTAACAGAATTAAGAGGGTTCTTGACAAGGTGATTTATAAGTCTCAAAACGCCTTTGTAAAAGACAGACAGATTTTGGATGCAGTGTTGATTGCAATTGAATTAGTGGACTCAACCCTGAGAAGGAAGGATCAAGGGATGGTTTGTAATGATATCAAAAAGCTTATGACAAAGATCAGCTGGAGTTCCAAACCATGTCATCATGGAAGGATGGGTTTTGGCAAAATATGGCTAAGCCGGATAAATGGTGCATATCCATAGCCTCCTTCGGTCCTCATCAACGGATCCCCACCGCTTCTTTCTCAAGCTCAAGGGTTGAGACAAGGCGAATTCTCTCCTCTATCTATTTGTAATTATATGGAAGCTCTCGCTGCTTAATAACCGTGCGGTTGAAGGAAAAATTTTCTGTTTGCAGCAGGATTACAGGTATGAGAGGGAACTGCTACTTCACCTTCTCTATGCTTCGATGACACACTCATTTTTTTGCGAGGCTAACAAAGATCGCTTAAAGTATCTTAGCTGGATTGATGTGGTTCAAGCGCATCGTGCTTGGAAAATTAACTTGAACAAAAGCGAAATCATTCCAATTGGTCCAGTGGACAATGCGGAGGAGTTAGCTAAAGAGCTGGGGTGTAAAACTGGAGCTTTCCCTACCTCCTACCTGGGCCTTCCCCTAGGTGCCAAACATAAGCAACAGAGGAGGCCGGGACTCCGATCGAAGAGAGAGATTTCGTGAAGAGGCTAAATGGCCTTGAAGATTCAAGATATATCTATGTATGGGCCACGCCATTTGTTAAAGACCTTATCCAGCCTTCCAATTTATTACCTCTCTCTTTCGATGCCTCGTAAAGTCTGCGGCTGATCGAAAAGATCCAAAGGCGCTCGGGGCGGAGCGACTGTGATAGGAAAATATCTTTGTTGACGGATCACAAGGTGCATGGATAAGAGCAAAGGTGGCATCGGGATTAAAAGTTTATCTAAGATGAATAAGGCATTGCTTAGCAAGTGGAGCTGGCGGTTTGCCAATGAAAGGAATTCGCTTTGGAGGAAGGTTATTTCGCAAAGAAATTGGAGAATATGGTGACGGCATACCAAATGATATCAAATAAGGTTAGTGGATCTGGGCTTATGGAAGGATATTAGGAAAGCAATGTCCCATTTCTTTTCTTAACTCGGTCTTTTGCCTCGGGATGGAAGTAGAAGAATCAACTTTTGGAAGGATGTCCGTAGAGGAGGCTCGTGGTGTAAGGTATCCCGTACTTTTTAATTTAGCTCAAATGTTGGAGCCAAGGTATGGACATGTGGGATAGTGGGGAGGGGGGAGGAAGCTGTCACCAACCTTCATAAGAGCTCTTAATGATTGGGAGATTGAAGAGATGACAAGATTTCTACAAACTCTTCATGAACAAAGTTTTCGCATAACGGCGAAGATATGCGCTTTTATCAAGGAAGCTTAAAGGAAAAAGTTTCTCGGTTCAGGCCATGTATGCTGTTAGAATATCCCCCACATGTGATTTCCATCTGCTTGATCTCGAATTCGGGCCAGACCTCCAAAATGGGAATTTTTCTGAAGCACTGGGGGCAAAATTCTCACTTTGGATAATCTCAAACGCCGAGGAGTGGCTTTCACTAACAGATGCTTTATGTGTGAGGAGGATGAGGAGACCATAGACCACTTATTGATCCATTGCAAAAGTGCAAAAATGCTGTGGGACTTGTTTCTGACAATGGTGGGGATTAGTTGGGTGTTCCCACATTCGGTTCTTCATACCTTTTAGCTTGGCAAGGAGGTGCTGGGAAAGAAGGGAAAAAGATACAGCTCCTTGCAGTATATTTTGGGCTCTATGGTGCTAGAACAAGTTGGCGTTTGGAAAACGGCAGGTTATCATGTACTTTGAGGATTGTACCAACTTTATATCTAATTTATGGGCTTACAACCTGCTTAGCAAATGCTAACACAAAACTCGCCCCAGATTTCCTCACATGGTCAGTGGTAGGTTTTGGGTGGGTCTTGTTTTGGCTTTTTCTTGTTGTCCACGTCCTGTGTACTCCTAAGAATTTTCTTTCTATAATAATTGTTTTTTTTACTGATAAAAAAAAAAAAAACCACCTTGCTTGTTGCTCAGTTCTATCTAGGGTTTATGTGTTTGTTTTCTTTTCTATGGAAAATTTGGCATCTGTTACTTCTATTCAAAATTGTAATAAAAATACCTGTTAATTTCTTTCTATGAAAGTATTAATTCTAAAGTATATATTATGCAAAAAGGTTGATTAATTTAAGAAAAGGACAACTATATTAATTGTCATATATTATTTGTGATGGTCATAAGGTTTCATTCGAGATAATTATGTAGCACTGTTAGTATTGATGGGTTTCATAACTTTCATTTACTCCAAAGATTCCATTTTTATGTTCAAGTTTAGAAATAGATGATTTAAATTATGTGTAGGAGATATTGTTATCTTTGGTGGATCACTCGAATGGATGAGTTGATTCATCATAAATTAATGTCTTAATTTAAATATTTATATATAATAATGCACTTAAGGGGCCCTTGAGTGAATGGGAAAGGGTGAACAGGGTGTCGAGTACTTGTAAAAATAGAGTGATCGAGTACTTGTAAAAATAGAGTGATCGAGATGTCAAGCTCGAGTCCTTGTAAGAATAGAATAGTACAACGTTGTAATATAACATGGAAAAAAAATAGAAGGGAGGAAAAAGAAAATAGAAGGGAGGAAAAAGGAAAGAATGTATAAAATAATGTATTTAGATTATTTTTTGATTTATTTTAATTGTCTTCTCTTGTTTCCTTAATTGTTTTAAAGAATGATTATATAGATATGAGAAATAATTAAAACTAAAATATTACATATGCACAAAATTTTATTTTTAAAATATTTTTAAGAATAAAGGAGATAAGGTGCATAAATGCTCGACTTTTGATTTTGCATATTAACTTTTTTTGGTTGCAAAATACTCCCGATGTTTACTTTTGTAGCTCAACCATACCCTTGCCGTTACTTAATTACATTGATGTTCCAAACTATAGCACCATAACCTATAGCTGATCTTTCTAGTCATGGACCTAATCACCCCAACAGACTCCATAAACTTCCCATTAGAAGATCTGGGTCGTTCTTCCTGAAAAAGAAAAAGAAAAAAGAAAAAGACCCTTACTTGGTGTGGCTTTAAGGTAGCTTAAGAATCCTTTCAACTGCTTCCAGATAAAACTTTAGTCCAGAGTGCTTAAGTTGGCTGACAATACTAATAGTATAGGCTATGTCTAGTTTAGTTGAAATAAGCCTCTTACATGTCTTTGATGCCCACTCGTCTATTGAATCTCCCTTAATCTCCGCTCCGTTTGTGGTCAAGATCTAGTGTAACATCAAGTTTGCATCTTGTTATCTTAGTTTATTTCATGAGATTAAATACATGCTTTCTTTGCAAACAACATGCAATGCTTGGTCTTCGCTTCTTCCATAAGAAAATATCTCAGGTCCTCACACTCTTATCTCAAATTCTTCTATCAAGTGTGTATCTTTAAACTTGGAATTTCCTTAAAATTAACCGTAACAATTATATCAGTTTACATAGACAATGGGAATGTTCATTTTCATGAATGGTGCACTGGAAATATAGTGCGCGGCCCCCTTGGTTTTCTCTCGGGAAAGCCATATTTTTAATGACCCTAGTAAATGGCTTAAACCAAGACCATAAATGATTTTCTTTAGTTTGCACACACTTTCCTTCTTTGCTGGATTTCCTAGTCGAAATCCATACACTTCCTCCTCTAACTTCCCAAGAAAAAGCACTTTAATATCGAATAGAATAAGTTCCCTAACAAAATTAGCTTCTGTAAAGATAAAAGGATTGTAATTGAATTCATCTTAGTCATTGGAGCAAATTGATAACCATTACTGAAAATTTGAGTTTTTTCCTTAGCTACTAATCTCATCTTGCATCTCTCAATAGAGCTATTGGTTTTATATGGGATTCTGAAAACCCATTTACATCCCACGGGTTTCTTTCCACTAGGTAAATCAGTCCACTTCCCATCTTTCACTTCATGGAGTGCCCTCATTTCACAAACACACAAGTCAAAGTTATTTGGGATTTCCTAGAGTTTCTTGTACATTTTCAGGGCTGATTTTATTATTATTATTATTATTATTATTATTATTTTATGACAAAGCAAATGTAAAGGCCAATACGACAGTAGGAGACAAAGTAGGCTAGGGATATTTAGCCAAGGGCTCTAACACTGCTCCTATTTGGCAATGGGAGCATCCAAGTTCAGATTTTATTAAAGAATTTGATTGAGATGAAGATTGAAAATAATAGTCTTCTTTGGAGATGGAATTGACAATTAGGAAAAAGGTAGGGATGTGATTAGGGAAAATATAGTAAATTATATTCAAGAAAGGAAAGAAAAGATATGGATAAACTTTAATTGAATTAATATTAGTTGAACTAATTCAGATGTGGAGATAGCACAAAGTAGGTTCACTATTTGAGCCTGAATAGATTGAAGCCAATTAGATTATAACATAATTAGAATTAGAATCATAAAAGATCATTGAATCCTAATAAACTTCGAATTTCTAGGAGAACTTATAAATAAAGTTAATCAATATAAATCAAAAAACGAATTGATATTAATAGTACTAGTTTTTTTTTTTCTTTTTAATTATCGTGATATGTTACACTCAATGATGAGACTTAAGCAAAGAGAGGAGTTAGCATGTTTCCTAAAAATTGTAAAATAAAAATTTCCTATGTCCAATGTACCAAGGGATTGAAACTTGTAACTAAGGATGTGCCCCCTTGAAAGCAAAGCTTCAACCATTACACTAAAGCTAATGCTTGTATTTTCAAATCATATAGCCAGTAAATCTCACTCAATTCTTAAAAATCAGCTTTACAACCCTCTTTCATCCGTATCTCAAGTGTCTTTTCATGTTGAAACAAAGATTTAAGAGGGAAATGGGTGAAATAATTTGCATTAAATCTGAGAGGGCAAGAATAATCCAAGCCTTTCTCCAAATTGAAGTCACGTCCCAGCTCCGCCTAATTATGTAGAAGGCCTTGCAGACTAAGGTTTTTTGCCCTTTTTGTTGTATCTTCTTTTTCTCTTTTTTTTTTTCTTTTAATTAATTTTTTCTGTTATAAATCCCTATTCCTTGTTCCTCTCATCATACAAATAGAATTCCGACTCACCTATTTCGAAAGTTTTTTACAAGCAACCATCCTTTGGCTGTCCTTCATCATAGGATTTATCACATTCTCCCTTCTTCTTCTTGAGTATACCAAGGAGTTTATAGATTTCAACAACTTCATTCATTTTGTTAACCAACATCATTCTATGAGTTATAGGCCCAATTTTGTGTGGTCATTGATGATTATTTATAGTAGAGTAAATCGACTAGGTTAGGATACAAATGATGTCAAATCTTTAACTCCTGAATTTTCCCCTCAAAGAGTTGTCAGACAAAAAATGGAAGGTTCTCAAAAGATTTAACACCTACCGTGATATATTTTTTTCGGATTGGAGGGTGAAAATACTCAAACCTTTATGAGTTGGAGAATAATCAAAGAACATACGCATAAGTGCTCTTAGATACAATTTGGACTCTCTTTACTTTGTACATGAACATAAGCAACATACTCAAATATTTTTAGTAGAGAAGATCCAAAGGGAATCTAGCCTTTCAGCATATCGATTGACTTTTTATATCTAGAATCTTTAAGGCTACTCGATCAAATGTGTGGTCAGTTATAATACGATGGTTCAAAAATGGACTTTTCGATGTTTTTTTGTGAACATTAGAGCTCTTCCCGTTTCTAAAAGATAAACATAATTCTTCTTTGGCCAATTTACTTTGGTAAGGTCTTTTTATTGCACAAAGAAAATATATGCTGCCATTTTCAAGAATATAAGTCAAGAAATTGAAATTGAATACTCTTTTCCATTATCAACTCGAAAACTTGTTTTTTTTGTTTGAAATGAGTTGCAATCTATTTTATGAAAATTTCTTGATGGAGGGTAGCTTCAGATTTTTTGTCTAGCAAGTAAATCCATGTAGAAAGGTGCAATCATGGATAAACTCACAAATCATTTAAAACCAAGATAGATAGAGATGTGGGGGCCCCGAACATCACCATGAATGATGCTTAGAAGTCATTTACTCAGATTGTAGTTTTGGAATTAGCGTTGAAAAAAACCTACATACAACAATTCATAGTTGTAATTCATATCTGTAGTTGCATGTAAGTTCGAGAAGCATTTATGAGTTTTTAAGTGAAAAGATTGTAATTAGATCAAGACTACCTCAGTTAAATGGAATCCTAGTTGATTCAACCTATGAGTTTCAAATAATTATCAATTTGATAATCAATGAACGCAAATACATGCAAGGCATGCATTTTATGCCATCACTTATTTCAAACTGATGACTAAGCTCACAAGAGACTTTTGATGCTTTATTTCATAGGCTTCCTTCGCTTATAGAAAATCCGGATTGCAAATGTCTAATGTGGGCACTATTGTATCTGCCATCGACTGCTCATCATGTATCCTCTAAATGTTACTTTTGCTTTCTTTTTCATGTCTTAGTTTTCTTCCGATGAAAAAAGTGTCTGTTGAATAGATTAAAGGAATTGAGATTCAACACATTGTTTTGATAAATAGTTCCTGCATATGTACGCCTGTGCTCGGTCCGAGGCAACCATGGCATGATTTACACTTTAAAGCGAGGTCCGCTATAAGATGAATTGACTAACTCTAACAAAGATGGAGAAAAGCAGCAAAATGGCGCGATTTCAGTTTAAGAAGGTCACGCATCGGGCACTTAAGATGCTTTGATAAAAGCTAGACCGCATTTCATGGATAATCACTCCTCCCCGTGTCCCATCGGGTGATCATGCTTTCCAAGTGACACTAAGACGATCCTGATAACACATGTGCAGTACAAAAATACCGTGTTATTTGAAAGATCACCACTTTACCATATTACCTATTTGGAGATGAAAAACGTATGACTATGCTGTGATTCTCGGATGGTTTCTACTGTGATTGTACGTCAATCGATTCAGATATGTGAGGGATTCCCAAAGCTTGTTTAGGATGCTGAGGCACAATGTGTTAGACTACGCTTTATGTTCAACTGTTAATCTCGCAGTTCTCAGATCCACTAAATTAAATTAACCCAGTTTATGTTATTGACTTTATACTAAAAAGTCTATTTTCTATCACCCCTTTTCGCAGTAATCTGCTTTGCGGAAAGAATATGAAAATAGATAAGAGCATACATGTCGCTTTATGTGAAAGCTATAAGATCGGCGTAACACTTCGCTTACATAGAGAACCGCATTTTCGATCTCGCATACACGCTATCATACAAAAACGCGTGTATTAAGTGATAGATTGCTCTGGCCTTTTGTCATCATCCCGCATCACTGTCCTGGTCAGAATGCAGCGTAATAACCGAGACATTCAGTACCACCAAATTTAAAACTCGAGTAAAAAACATGAAGGTGATTTTATTATCTTGATATTTATTTCAAAATGTTATCTTTTTACCGCTTAAAGTCCCTAAAGACAATCTAAGTATCCGCTTCACTTGCTAATATAACTCATGTTAGCTTGATATGCATTGTGGGCTTCACTTTGGGTCAGAAATTGGTATCTTAACAAGATATTAGAGCTTGGTTAAGTAGAAATCTCAATTTTGTCTCACTCAAGTTTCTGTTTGTTCATTCCCCAATCATATATCTATGTCCGCTGATCTATCTCTATCTCTTCACGTAGGAGTGCGGTCGTGATTCACGGGTTATAGCCTCATATGCATCATGAATATTATTTGTAATTCATGTCCGATATCTGCCTTCCACGCGGTGGGTATGATCCTAAATTTTAGAAGTTATTAGCTTGGTGTGCACAATGTACAAATCCTAACATGATAAGCTTTTGATGAAATTTTTCTCAAATTGTTTGAGCATACATGAAAATCTTGGTCTACATGATAATACCGGAAGCCGCATGAACACGCTTTAAAAGGCGCACTTTGCAGACTTTATCTCTTTTTTGAACACTTTTTTACTCTTGAAATTTCTAATTATATGTATTAATATTCATATAATTTCTCTTTACCTTTTTATATTGAATGTTTCTTTTAAATGTTAGGAATGTTAATTTTTTTTTTTTTAATTCAATTAGATTTGAATCATATTTTATAAAAATAATGTGCATCTGAGGTCACATTTCACTTCACTCAAGCGCGCGCCTTGTGGGCCGTTTAGCGCCCAAGCCCGAGGGAGGCTTGTGTCTCGGTGTGCCTCACACCTTTAAACTATGTGCATGAAGATTTATTTGAGCTGGTTTTTTTTCTTTTCCAAAAATTCGATTTTTGGGTTGCTATTTTCTATTTTATCAAAATTTTGACATTTTGCACACATGTAAATACATTTCTTCTCTCTTTTTCTTCCTTTGCTTTTCTATTTTCGCGTGATTATAATAATTAGGTGTATTCTTACACCCTCCGTCATTGTGATGCTTATTCAAAATTTCCTTCAAATCTTTTGTTTCTAATTCATGCTTTTAAAGAGTTCATTCTCTTCTATGTTTTCTAATTCTACATTCTATTTGTGTGAGCAGGTGCAGATAATTTAATTCCTATGGAGCTGGCCTTAAAAATTTGTAGCAAAATCAGTGCATATGAACATTTCTGTGTCTATATAAAGGATACCGATGTGGCCGTATAGAATCAAAACGTCGCTGCAAGAAATTCTTTTTGCGATTGGAACAAACATCCTTTTTCTCATGTATTGTAGTTATTCTTCACCTCCAAGATTCGAGGATGTGGGTTGGATATTTTTCTAACTTGGCATGACTCTACTTTGTTTTTCATTTGCCATTTTAAGGATCTCACACCTATGCATTAGCTGATTTTACTTTAGTCCAAGTTAAAAGGTTATGTCTAAGGGTAAAGGCTCGATCCGTAAGCCTCAACTCCCAACAAACAAGGAAAACATCCTTTTATTTTATTTTATTTTATACAAACTTTCTACATAATCTTAAAACTTGTTTACCCTCCGAGTAAAATCTTCACAAGAGGGATTGAGACGAACTCGACATGAATGTTGAAAAGTTTTATGAATAAAGTTAGTCCTTGAACATTTAATTCATAAAAAATATGCACACAGAATCTAAAATCGAAGATAAAGGTAAAGTTTCATGGCTTAGGGAATGCATAGACAATTTTTCCAAGAGGTTGCAAAGTGGTGAGGTTTAGATAAAATTGTTTGTGGAATGGAAGATTTGCAGTAGGAAAATGTTAAGAAAATAATGTAGCATCAGATAAGATGGAAGTTAAGAAAATTATTCACTATCTTGGAAAGCATGCCACAAAAATAAGAATTGAAGTAAAATTTGTGGCCTCGTGATGATTTATATATGGTAAGATAGGTACGGAAGTGTTATGACCCATTATGAGTCCCAAATCGCTGTTATCGCTTGATTTTGTGGGAGCTTATAACCACTTGCCCTCCCCTTGACAACTAATAGTTTTTAAGGCGAGCTCAGCCAAGTGGTCAGAATATGGTATTAGAGTGGTTCATTCCGGGATGACCCACGCCTCGAATTGTGGAGGGTCAGCACCGTGGTTCAAGGGTCACTATAGTGTTGTGGAGGGCTATTAATTCGTGGGTTCGCAGTCACCAATCCCACCATGGATCGCCGTGGTTTTGAAAGAGGATGGATTGTTATGACCCATTATGAGTCCCACATCGTTAAGTTACGCTGGCCTTATGGTTTATAAACCACTGGGTTCCTCTCCCTTGATAAATAGCTTTTAAGAGTGAGTTCTATTCAAGTGGTTGTACAGAAAGATGCGTAGAAGATGAGTGCAACCATTTAATCGCATTAGAAGGTGATCATAGAATTTTTAGTTTAGGTCAGGAGTTATTAGTGACATAAGGAGATGGAAGTCTAAAATCAGAAAGATGAGAATATGGAAGGTTGTAGAACATGGGATTTTTCTTTGTAGCAGCAGTATAGACCAATTTGTTTAACAAGACCCAACCATGAAGACAAAAGGATGAAAAAGCACTTTCGTAAACATAATATGCGTAAAGAAGGCCGAATATAAAGCTCCACAAATTATCATGATGTTAAGCTTACAAGTTATGTTATGGAACTTTTGAGTGAGATTTTGCCAAACTTTAAGGCAGTACGCGGTATCAAAGTTTGTACTTGGCGTTTCCCTAAGGAAATATACCATGAAGGTATTTTCGATAAATTAAAGAGAAACAATGATAAGAAAATTTTCCATGTAAAGGTTTATTGACATTGAGGATGCATGCAAGGGATTTCTAAGGAATTAATGTACCGAGTTGCAGAAGAGAGAGAGGTTGGAGCAATATGTGATCAAAGTCACAGATAATGAGTCTGTAAGAAGTATAACAAATGTTGGAGGACAGACAAATGAAATCCCGACTATTGATCTCTTACTTTTTTGTATCGATCATCACGTAGTTAATGGTATATTCAGGGAGATGCATCATGCTAAGTAGTGTGCTGATTATATCATTTTAATTGATGTTAATAAAGGAGTTAACTCTAAGTTATAACTATCGATAAATACTCGTAGTTTACAAGCTTCAAGTATACTAGACTCGTGAAATTTTTATCGCTTTAAAATACGTAGTGATGGTTTCAAGTATCGCATTAATTAATTATCCATAATGAGTGAAGATCAAGGAGGATTTCTCCATCTGTTAGTACATAATGAATGAACCAGAGAAGCAAATTTTAAGTATTTTGTATCACGTAAGGTTTCATACTACATGGAAAATCGACGATGAGCTGTAATTCAAGTATGCCTTATGGTACATAATGTTGATCGTTAAGAAACAACGTATTTGAAAATAAGTTATCTCGAATAAAGATAGAACAAGTGGGAATAGCTAAAAGATGAATTGTAAATGAGTCTTATCATCAAGAGAATATAGGATCTAAGCTGTCTAACCATGTTAATAAGGTCCGTTGAAAAACAAATCGAACAAAGGATTTCATTCATGCTATTTATGGTGTCACAACAACAAGGTGAGTCAAGGACCTTGTTAAAATTTACAACAAGCAACATGAGTGAGAAGGATCAAGCGCTATCTATGGTTGAATTGAGGTGAAGGACTCTAATCAAGTTTTGAACATCGTTTAAATATTCAAATATTGTTTTTCATTTTATGCTTATGTTATGATGAGGATGAATTCAAAATGATATACAGGGATGAAACTTTAACCTATTCATTAAGGTAGGGAATTTCTATTAGTTTAAATCAGAGTTGAATTAGGATTAATAGTTTGAGTCAAATTAGGCTTATATTTGAACTCAATTAAGATTTAGTTAGAAACCAAATTAGAATTCGGGAGTCATAATAAAGTCAGTCAGAGTCCTAATATACTAATTTTCTTAGAGATGTGAGAGCCTATAAATAAGGCCATGTAAAAAAAATTTGATTGGTTAATAATATTTGTTTTCTTTTGCAATATTGTACTTCAATAAGGAGACCTAAATGATTTTCTTATCTATTTTTTCTCATTGATGAGACTCCCTAGAAAGCGTTTGTGGGACTATATGGCTTTCTATCACTTCTCTTCACATATTTTTCTATATTTTTCTAATATTATCTATAGCTCACCTACTCACCCTTAAACGAAACACTTATTTCTATCCTTAAAGCTATCAAATTTGAATGACTCCAGAGGGACAAACAATGAGTATGATGTACCAAAATTATCAAGGTGCTATTAATAAAGCTGTGCCTATCGATACGCATCACCCACTGTGATTATTTGAACTTTACCGCTTTCCTGTGCGTGAAGTTCATCTACGTAGTCCTCTTCAAACATGCATTTCTTCCGAGAACCGTATCGGGTATGGCATTTACCCTCCGAGCAAAGCACAAGTTAACTATTAGCATGTATTCTCCATCCAAAAAACATTTCATCATGGGTTGAATATCTAATTAGTGGCCACCAATTTGAATTGTATATCATTGTGGTTGATGTATAATGCTCCATATTTCTACTTAATCATAAATTAAAGGAAAAAGGATTGAGCGGAAATTAAACAACGGTTCAACCTATAATTCTTGTTGCTAGTAATTTGTTGTTCTATGTAATATTGGCCTTTTCCTCTACATATTTGTTTGGGCTAGGTTTATTTTAAGGAAGAAGCAAAAGAAAAAATATTAAGGTCAATAAATTATTTTTGTGTTACTCAAGCTCACTTTAATTAATTTAATTCTTATAATATAATTTTGATTAAATAGTTTATAGTTGGCAGAATTTGTTGATTAATTTTCACTATATTTGATTTTCTAAGATTTTTCATGATAAAGCCAAACATGAGAAAATTATTCTTTTAATTGTATAGTGGCTCATTCAATACATGTCTCTATCTTGAATTTACACCAGCTAGCTCTTCATAGTCCACCCTTTATTTTTCCCATCTTCAAGTTAAGCTTAGATCATATTTTCATGCTTTTGAGTAATACTGATGAAAAAAGGAATTTGGTTTTGCCCATGGTATTTTTCATGTAGACATCAACCTGAGAATCATCAGAACGCATTATAGTTGCAAATCCGAGGTTACATATGTTCTAACACATATTCACCTTCAGAATCAAGTTTTTTTCTTTTTTCTTCTTCATCACAGGATTAGCTCAGAAGCACCGCAGATTTATGATTTATGTCCATGCCAAAGGGATGATAGTTGATGATGAATATGTCCTGATGGGATCCGCCAATATTAACCAGAGATCCTTGGATGGTTCAAGGGATACCGAAATAAGTTGCATGGCGCTTATCGCCCAACATACACAAGGCCGTGAAGAAGACTCATCCCGCGCCAAAGTTGCTTTCATATCATTTTTTTTTTTTTTTTTGTTTCATATTGTTTCAAAAACATTTGCATTCATATCTCAATATTCATCTTCTGTAATTTGATATTAAAGATATGGCTATAGGATGTCATCCGGGCGTTCTCGAGGATTGCTTTTGCCAACCAGAGACTCTAGGAATGTATGAGAAAAGTGAACAAAGATTGCCAAAACTAACTCGGCGTATATATGCAAACTGAAGAACACAAAGAGATGACAAGTGCACGATGCAAGCACCCAATCCGTGTGAACAAAGATGAAAGTAACCACATTGCCCTCACTAATGCTTTCCTGCACGAAGTGGTAAAGTTCCTGATCATCAACTAATCTTCCCGATGCTCTAACCACATAACTATCTCATCAAACCTTCAAAACTATGAATAATATCATGAAAGTCCGCACGTAGGAACAAAAAAACGCTTAGAATCTGAGAATTCAGGATGTAGAAGCAATATACCTGCTTTAGGAGTAATTATCATATATGTACATATAAGGTATGTTTGTTTGTTTGTATGAAGTATTAAAGTCCCGCAGGCATTTTTCCTGATGATGGGTACAATGTTAATATCAAGTTTCCATGATATTAAATAAACACCTCGGGGCAAATGGGAAAGCTTGAGAAACTTCTCACTTTCATTTTTCTTCTTTTAATGTTTGAGAAAGTATTTGTACGATGCTTTGATAAGTTGTCAATTTGATGCCTTTAAAAAAATTAAATTAAGTGAAGCAATGAATATTTTTGGTATTACTACACTTATATACAAAATTAGCAATCTTAATAAACACATAATTAGTAATATTTTTTTAAATTCCTTAAAACCTTAAAATTGTATTTTATTTATTCAAATATGTATTTTTTATCTTTTCTCAATTCCTACTTTCCTTTTGAAATAATCATATTAAAAAATATTAAGATTTTAAATACTCACCATCATACCTAACTCATGGTAAATCATTCAACATTTAAATAGGTAAGGCATGAGTGAGAGGTGTCCTGAGCTTTAAATTCCAAGCAGGGATGCTTACTACATTGTAATTAATGTGTTTATTATAAAAATTAACACCAATTTATTTTTTTTAGAGTCTACTTTATACACTATTTTCTACCATATTCATTGTTTTAAGGATATTTTTTATTCTTATAAATTTTAAGGGCGTTATGAAAAATAAGTAAAAAGAAAAAGACATGAAAAATACCATTCCAAAATTGTTAAAATTATTCTTATTTGTAAACTAAAAATAGGTGATAATTATATTTAAATATGCTACAAAATTTAAGACATTGATTTTCTGACGTATGTCAGGGTTCGAGAATTTCCACTGTATTTCCGTTTTATTTTATTTTATTTTTAAAAATTAAAGTAATTTTTTCGTGTCTTCTAAAATTATTAGGGTTTTTAGCTCTACTCTTTCTTTCCAGATTCAAGTCATTCAATCACCGTACACCTGTAGCTTCCCAACCCCTCCCTCGCTTTCTACGATTTTCTTTTGTTCCGAAGTTTTTGCTTTTTCTTTCCCCTTGGTTCCGACACGCCGTGAAATGCCCTCTCAATTGCCTCCATACTACGATCTTTTAGTTTCAGGCGAAGCCTCTTTTCTCTCTCTCTTCTCCTCCTCCTCAGACATGTGTAAAGTTGTTTGCTTGATCGTGAGAAAAGTGAGGAGAAGAGAGCGAATGAAGAAATTGAATCTTATGCTTTATGTTGTTTTTAAAGGGATGAGCCGGGAGCTTGAAGATTTAAATTTTGGTTCTCGATTTTTCTCGTGAAACAAATTTCTCTCGGCTTGGATTTTGAATTTTGAGCTTCAACTCGGGAGCTAGGTCATTTTCGAGTGAAGATTTTGTCACTTTAAATGTAAATTTCAACCTCACAGAGCTTCATTGGCCGAAAGTCAAAATTTTATTTTTCCTGTGCTAGATAATCACCAAAATAATCGGAGCTGGGCCATGACAAAATGTCTCATTGAATGTATTTGTTTCGGGTATTATTTTATGATGGCTATTATTTTTAAAATCTTTTAGGCGTTAATCGGGCGGGGCTCCTGAGCATTGTTCTAGCTGGAAGAATGGCTTCAACAGGGCCACCAGAGTCTTTGAAAAGATCAAATACCTCGTTAACAAGAGAAGGAGACCAACTGATTATTACCCCTCTAGGAGCCGGGAAATGAAGTAAATGCTCCCCGTGTCTACATGTCCTATAAAGGAAAACCACATTGGTATACCATACGCATTCTGTGTGCTTTTATTTTCGCTGCTAGTTTTTTACTTCCATTTTCAACATTTGGTTTTTAATTTGTTTGTTTCTGTTTTGTTCATGTTCTATGGTGATAGTTTGACTGTGGAATTCATCCGAAGATGCCTTCAGTAATGTACGCTTCGCCATACTTGATGAGATTGATCCTTCTATCTCACGATTTGAGAAATGAAGCTTGTGAGAATATCATTATTGTTTTTCATATTGTAATCCTAGGTATGGTCATCGGGCACTTTTTTTTGAAACAATGGAATGAATTGTTCCCAATGGTCTCCTAAGAAAAATGACTTAAACAACTATTGCTAAAGCATATAAATATTCATCTTTATCTTCTTATCAATATCTTCAGAAGTTATTAGAGCACCGATATGTCTTTATGGGAATGAGACTACATATAACACCCAAATTTTGCGCCATCTTTTAAATGGCTCTGCTTCTCAATGGTTTCTTCATTAAAATTTCCAATATTTCTTTTCCTCAAGGAATAAACTTGAAATTCTCTTCATATGAAATAGCTTCCTATAGTTGAAATCTATCACCGGTTTCCGCCGCCTTGAGAAGATTCCTTCCGAGCCAACTTTCTCCATTTGAATTCGATCGCATGGCTGATGAATGCCTGAAAACTGCTGAAAGCACATCACTAGTTGTTATCTACCATCATGCCACTGTAATAAGAGTATTCTCAGAAATGGATCGAGTGATCACCTATAGAACAGACCATTCATGATTAGAGGTTCTTTCCGTCTTCTCAGATGCAGCCAATGGACCTACCCCTTTGCATCTTCGTGATAAAGTGTCCATACACACACTTGAACATGTACTTCATACTGAGAGCCCTCGAGAGGCCACAATAATCAAATCTATCGCCTGAAATTCCTTTCTGCAGTTCTCAGATCTCTCATAAAGTGTCCATACACACACTAACATGCATTGCATTTGTGGGAGCCCGAAGAGGCTACATTAATCAAATCTATCTACAAAATTCCTTTGGAGAAGCCCCAATCATTCACCTTTCTTTGATTATATCAAGTTCCCATTGCTTTCCCCAAGATTAAGTTTCTCGAACGGGGTTTATGCTAATTCATACTTATCTCTCGAAAGCAAAGGTTTTAGTCATGGTATGTAAGTGTTTATATATTGCCAATGATCATTTTATTCAAGATCTTCATGTCTTGTCTTGTCAATGAACTTTTGTCAATCTTGAAACATTTTAGAACTCATCTTCGCTTTCTCTTTTGGTTATCTACTCTACTTTCATGTAAAATTGCCTCGTTTCTTTAGATTTGCTCTCCACTTTACTGCATTGTAATGTTGCATTTCTTGTGCAAATTTTTCTACTTGACTCATCTTCGCATCCTTCCATATTTCCTGGAGAAGGTTGGCCATTTGTTTAATTAAAATTTATGCTATTACTTTGCCTATAAATTAAGCTAAAATATTTGAATTTGTTCATTAGACCACATTCAAAGGGCGAGTTTTTATGACACATGCAACAAAGGCTATCTACAAGTTATTTTTGTCGGATTATGTGAAATTGAGCAAAGCTTCAGTTAAAGATATGTTGTATGATGAACAAGACATTCTTCAAGCCTATGGATAAAATTGAGGTGAGTTGATTTTTGTTTGTAGATGTGTATGTTTCATTCTCCCTTTAGAGATTAGTAATAGTTTTCCCTTAATCTCCTCTTGCTTGTCCGAACCGATTTTGAAGCTAATCTAAATGCATCTATTTCCCCGATCGTCGTAAGTGGACCTAGATTTGGGTCTTTAATCTTTTATTTTCTGGTTCTAAATTTCAGTCAATGTTATCTTTAAAGTTTCAATGAGTACCTTATTCCATGGAAAATTGGATTTGGAACAAATACGTGATCACCATATCGGTTTCGCTGATTCCTCATCCTTCTCTTGTATCACACAGATTAGACCGTTTATTTAAATTCTGTAGCTTTCTCTAATGTTCTATCCCTGCCCTTATTCGAAATTAATACTCGTAAAAACATCTACTACCTCATTCTAACCTAAATCTTTCTACTATAGACATTCTTACCGAATCATAGATTCTACCCGAAAAAGTATTACCTGCTTGATCTTCATCTCGTGAATTTGTTCTTCACCTTCATGAGATTAATCGGTTTTGTCTTCAACATAGGGGTTTTCAAAGTGTATAATACTTAATATAAAGAATTTTATTCCATAAGATTTAATTAATTATACTTAATATTGATTTTTTTGGTGCACCACCACAGCATTATGTTATTGTTGTGTTATAGTTTGAAACATGTTACATAACAACAATCAATAAAATATAAAACTTCTATTCTGAAAAAAAGGAAGCAATATGGTGTGTGTATTTCTATATGCCAAAATATTGGTTAGCTATAATCCAAGGTTGCAGACTGTTTGGACATAAATAATTGACTTTAGATGTGTTAAGCTTAATTTGATTATCTCATTTAATGTTCCTCAGAATATATAATTAAATCGATCTTCAAGAGTTATTGATTTCCATCGACTTTAGAAGTAAATGGTATACGATTTCGTGTTACACAATAGCACGCCCTTGGAGCTGCCATGTTTATGTGGTTGATATTGCCGGGTGTTCGAGTACTTGTTAATCGAGACTTATTCGCTGGAAGATCTATCTTCGCAGTCAGCCGAGATCCCGCAGCTTCTCCCCTTCATATTTGTATAATTAACCACTTATGTGCATCTCCATCAACTCCTGAATGTGAGAGAAAAGCGCCTACAAGATGTCATCCACCAACCATTTCTCAAGGGCCGTGTCTTCTAATCGATGAGTATCGTCTAACCATCCCGAGCTCCAACATACCCATATATTATGCTTCCCTCGCAAAAAGGTGCATGGCCGCTACTCGTACATACATCAACTCCATGAATGAGAGGATCCGCAAGCAATTTGCAAATTCGAATCCTTTTGACTTCAAGCTCATATCTACTTTGAAGAGCATTGAGAATTTTAACGATGTAGTCCATGTCAAGACAACTATTTGAAATGTGAATATTAAGAAATGGCGTTATGAATTAGTATGTCGTGGAAGGGAACGCTATGGAAAACCATCATCAATGAACCCAATGAAGTTACCTGAAGATAATTATCCACCGTCCCATATAGCACATGTGTCCACTACATATCTTTCAAAGATATGTAAAAGACGGTACGACAAGTATGTTCCGAATAGAGCTCATGCCACCTAACATCATTCTTGTCCATGAGAGGCCAATGATGGAAGCCTAAATAGAAGCTTATCACAAACTTGTCGCAATCAGTAACACCAAAGGTCTATTTCCAAAGAACCGCTACCTATTGATGGTGTATTTCGGTACTAAGAGAAATGAAAACTAATAGTTATTTAAAAGACTTCAAGCCTGGTGAAAATCACAGTTGGCTGATCAGCAAAAGTCCACGGTCGATAACGGCAACCCTCGGTTAGATCTCAGATTGTTCTCGAGTTATCCATAGCAGATTATCTCCTCACTGGGAGATTACATGCAGTAAAGCCTTGTGGTATCGGGCAGCAGCGCATATTCAAGAGTGACATCACAAATGAAGAACCGAGGGTCCAGGCTGTGTCCAGAAACGGCCGACAAAATAGCATTATGTTGTGATAGCGACAGTCTCTCTACACAAATCAGATCGGATCCTGATATGAGTGATCCCTGATTTTATAGTTCTCGTTTAAAGATCAGCGTGATCCTGGGTGTAGGTCAACTAAGAGGCCACAAAACCTAAGAAGAAAACAATACAGCGAAGGTTATCCATGCACCCTTTGTTTCTCCTCATGGAGATGTGAAGTTTGGAGAGAATGGGAACCAGTGATAAGTGTAGATGGAATTGTGGCGATCTTCATAAACAGAGTGGGAATGTTTAGAGCCGAAACGGGAAGGTCTTAGTGGAAAGCGTGAGAGTCAGATTCCGTACAGATCCGAAATGCCGTAGCTTCAACCTCTATCTCGCGGTCTTAGCTCCTTCCCCTGTGTTTTCTCTATATTTTCGACTTCTTCGACACCAATTTTGAGGTTAAATTCTATATCAATCAATATTTCTTAGTCGCTGTAATTTCCGATCACATACATACATATCTCTGAACATTGATCACATCCTCCCTCGGTATGTGCTGTCAGGTTTGGATTGGTCCCGAATTTTCAGTAAACAAATCAGAGTGCCCGGCTGGATTTAATTTAGCGTTTCACCGGAGCTAATACTCGAGTGAAGATTTTCAATGAAATGTACCCCAACTCGCATGCATTCATTTTGTCGAAAGTCAAACACGATGTTTTTCCAAGGCTTAGATAATCACCAAATAACTGGAGTTGCCATGACAAATGTCCACTGAATGTATTTGTTTTTGGGTATTATTTTATGATGAAACAGATTATTTTTTAAATCTTTTTTTTAGGTGTTAATTGAAGGGGTCGGAGCATTGTTCGGCTGAAGAATGGCTTCAACAGGGCCACCACAATCTTGAAAAGATCGGGATACCGTTAACAAGAGAAGGAGACCAATCGACATTACCTCTAGGAGCTGGAAATGAAGTGGGCCGCTCCTGTGTCTACATGTCTTATAAAGGGAAACCATATTGTATACCATAATGCATTGTGCTTATTTTACAGCAAGCCATTTCCATTTTCAATATTTGGTTTTTAATTTTGTTTGTTTTGTTTTGTCTATGTTCTATGGTGATAGTTTGACTGGTGGAATTCATCCGAAGATACTGTGTGCATGGTCATATATACTTTGATGAGATTGATCCTTCAACCATTGATGTCCTTTTTGTGACTGACACTGTGCATGTTCTTTTCTAATGTTATTTTGTTTTTATAACTTAGTAATCACGATTCGTTGAGAAATGAAGTTTAGAGAATATCATTATTGTTTTCTTGATATTGTAATCCTAGGTATGGTCATTTTCTCGCACTTTTTTTTTTTGAAACAATTGGAATGAATTGGTTCCCTAATTGGTCTAATTGAGAAATTGACTAAAATAACTATTAAGCAAAGCATATAAATATTCATCTTTATCTTCTTCTGACAATATCTCAGGCTATTGTGAGCACCGCAGAGTATATATCTTTATGGGAATGAGACTACATATAACACCCAAATTTTATGCCATCTTCCGACAGCTCTTTAGTTTCTCAATGGCTCTTCATTAAATTTCCAATATTTCTTTTTTCCCTGGTTGAATAAACTCTTGAAATTCCTTCATATGAAATAGCTTCCTGGAGAAGCTGAAATCTATCACCGGTTTCCTACCGTCTTAGATCTTTCAGGTTTATAGATTTTCTCGAGCCAATTTTTCCACATTTGAATTTGATCGCATGGCCTCGAAGTGAATGCTCTGAAACGGTCAAAGTACATTACTAGTTAGTTATCTACTATCAGTAAGCATTGTAATAAGAGTATCTCCAATCGGATTGGAGTGATCACCTATAGAAAGACCATTCATGATTGTGAGGCCCTTTTCTCCTGGTCTTCTGGGGATGCAAAGTAATTAATCTACCTCTTTGTAGATCTTTGTGTAAAGTGTCCCTACACACTTGAACATGTACTTTCAGACTTGAGAGCCTAAGAGGCTAGCCAATCAAATCTATCACCTGAAATTCCTTCGAGAAGCCCCTTTCAGATCTCCTCAGATAAAGTGTCTGCTACAAACACTTAACATGTACTTTCAGATTGCGGAGCCAAGAGGCCAGCAATAATCAAATCATCCCGCTTAAGATTCCTTTGAGAAGCCCAATCGCTCACCTTCTTGATTATATCAAGTCCTAATGGGCTTTCCCTCGTGATTTCGTTTTCTCCGTGAACGGGTCAGTGTTAATCACATACTTATCTCTCCCGACCAAAGGCTCTTAATGTGGTATGCAGGCAACATATGCCTAACATCATTCTATCCAAAGATCATGCATGTGTCCTGCCTTGTCAATGAATCCTTCAATCTTGAAACTTTGAGAACTTTCTATCTTCACTTTTCTTTTGGTTATCTACTCTACTTCTCATATAAAATCGCTTCTCCTGCTCTTTTATGTGCCTTCACTTTATCAGATCAGAATGTGTTGCATTTCCCGTAAGTAAAATTTTCATTTGATCACGCCAGATCCCTTCCAGTATTTTTGAGAAGGCCTGGCTACTTATTTAATTAAAATTTATGCTACTTACTTGTCATAAATTAAGCTAAAATATTTGAATTTGTTCATTAGACTACATCCAAAGGGCCAAATTTTTATGTGACACTTGCAACAAAGGCCATCTACATTTTGCTTTATCCGATTATGTGAAAAGTGGAGCAAAGTTTCAATGAAGATATGTCAGATGATGAACAAGACATTCTTCTTCGCCTATGGATAAAAATTGAGGGAGCTTGATTTTTGTTTCTAGATGGGCGTTTTATTCTCCCTTTTGCACTAAGTAATAGTTTCCACTTCTCCTCATCATTCGACCGATTTTCAACCTAATCTAAATGCTTCATCTCGCTTCCCTTGATCATTAAAGTGACTTAGATTTGGGTCTTTTAATCTTATTTTCTCGGTTCTAAATTTTGGTCATGGTCTTTCTTGTGTTCTAATGAGTACCTTATTCCATGGAAAATTGGATTTGGAACAGCGAACAGTACCACTATATCGAGCTGTTTTGATTTCTCATCCTTCTTTTGTAATTTCCTTTTTGAAGGCCTCGAAATGGTCTATGACGCGTGATTAGCTAGATATGTTTATTTAAATTTGCAATTTGCAAGTAATGTTCTACCTCTGGGTCTCTTTATTCAAATTAATAATCGTTAAAACATCTACTACCTCATTCTTGAACTTAAATCTTTCTACCATGTATATTCTTTACCCGAATCATGTATTCACTCGAGTGCAAGTATTACTGCTTTAGATCTTCATCCTGTGGAATTTGCTCTTCACCTTCCGTGAGATT
This sequence comes from Tetrastigma voinierianum, assembly GCA_016808115.1. Classification (NCBI taxonomy): domain Eukaryota; kingdom Viridiplantae; phylum Streptophyta; class Magnoliopsida; order Vitales; family Vitaceae; genus Tetrastigma; species Tetrastigma voinierianum. Next base: position 9,283 of record JAEQBH010004836.1, on the reverse strand, counting down.
AATTCACTTATTCTCAATATAGGAGGTCTTGGCAAATAATACTAATATAGCAAGAATTAGCCTATTAAGAGATTTAATCGTACTATATTTCTAATATTGATCTTTCGGGTGCTCCAATTACAGCATTATGTTATTGTTCTGATCTATGGTTTCAAACATGTTAAGGCAACACCAATCTAATAAAGAGTAAAACTTGTTCAAAAAAGCAATATGGTGTGTGTATTTCGATATGCCAAAATATTGGTCGTAGATGGCACCGACTTGCTGCGTAACGTTTGAAACATTTACAAATAAATTTGACTTTGATATGTTGGTTAATTTTATTATCCTACTTAATCGTTCATAACTATAATTAAATCCATATTCATCAAAGTTACGATTTCTACCGACTTTGAAGTAAATGGTATATCGATTTTGGTGCTATACACCGGGCACGCTTCTCGGATCGCGGCGTTTATGGTTGATATTGTCGTGTTCGAAAGAATTTTACATCGAGACTATTCTTTGAAGAAGACTGCCATCTTCGTCCCGCCGAGATCCCACAATTCTCCCCCGATATTTGGCACTGAATCCACTCATGTGCAACCCCATCACTCGAAATGTAGAGAAAAGCAATTTGCTGTATGTCATCCACTCCAATCCATTTCTCAAGGCCGGTTCTAATCCCCAGATTTAAGTTTTAGGGCGTGCCTAATGAGGGTCAATCAATCTTATCCTCGAGCTCCATTACATCCCCATATATTATGCTTCCCTTAAGTAGTGCGTGCATGGTCGCTTACTGCATATACATCAACATATATCCGCTTCGAAGTGCATTGAGAATCTTAACGGCAGGTCCACTGCCATAATGTTTCTAGTCCGAGTGGTCTTCAGAGTGATTGTCGCACAGCCATTCAGCCATGGCATCTCGAAGGTTGAAAATGCATGTGTTATATCTGGGAAACGGGAAGGAACGCTGGCAAAACCATCATCACCAACCCAAGGAAGCATCTAATGAATGGTACATTACTTCCCTCAACATGCAGGTCCACTACATATCTTCTCCGCTTAAATGTAATCTTATCACCCAAACTTGTTGACAAGAACACCAAAATTATTTCTAAAGAACTGCGCCGCCTGAGATGTATTTCAAATCTCCCGAGAAGAGGTCAAAAGACTGCCTGCGGAATCACGCGGCCATCGCGAAGAAAATAATACTATCGATACGCACTCTGATGATTCTATGTCTTCTCGCAGCTTCATTCATGTAAAATATCTCCTTTAGGATTACGACGCGTTAATCGGGTGCCTTTGGTGCATTGAGCATAGGCTAAAGGTATATCGAGAGTGTGGAGTCACGCTGTGATGAAGAATCTCGAGGGTCCAAATTTTCTTTTCGTCCATGAACGGCCGATACGGCGCGAGCTTCTATAAGATATTTCATTGCACTGAGATCGCACCTATTAGCGACATGGTTTTAATTCTTGGCCAGGCCTGGGTTTTAAACATCACCGTGAGATCCCCAAGGTAGTAGCTGAATCAAGAGGCCATAAAAATCAAGAAGAAAACAATAAGAAAGCGGAAAGATTCATGCAAAATTTCTTGTTTCTCTGTTTGGAGAGAGAATGGAAACTCGTGATATGAGATGGGAAATGCTATGATCTTGATAAACAGAGGGAATGTTGAGAGCGAAATGAAGGCCCAAGGAAAGGGCAAGAGGAGTAGCATTCTAATGATCCAAATGCTGTGGGGCTTCAATCCCTCTATTTGTGTCTTAGCTCCTTCCCTCAGTTTTCTCTCAGATTTCGACTTCTTCCCCGATTAATTTGAAATTTTGAGGTTAAAGTTCTTGAGATCAATCAAGATACTTTAGTCACTGAATTAGGTCATTAGTTTAGGAAAATATTCAACATTATCTACTCTTTGGCCCAAGCCGGATCACATACATCAACTTCTTTTCTTTCTTGTGACCTTATATGTGGTAACGCTCAAGAGATTTTCCTCTTCTCGATACTTTCTAGCTTCTACAAAATGCATTTATATTGTTGAAATGAGTTATCTCCTCATAAATTATGATTATCAATGCATAACTCAATGTTTTATTAGTGAAGGCGGAACAATAATTTTTTTTCTGGGTTGTGTTCATTGTTTGATGCCAATGCTAGGATCCAAATGTTGTGAAGCCAATCCCTATATCCGTGTCTTAATTCCTTCCCCTGTGCTTTCCGACTTTCGACTTCCTTCCTAATAAATTCTCAAATTTTGAGGTTAAAGTTCTATATCAATCAATATTTAGTCAACATAATTAGTTTGTTTCTTTAATGAAGCTTCACCTGCTAATCTTGCTTGTTGCCTTACTCCTATCTTTGGCTTTGAAACGGCAAATTTGCGATCTATTACTTTTGAACTAATTGGGGTCCGCTGATGATGTTTCCAAAAAAGAAGCTTTCTTGCTGTTCCAATTTTGGGAAAAGCTAATAAATGTTTAAAATAATAAAAACTATTATAAGTAAAATAAAATAGAAATTAAAACAAGTCTATAAAAATAATACAATAAAAAGAGTCTACTTTGATATAGGAGTGCCAATGGTATCATTCTAGTCCTATCATTCTAAAAATCACTCCTCGATTTTACATATTTATTTTAAATGATCATTTTAGTAACTTCAAATAAATTACAAAAATCTATTTTCACCTGACTCATAATAATAGCTTTTCTGGTATAAAAAATTGGAAAATAAGATATCTTAGAGATCCAAGCAAGCATTTTATGTGCAACATTGAGTCACGCCTAGTCCTTAGTCGGAGAAGTATTTCTTAGTTCGCCTTTATTTCGATTTGCATATTCGCTTCTAATTGATTGTGTGTTTCAAAAGGATTAATTTTCGTTGTTTGGCTATGGCCTTATAGGTCATTGTGCTTATGCGTGAAGAAGGTGTTAATTAGTAGTATGGTACTTTATATACATTATAAAACCAAGCTCTGTCTTTAAAAGAATTTATAATTTAAAATGGTATCAAAAAACAAGGATTCAATCTACTTAGGGCATGTTTAGATCTATGTTTTGAAACAAGTTTCTGCCTCTAAAAAAACAATAAGAAAAAAGAAAACAAGGAGAATACATTTGATTTCACTTTTGAAAAACAAAGAGGCGGAAAACAAATAAATTCAGATGATAAGAATAATTTTTAGTTTTGTGTTTTTAAAAATAGTTTTTAAGAATGGGCTTTTCAAAATAGGAAACTGGAATGATCTCATCTTCTTTGAAAGAAACTTAAGAAGGTTTCTAATTAGACAGATTTTAAAATGGTCATGCATGAAGTTGATACCACGTGAGCAAAGTCATGAATGCGTGTGAAACTAAACTATATGACAAGCTCTTAAGACGCTTTTGACACCACCTATCAGTTATGAATGCATGGGAAACTACATGCCGACTTTAAGACTTTTTGTAAAGCTGTATGACTTTTTAAAATGAGTTGAGCATGAAATCGACACTACTCATCAAGCAAAAGAATGAAAGTGCTGGTTACGTGGGAAAGCTTTTATTTTTAAGATGATTTCTGTCAACAAAAACTTTGAAATGGGCTAGAAGGGCAATTATTTAAGCTATTTTTGTTATTCAGTTGACACTTACTATCAAAGTCATGAATGAAAGTGCTACATGGGGCAAGCTTTTTTATTTTTAAGATGATTTCAAGTCAATGAAAAACTTTAAAATGGTTTGATTTAGGGCAATTATTTAAGTCATTTTTGTTGTTCAAAGTTGATAATTCACCTATAAAAAGTCATAATAAACGTTAAAACTATGGGATGCTTTATAAAGATGATCAAGTCCCTCAAGTATAGACATACCATTTTGTTTATTTTTGATATATTAGGAAATTCACACCACTTATCAATGTCTTACATTCTTAGAAACTCCTAACCCTTATACATACAAAAAAAGAACTTACCTTTATTTTAGAAATCTTTGAAAGGTTTACATTAGAAATAGTAAGATTTTAGTATTATAATTTTTAAAGTAATTTGTATTTTCCAAAAAAATTAACACATTCATTCAAAAGCTGCTTTTGTAGCTTTTGATTAAATTGTCATTTATCTATTTAGCTATTTTAATACTTATTATTAGGAAATGCAACAAAGATTCATTTTATATGAGTTATACTCCCGCCACTTCAATGAATAATTTTAAAATAAATGCAATTTTTATATAAATTTTACTTTTCTAACAAAAAGAAGGTTATATAGGATGCCATAATCATTGAAAATTTATAAGATATTTAACACTATAATTTTAATAAATCAGTTTCATTCATTGTTGATCTTTTAGTTGATCATTACAAACTAGCGCTTTACTTCATGTAAGGATCAATAATTATGTGAATATTTGAATGGATTTTTTCATTATAAAATACAGTATAAATTTAAATCTTTAGTAAATTTCCTAGCAATTTATTATGCATACAATCAATTTAATATTTCATCATATCTAATTCTACTCTGCTCTGATCAATTGTATTACATATTGTCACCCTTTATATATTTGTAAGATATTTATACTATAATTTAATGAATGGATGCCCATCTATAAATGTGATACACCTAACCTTGTGGTCCATATGACTACTCACCCACAATCATAATATTAAGTGGATGCTATTTTGTTACTCCGACGCCACTGTAAAACCCAAAGCAGAGTCTCCTCAGACAGAGCTCTACCAAAAACAGCCACCTGTATGTCCTGGAGTTCCAACAGAAGTGCAATATATCCATCACATGTATATTACATGGATAAAAATGGCCCTCGGGCCATAAACCGATACTCATCAATGTACTAACTATATCCAAGAAGTTACAAGAGTTAATATGTTTTTACTCTTATACAACATATATATTAAAAATTAACGAGTTCTAATACATGTATACATCATCAAAGCCACACCCCGGCTTTCTTCTAATCCTCAGTCTCAGACGAGTCAGCCCTCTCGCATCCCGTACCCCAAAATAATATCCCCGACAGTAAGAGCTAACGCCCGCAGTGGAATCGCCCCTAAGTGGGCCATTTCTCCACCTAAGGTGCAATGTTCCAAAATAAACATACATTCAAGCAAACGATGATTCACGGAAACATTCATACGAATTAACTCAGATCCCGAGTCATCATCGACTCTCTCCTCACACTCGCCTAAGCCCCATGAGAATTATTGTTTTGTTAGTTCAGGGACAACCTCCATGTATATATCAATCAAGGCCCGACGATTGATATATATTATTTGTTTGTGGACTATCCATGAATATCAATCAAATGGGTCCCGACATTGATATTTTTAATCTTTAGACTACCCTCCCATAATTAATATTTCTAGATCACCTCAGAACCATTTTCTAGATCTATCTCATGCACTACTCTCTATAGTCCTAGGGTGTCTGTGGGTATATGAATGGCGTATGTCAATCCTAATACAGTCTAATCATACGCAAATATGTAAAATACGCACATATCCACATAATATCCAATCTACACAATCATGCCTAATTAATCAATTCATATATCAAAATTAGCCCACGGCTAATGATGAAACACTTGTTAAATCAACTCGAATCACTCGATCAAACACATTTTCATACGGAAAAATATATTTTCATGTCACTATTCCTAGGAATGAAAGAAACCCTAGGTTTACGATTCCATCACTCATCAATCATTGTCTACTTTGTGAACTCGTGATTTTACGCCATTCCGCCTATACAAACTACAATACAATCCATGACATGAATCACACTTTTAGACACCCAAAACAATTCAAAGAGCAATACTGATCAGAAATTTTGGGTCTCCATAACCACAATAATTTGGCCCAAGTTTTAAGATCATTAAACGGCCCTCACGGCCTCTGGTATTCAGCCTTTAAACATTTGCAAAGTATCTAAAAGAGGGAATGCAAACCCATAGGAGAAATTCCTCACCCTCTTGATTTTGAGGAAACTCCCCAACTGCACTCCACATCGGCTTCCTCTCCGAGTAGAGCGCCTTCTTCTTGTCCCAAGACTGGCCGACGGCCTTTGATTTGTTTAAAATCTATAGAGAGAAGTGCTCTCTCTCTGAAAATCTCCCAACCAAAACTCCATCGGGGAAATTTCGATCGTATCTCACGCTTTTGCTTTTGGGTTTTAAGGAAGAAGGCCACTTCATTGGCTATTTTGGCATATTATCATTTAAATCTTTTCAAAATAATTATGTCCCCTATTTCCCATTTGATATCTGCATTATCTCGACTGGCCCATATTCATCATCCCTTTACCTATACCACTTTGGCACATGGAGTACGCGTGTTATATGTGACTCTCAGCCTTGATCGAAAAATTGTCACACACCCCAAAACCGCGAATATGTCTCGTGAAAACGGTCAACTCCGACCGCCTTTAATTCTATGAAATTTACGTGCTAGCTAGATTTCACGAGACGATTTCAACGGCAAAATCCGGCTTGGCCATCCCGAGATCTAGAGAATAAATTTTTGACAACCGAATTACAATTTGTAATTGAAAATTACGATTTTGCCTCTTTTCCAAAATCTTGAATTTCTGTCTTATAATAAATGTCTCTACCTTACATCAAATAGGATATTTGACATGGTGAATTAATAATATAATATGAATATCTGGTCAAGATTTCATGATAATACATGATGAATTTTCTAATTCTAATGAACATGATATGCATCATAATTGAAGTGTATGTAATTGAAGTCATAAATTAAAGTTTTTTAAAGATGCTTGGAATTAAGCGGTTTCTTGAAAATAGATTAATTAGAGGATTTTTTTTTTTTTATGCACAAAAATTGATAATACTTTAATAAGTTGGAGCAAAGACTTTAAATAATAAGTTTTGGTACTTTATTTCTGCTCATTTTCTTCATTTTGGGCTTCGATGATATCGGGAGAAAAACCATGCATTCTATAAAGTCAAGTAAATGTGCCGTAAATTACAGAAAGCCTTTAAATATAGATTTGGAATTTAGAAAACACCTAATTTGAGGAAAGACTTAAATGGGTCAGAAGGGACAAATTATTTTGTTTTTCTATTATGAAGATGACAATACTTATCAAATTGAGCAAAAAGAATTAATTTAAAGCAAGTCAAACATGAGTAATACTTTAACATTTTTTGTTAACTCGCTTTGTGGCGAAAGTCAGAGCAAATTTTGGAAGATATTTTAAAGATAACATGTTTCTATTATATTGATAAGTTAAAATAAATAAAATTGATTTGAAATAAAAGAAATAAAAATAATATATGATTTATTTGTTTATTTTTTCAAATTTTATTTTTTACTTTTACTCATGTTTTCTTGCAATTTTCTCAAAAATTTTGTGGGAATCAAAGATAGGCTAAATATATTTCTTTCAGTAATGGTAATATCTGAAATGTCTGCATTAAGATCATCAAAACGAAAGATGGTAGAAAGAGGCTTAAGAGATTTTCCTCTTTGATTTTCGCGACATCATAGTTAACACGCTTATCTCCTATGCAAATTATGACTATCAATGCATGACCGAATGTTTTATTAGTGAAGCTTGTAGAACAATAATTTTGTGTTTCATAATCTTTTTAATATTCCTTGATCAAGATGATCTCCAACATGTGTTTATTGTAGGTTCCTTAACTATTGCAATTATCCCTTTATTATCTAGATTTTTATTCCATAAATATCATAATGTAATATTTGCCTCCCATAGAAAACTTACCAAACGTGATCCAATCTTCTCGAGATTTGATTTACTCAATATTATCTTTGCCTCTATTTGTCCCATAGAATATCGCTAATGATTTGCGTAATATTTACTTCAAAAATCATTTTCCTTATTGAATATGTAGCAGTTTTGACTAATAGAATAATCAGATGCTCTTACCTTAGGTACAATACAATTGCAAGATCCCCTTGTTAATCTCTAGTTCATAGTTAAACGAAAGGGAAACAAGTAGCACAATTTTACCTAAGATCATACTGCCAACATATTTTCCTAACACAAGAATTTTTCTTTCCTTTTATATTTCATGAGAATAAACATAAGATCGATCGTTGACTCGGTCACAGGCAATAACTTTAAAAGGAGTCACATAGGTAGTTATTTCGTCAGGTTTTGTACTGGGAGGGTCATTGAGTTGATAATAAATTCAAATTAATATTTTGAGCAAAGCAATTGAATGTATTTCAAATCATGCACTAAACATAATGCTCTGATGCCCAAGAATGACATGACTTTATCTTTTCTTCCAAATTTTTGAGATCGTATATATATATATATATACATATATATATATATATATATATATATATATATATAGATATATATATATATATATATATATATATATATATATGTCAAATATATGTACAAGAAGTTGTTAAAATGGACTTCTTTATCAACATTGAGCCTTCACTGGCAGAACAAATCCTTAATTTTAAACATGTTATTGAAAGAGCATGAGCAAAAGAGAGTGAAAAATAATTTTTTTAATTATTTACTATGTAGTTTCATGTCTATTTCTAATAAAAATAAAAGTAATATTTAAATTATTTTTAGTGTAATTAAGGGTGTTTAATCTTATAAAAATAGACTATTTGATAAAAGAAAATAAAAGTATGAAGTTGACATTACATATTTTCAATTCCATTAATTGTAGTGGAATGAGGAGTGCCAATGTAAACACTAAACAATGGGAATGTCGAATGTATCACACTCAAGTTTATAACAAGTGTTTCATTTTCCTATAGCACCTCAATATCACTTCACTTCACTTCATTAATGGCTCATCAACATCCTTTCCACTATCCTACTCCTTACTCTCGACTCATCACCACTCCTTGCTTTTCTTATATTCTTTTTTTCCCTTGTCTTCAATATCATCCTTCCATGTCATTTCAACTCATCCCTTTATTTTGATAAAAGAAAATAAAAAGTATGAAGTTGACATTACATATTTTCTTAAATTTATTAATGTAGTGGAATGAGGGAGTTGATGTAAACATATCTAAATTAGGTTGGGAATGCCGAATATATCATTAATTTTGTTATAAATAAGTGTTTATTTTTCTCATGCACCCCCGTAATAGCTTCATCTCTACCAAATTTCACACGGTCCATCAAAAAATCCTTCATCCCCATTCTTACTTTCTCAATCATCACCACTCCTTGCTTTTTCATATGTCTTCTTTTCCCTTTGTCTTCAATATCATCCTTCCATGTCATTTCGACTCATCCCTTTTCATAAAGAAAATAAAAGTATGAAGTTGAC
>JAEQBH010004835.1:0-285776 GCA_016808115.1 Tetrastigma voinierianum | reverse complement strand
AATCTTTTTATTTTCTGGTTCTAAATTTTTGGTCAATGTTATCTTTAAAGTTTCAATGAGCACCTTATTCCATGGAAAATTGGATTTGGAACAGCGAACAGTATCACTATAACGAGTTGTTTTGATTTCTCATCCTTCTCTTGTATCACGGATTAGTTTAGATCTGTTTAATTAAATTTGCGGTTTCTCTAATATTCTATCAGATCATATATTAAAATTAATACTATGAAACATCTACTACCTCATTCTTAAACTTAAATCTTTCTACCATAGACATTCTTACCTGAATCATAGATTCTACGTCTGTAATGCTGTTTTTTAGATCTTCATCGGCAAATTTGTTCTTCACCTTCTATGAGATTAATTGGGTTTTGTCTTCAACATAGGGAGGTTTTGGCAAATAATACTAATATAGCAAGAATTAGTCTATTAAGATTTAATTGACTATACTTCTAATATTGATTTTTTTGGTGCTCCACCACAGCATTATGTTATTGTTGTGAATATAGTTTGAAACATGTTACATAACACCAATCTAATAAAATATAAAACTTATTCTGAAAAAAAAGGAAGCAATATGGTGTGTGTATTTCTCATATGCTAAAATATTGGTTGCATATAATCCTGCTTTGTTGCAAACTGTTTGGACATTTACAACAATTGACTTTAGATGTGTTGCTTAATTTGATTATCTCATTTAATGTTCCTGTAAATATAATTAAATCAATCTTACTGCGGGTTATTGATTTCCATCGGACTTTAGAAGTAAATGGTATACGATTTGGTGTTACACGGCTAGGCGCGTCCTTGGGCGCCATGTTTATAGTTGATATTGCTGGTATTTAGATTACTTTACAGGAGACTATTCTCGCCGAAGAAGATCGGCATCTTCGTGCTGCGAGATCCTGCGATTCTCACGATATTGTATGGTGAATCCACTTATGGTGTGCAACTCCATCAACCTCGGGTGAGAAAAGCGCTTCCACGGATGTGCATCCACTCAACCATTTCTCAAGGGGGCTGTGTTCTAATCCCTGATGAGTATTGAATTACCGAAAACCATCACTGAGCTCATAACATACCCATATATTATGCTTCCCCCCTTGCAAAAAGGTGCATGGCTGTTTACCAGACATACATCAACTCCATGAATGAGAGGATCTGCAATCAATTTGCAAATTCGAATCCTTTTGACTTCAAGCACATATCTACTTTGAAGAGCATTGAGAATTTTAACGATGTAGGTCCATCAGTGGTCAAATGAGGTCAAGAATGGTCTTCGAGTGGATGTCAGTATTATTTGAAGCGTGGTGCTCTGATAAGAAAATGCATGTGTTATGCCTGGGTATGTCGTGGAAGGAGCGTTGGCAGTATCATCAATGAACCCAAGGAAGTTACTCACAATGAATGGTCTTCTTGCTCCCCTCAACATGCAGGTCCACTACATATCTTTCTCGCTCATGCAGATTTTGCACAGACAAGTATGTTCCTGAAGGAGCTCATGCCACCTAACATCATTTTCTTGTCCACGGGAGGCCAGTGAGGATGGGAAGCTCAAACAGAAGCTTATCACCCGGTTTGTTGACCGCAACACCAAAATTATTTCCCCAAAGAACTGTCAGTCGGTTGAGATGTATTTCTACTCTGATAAATGGCGAAACCATTTAGGAGGCTGGCGAAAACACCCTGAAGTCGGTGAGCGTCGGTGATTTCTTGTAAAAACGTCACTTATCGGATAATGGCACTGATGATCTCCAGCGTCTTCTCTCGGCTATCTGACAAATATCTCCTAGAGGATTACTAGCCTTCACGGTGGTGCCTTTGGTATGTTGACATAAGGCCCAGACGGATATTTTAAGTCACGGAGTCATTGCGGATGAAGAATCGAGGTCATTTTCGTGTCCATGAACGGTTGACAGTGAAGTATGAGTTAGAGAAGCATATTTCATTGCACTGGAGATCGGATCCTATTAGCGACATGGTTCTTGACTTTGTTGTGGCTCTGGTTTTAAACATCAGCCGTGAGATCCCCAAGGTAGTAGTTAAATCGGAAGAGGCCACAAGGCGAAAGGAAAACAATAAAGCGAGAAAAGGTTATCCATGCACTTCTTGTTTCTTTGTTTGGAGATGTGAAGTTTGGAGAGAATGGGAAACTGGTGATAAGTGTAGATGGAAATGTGGCGCATCTTCATAAACAGAGTGGGAATGTCGAGGCCCAGCGAAGGCCTTAGGGAAGCGTGAGGATTGCATTCGAGGCGGATCAAAATCTTTGTGAAGCCAATCCCTCTATCTTTGTCTTAGCTCCTTCCCTCGGGTTTCTCTATATTTTAGACTTCTTAGGAATGATTCACGAATTTTGAGGTTAAAATTCTATATCAATCAATATTTATATTGATCGAGTGTAATTAGCTGTAGTTTAGGAAAATGTTCACAGCATCGATCTGCACCGATTTGAACACCACTTACCAATACTTACTTGAAGCACCCACCATTGGATCCACATACATACCTCAACATTGATCCGCATCCTCCCTTGTATGTAAAGTTGTTGTGTTTGATTAATTCCCGAATTTTCTCATAAAACAAACCGTGCTTTCTATACCAGTTGGATTTTGAATTTTAAGCTTCAATTGGGAGCTAGGTCATTTTGAGTGAAGATTTTCTGCGGAAATGTAAATTTCAACTTTGTCTGATTCATTTTCTTGAAAGTCAAAATTTTATTTCAAGGCTTAGATAATCACCGAAATAGCTGGAGTTGCCATGACAAATATGCTGCTTTGGAGATATATTTGTTTTGGGTATTGTTACATATTAGACCAGATTATTTTAAATCTTTTTAGGTGTTAGTGGAAGGGTTGGAGCATTCGGCTGAAGAATGAAGACTCAAACGAGACCCTGCAAATCTTTGAAAGATCGAGATACCGTTAACAGAAGGAGACCAGGCGGTGTACCTCTAGGAATTTGGAAATGAAGTGGGCGGATTTCTGTGTCTACATGTCCTATAAAGGAAAACCATATTGTGGTATACCATAATGCATTGTAACTATTTTGGTTGCTAGTTTTTTACTTCCATTTCAACATTTGGTTTTAATTTGTTTGTTTTACATTTTGTTCATGTGTTCTATGGTGATAGTTTGGCCCGTGGAATTCATCGACATGCTGAGGGCATGGGTACGCACCCATACTTTGATGAGATTGATCCTTCAACCATTGATGTCCTTTTATTGACCATGATGTGTTCTTTCGCCTGACCCAGATATTGCTAATGTTATTTGTTTTTTATAGCAATGTCTATTTGAATTAAATGAGTTTAGAGAATATCATTATTGTTTTGATAATATTGTAATCCCTAGGTATAGTCATTTTCTGCAATTTTTTGAAACAATGGAATGGTGTTCCTGAATGGTTTGCGAAAAATGATAAAAGCAACTATTGCTAAAACATATAAATATTCATCATGTATCTTCTCTTATCAATATATTTTTCGATATCTTCTCTTATCAATATCTTGTGCTATTAGAATGTGCTGAATATATCTTTATGGGAATGAGACTACATATAACACTAAAATTTTATGCCATCTTCTGAATAGCTCTTGCTTCTCAATCGTTTCTTCATTAAATTTCCAATATTTCTTTTTTCTCAAGGAATAAACTCTTGGAAATTCGTCTCTTCATATGAAATAGCTTCCTATAGTTGAAATCTCTATCCTTTGGTTTCGATGTTGGCCTTGAGATCTTTTTATTGCTTTGATAGATTTTCTTGAGCGACTTTTCTCATTTGAATTAATTTGCATGCACGATGAATGCTCTTGAAAGCAGTTGAAGAGCATCACTAGTTAGTTATCTACCATCATAAGCATTGTAATAAGAGTATTCTGTAGGTACAGTTGGAGTGATCACTCTATAGAAAGATGCATTCATGATTAGAGTTCCCTTTTCGGCCTTCTAGGGGGATGCAGGTTAATGGACCTACCCCCTTTGCATCTCTGTATAAAGTGTCCATACACACACTTGAACATGTACTTTCGTACTTGAGAGCCTAAGAGGCTACAATAATCAAATCTATCAGCTGAAATTCCTTTGGAGAAGCCCCGTTTGCATCTCTGTATAAAGTGTCCATACACACACTCGAACATGTACTTTCGTACTTGTGAGCCCGAACTACAATAATCAAATCTATACGCTAAGATTCTTTTGGAGCCCAATCGTTCACCTTCTTTGATTATATTGAAGTTCCCATTGCTCCCTCAGCATTGTTTTCTTCTCGAAGTGAATGGGTTTATGTTAATCACATACTTATCTACGACGGTGCTCTTAGGTACGTGGTATGTAGCAACACTATGCTCTTAACGATCATTTCATTCGGTATCATATATTGTCTTGTCAATGAACTTTTTCAATCTTGAACTTTTGAGAACTTTCATCTTCAGTTTCCTTTTTGGTTATCTACTCTACTTTCTCATATAAAATTACCTGTTCTTTTAGATGTGCTCTCACTTTCTTTGCCTTTGTATTAATGTTGCATTTCTGTCGGCTTTCACTTGAATCTGTTGCATCCACTTCCATATTTCACGGAGAAAGGTCGGCAACTTATTTAATTAAAATTTATGCGATTACTTTACTATAAATTAAGCTAAAATATTTAATTTGTTCATTAGACCACATTGAGGGCCGGTTATGACACTTGCAACAAAGGCTATCTACACGTTGCTTTTATGTCACGATTAATAATGAAAGTAGAGCAAAGATTCAGTCGATATGTTGTCGATAGACATTCTTACTCGCAGACTAAAGTGATAGTTAATTTTGACACCTAGATGCATAACGCAACCTCCCACCAGGAGATCGTATCGTTCTCTGTTTCCTCTCATTTGATCGATTAATTTAAAAGCTAATCTAAATGCATCAGTTCCCTGATTGGTTGTAAGGGACTTAGATTTGGGTCTTTTAATCTTTTTATTTTCTGGTTCTAAATTTTTTGTCAATGTTATCTTTAAAGTTTCAATGAGTACCTTATTCCATGGAAGGGTGGTTGGAGCAGTCAAAACGAGGATCACTATATCGAGCTGTTTTGATTTCTCATCCTTCTCTTGTACTTCCTTTTTTGAAGGCCTGAAATGGTCCATGTATCACAGATTAGCTTAGATCTGTTTATTTAAATTTGCAGTTTGCTATAATGTTCTATCTCGGGTCTCTTATTTGAAATTAATACTGCAGAAACATCTACTACCTCATTCTTAAACTTAAATCTTTCTACCATAGACATTCTTACGAATCATAGATTCTGCAAGTCTGAAATATTCTTGTTTTAGATCTTCATCTGTGGAATTTGTTCTTCACCTTAATGAGATTAATTGGGTTTTGTCTTCAACATAGGAGGTTTTGGCAAATAATACTAATATAGCAAGAATTAGTCTATTAAGATTTAATTGACTATACTTTTTGGTGCTCCACCACGGCATTATGTTATTGTTCTGACTATAGTTTCAAACATGTTACATAACACCAATCTAATAAAATATAAAACTTGTTCTGAAAAAAAAAAAAGCAATATGGCGTGTGTATTTCTCATATGCCAAAATATTGGTTGCATATAATCCTGTTCAGTTGTAGAATGTTTGAACATTTACAACAATTGACTTTGATGTGTTGCCTAATTTTGTTATCTCATTTAATGTTCCATAACTATAAATTAAATCCATATTCATCAGGTTATTGATTTCCATCAGACTTTGGAAGTAAATGGTATCACGATTTTTTGAGGTGTTACACAGCTGGGCCGCGTCCTTGGAGTACGCCCATGTTTATAGTTGATATTCTTTGGTGTTCGAGTAATTTACACTGGAGACTATTCTCTCGAAGAAGATCGTCATCTTCGTCCTGCTGAGATCCCACAGTTCTCCCTTGATATTTGCATAATTGAATCCACTTATGGTGTACAACTCCATCAACCTCGAAATATGATAGAAAAGTGCTTCATAGATGTCATCCACTCAACCATTTCTCAAGGGACGTGTTCTAATCCACGCATTTGCTTTAGGGCGTGCCCGATAGGTAATAGTCTAACCATCCTGAGCTCCATTACATCCCCATATATTATGCTTCCCCCCTTGCAAAAAGGTGCATGGCTGTTTACCAGACATACATCAACACATATCTGCTTTGAAGTGCATTGAGAATTTTAACAATGTAGGTCCATTAGTGGTGATGGCGAGTCCGAGTGGTCTTCAGAGTGGATTGTCAAGACAACTATTTGAAATATGGTGCTCTGATAAGAAAAATGCATGTGTTATACCTGGGAATGTCGTGGTTGACAAAAACCATCATCAATGAACCCAAGGAAGTTACTATAATGAATGAGTACGCTTCCCTCAGCATGCGGGTCCTTTACATATCTTTCTCTACTTAGCGAGAATCTTATTTACTGGTTGCTGACAGCGACGCAAAAATTATTTCCCGAAGGGCGCCGGTCGGTTGAGATGTATTTCAACTGCGAGAAAGAGAGCTGGCTGAAAAGACCCCCGAAGTCGGTGTTGTCGGCCGGTTTCTTTGGTAAAGCGTTCACTTATCGGATAATGGTACATTGATCTCCATGTCTTCGCTGACTATCCCACGGAAAATATCTCCCATGGGATTACTTTTGCTTACACTTTGGTGCCTTTGGTGTATTGGAGCATAGGCTGAAGCGATTATTGAAGAGTGTGGAGTCATTGCGGATAGAAGAATGCGAGGTCGACTTTTCGTGTCCATGAGCGGTTGTGATGAAGTATAGTCGAAGAAGCATATTTCATTGCTGCGGAGATCAGATCCTATTAGCGACATGGTTTATGACTCTGTTGTGGCTCACGGTTTTTTGGCATCAGGCTGTGAGATCCCGAAGGTATTTGTTGCATCGAAGAGGCCACAAAGCCCAGAAGAAAAGCAGTAAGCGAGAAAAAGGTTGTCCATGCACTTCTTGTTTCTGTGTTGGGAGATGTGAAGTTTGGAGAGAATGGGAAACTGGTGATAAGTGTAGATGGAAATGTGGGGCATCTTGATAAACAGAGTTGGAATGTGGAGAGTGAAAACGAAGGCCTTAAGGAAAATTGAGGAGTAGCATTCTAAGCGGATCAAAATCTTGTGAAGTCAATCCCAGCTGTTGTGTCTTAGCTCCTTCCCTCAGGTTTTCTCTGTATTTCCGACTTCTTCCTGATTAATTCTGAATTTTGAGGTTAAAGTTCTATATCAATCAAGATACTGTAGTCAGTTGAATTAGCTTGCTTAGTTTAGGAAAATATTCAACATTGATCTACCTGGTTCAAAATTTGGATCACATACATCAACTTTTCTTTCTTGTACCTTATATGTTATGGCAGCTCAAGAGATTTTCCTCTTCTGATACGAGCTTCACAAATGCATTATATTGTTGAAATGAGTTATCTCCATAGAAATTATGATTGGCATCAGTATAACCTGAATGTTTTATTAATTGAAGCACATGTAGACAATAATTTTTTCTTTAAGGTTGTGTTCTATTGTTTGATGCTAATGCTAGATCCAAAATGTTGTCAAGCCAATCCCTATATCACGTGTCTTACCTCCTTCCCCGGGTTTTCTCACGAATTTTTAGACTTCTTCCTAATAAATTCACAGTTTTTTGAGGTTAAAGTTCTATATCGATCAATATTTCTTGAAATCGACATAATTAGTTTGTTTCTTTAATGAAGCCACTCATAATCTTTAGCATTTACTTTCAAGTCCTATCTTGGTCAAATAGCAATTTCACGATCTATTACTTTAACCAATTTAGAGTGCACTTTGATGATAACCAAAATAGTTTTCACAACTCAATTTTTGGGAAAAGCTACTAAATGTTTGAAATAATAAAAAACTATTACAAGTAAAATAAAAAATAGAAATTAAAAATTAAGTCTACAAAAAAAATAATAATAAAAAGAGTCTACTTTGATATAGAGTGCCAATGGTATCATTCTAGTCCTATTGCTTTAAAAAATCACCTTGATTTTACATATTTATTTTAAATGACTTGTCTTAGTAACTTCAAATAAATTATTAAAAAAATCTATTTTGGTATTTGCGCAATAATAACCCATTATAAAAAAATTGGAAAATAAGATATCTTAGAGATCTGCCAAGTATTTTTATGTGTGCAAATATTGAGTCATCAGCTAGGTCCTTAGTTGGAGTAGTTATTTAGTTCGCCCTTTATTTCGATTTGCATATTCGTTTCCCTAATTGATTGTGTAAGCCTAAAAGGATTAATTTTCGTTGTTTGGCTATGGCCTTATAGGCTTGCTTGTGTTTACATGTGAAGAAGGGTGTTAATTAGTAGTATGGTACTCATATACATTATAAACCAAGTTTCAACTTTCAAAAGAATTTATAATTTAAAATGGTATCAAAACAAGGATTCAATCACTTAGGGCATGTTTGATTCATGTTTTTTAAAACTGTTTTCTATTCTAAAAAAACAATAAGAAAAAAGAAAACAAGGAGAATATATTTGATTTCAATTTTTTCAAAAAAAGCAAAAGAGCATAGAAAACAATAAATTCAGATAATAAGAGCAATTTTAGTTTGTGTTTTAAAAATAGTTTTAAGAATAGTTTTCAAAAATAAGACCAAGCGGATCCTTAGGCCTGTTTAGTAGGTAGAAAATTTTACATTTCTCTATTCAAACTTTCGAAAACAAAGGAAAACACGTTTAGTTATGAGAATCAGACAAAAAACAAATTTTGAAAACAAAGAAAATGAATTCCATTATTTTCAACATTTATATATGAATTAGAAAAGCCCCGTGCATGTTGTTTTCTTGTTTTCCAAGTCTAAATCGAAAACCACGGGATTTACAGTCGATTGGGATAAAATGAAAACACGGGATTGTGGCTATTTTCTTCTTTCATTCCCCTTTTGTCTTCCACTTCGATTTTCTTCTCTCATCGAGCTCACGAAAACCGCAGGATTGTGAATAGTAACTGCATTTAAAACATTTTCATTGTTTTCATTAACTTCATTTAAAGAAAATGGTTTTACAAAAGCGGATTTTTTCTTATTCTTTATTTTCAACCAAATTCAAGTACAAACGTATTTTCTGAAAATGAAAACTAAAGATAGAATACATTGAAAATTTTCATGATACGAATTTTGGATAGGGTTAAAAAATTTTTGAAGTGAACTAAACGGGGCCTTACTCTCTTTGAAAGAAACCTAAGAAGGTTTCTAATTGAACAAAGACTTTTTAAAATGGGTCAAGCATGAAGTTGACACCACCTAGCAAAGTTATGAATGCGTGTGAAACTAAACTATATGAAAAGCTTCTTTAAGACTTTTTTGACACCACCTATCAAAGTCATGAATGCATGTGAAACTACATGTCAAGCTTCTTTAAGACTTTTTTGTAAGTTGTCGGGCAAAGACTTTAAAATGAGTTGAGCATGAAATTGACACTACCTATCAAAGCCATGAATGAAAGTGCTAATATGGGGTAAGCTTTTTATTTTTAAGATGATTTCAAATCAACAAAAACTTTGAAATGGGTTAGGTAGGGGCAATTATTTAAGTCATTTTTGTTATTCAAAAGTTGACACCACCTATCAAAGTCATGAATGAAAGTGCTAATATGGAAGCTTTTTATTTTTAAGATGATTTCAAGTCAACAAAAACTTTAAAATGGGTTACGTAGGGGCAATTATTTAAGTCATTTTTGTTATTCAAAAGTTGACACCACCTATCAAAGTCATGAATGAAAGTGCTAATATGGGGCAAGCTTTTTATTTTTAAGATGATTTCAAGTCAAAAACTTTAAAATGGGTTACGTAAGGGGCAATTATTTAAGTCATTTTGTTGTTCAAAAGTTGACTCCACCTATAAAAGTCATGAATAAACGTTAAAACTATGGAGCGAGTTTTTATAAAGATGACTTTAAGTCCCTCAGTATAGACAATTACTTTGTTTATTTTTCGATATTAGGAAATTCACACCATAGCAATGTCTTTTACATTCTTAGAAACCTAACCCTTATACATACAAAAAAAGAACTTACCTTTTATTTTAGAAATTCCTTTGAAAGGTTTAACATTAGAAATATTAAGATTTTTAGTATTACAATTTTTAAGAAGCAATGTATTTTCCAAAAAAAAAAGGATAAATTAAGTGTATCTATTCAAAAGCTTAAGCTTCTTAGAAGTGATTAAATTGTCATTATCTATTTAGCTATTTAACATTTTATTATTAGGAAATGCAACGGTATCTTATTTATGTGAAAACATGTTACTCCTGCCACTTCAATGAATATTTGTAAAATAAATGCAATTTTTATATAAGTACACTTCTAACAGAAGGTTATCTAGGATGCCATAATCATTCGAAAAATTCTCATAAGATATTTAATACTATAATTTAATAAATTGCAGCCTATCTATTGTTGGATTCTTTTAGTTGATTAACATAAACTAGCGCGGTTCACAAGGAATACTAATTATGTGAATATTTAGTCAAGATTTTTTCATTACAAATAATAGTATAAATTTAATCTTTTAGTAAATTTCCTATATAATTGATATGTATACAATCAATTTAATATTTTGATCATATCTATCTCACTTCAGTTGGATCACTTGTAATACATTATTGTCACCCTCTTTATATATTTGTAGATATTTAGTACTATAATTTAATGAATGGATGTCCATCTATAAATAATATTCACCTACATCAAATAGGATATTGACATGGTGACTAATATAATGAATACTTGGTCAAGATTTCATGATAATACAAGATGAATTTTCTACCTAATGAACATGATATGTATCATAATTGGAAGTGTATGTAATTGAAGTCATAAATTAAAGTTTTTAAAGATGTTTGGAATTAAGTTAAGCCTTGAGAAAATAGATTAATTAGGAGGATTTTTTTTGTGCGAAAAATTGATAATACCTATCTAAGTTGAGCAAAGACTTAAAATAGGTCAAGCCGAGTATTTATTTCGGTTATTTTTCATATTTTGGAAGTTGATGATACCGATAAAACCATGCATTCTATAAAGTCATAAATGCATGTAATTATGTGACGAGTTTTTAAGAATATGATTTGGAATTTAGAAAACACCTTTTTTGAAAAAAATTGAGGAAAGATTTAAAATGGAGTTAAAAATTAAGGACAAATTATTTTGTTTTCTATTAAGAAGATGACAATACTTATCAAATTGAGCAAAGACTAATTTAAAGCAAGTCAAACATGAGTAATTACTTTAGCATTTTTTTGTTAACTAAGCTTTGTGGCTATATTTGTTAGTAAATTTTGAAGATATTTGAAGATAATAATATGTTTCTATTATATATTGATAAGTTAAAATAAATAAATTTGATTTGAAATAAAATAAATAAAAATAATATATGAGATTTAATTTATTTATTTTTTCTTAAATATTATTTTATTTTACTTTTACTTCATGTTTTCTTTCTCTTGCAATTTTCCCTCAAAATTTTGGGAATCAAATGTAAAACCCCAACCTTATTGAAGATGAAACATAATAACCTAGTTTTTTGAAATGATTAGAGGTCAATGATAGAAACGGGTAGATTAAATTTAGAAGTGCTCCGGACGTCATTTGGACATGAAATTGGAATTTTCGAAAATTGTAATAGAATGCCCTAAGGAATAATGATTTTCTTATTATATCCAGAATGGAGGGGTTTGCAAAGGAATTGGTAAGAAATTTCAGTTCTATGACTTTAAACGATATTTCACAAGAGAATAGAGATTTAGTGAATGAGTGATTTCCGGACCCGAGAATTTGGAGCTGCGCTGAAATTTTCGGAAATTGAAACGAAAATACGAAAAGGTGCTGGAATAAATCATAAAGACTACTTGAAACTGAAATAAAGTGAAGCGAGTCAGTTTGGATGATTTCAGGTGATCGAGCGTATTCGGATAATAATAATCGTGTCCGAATTTCCGATTTTAATGATTTTAAATCTGATTTCGGTGATTTCAGGAGCTTACAGAATCCTTGTGAAGGATTTAATTTGAATAATTCATAGTTAATTTGAAGTTTAGGCGACCATAGAATATTTTGACATTTAATCGGTATAAAGCGTATAAGGTGGCTTGAGATAAGTTTGCTATAAGGGAGATATTTTATTATGAGAGCCAATTAAAACTTTCTTAATGACTAAGTTCATGAGATAAAATAATAAGATTAATGGATTTCTTGATTCATTAGATGGACCGTGAAACTTATTTGGTTCAAAGGTAATTTTAAAATGTGAAGGCAATTTTGGAAGAGTTAGTCAAAATATAATTTAGAGGATTTGAATTGTCTCAAAAGGAGGAGAACCACGTAGTAGAGAAAGGAGAGGGAAGAAAAGAGAAAAGAAAGGAGAGAGAAAGGGGAAGCAAAGAAGAAAAAGTGAAGGGCCAAGTATGAGATGTGATTTTTTCTCCTCATTCAAGCTCTTCAAGTGATCTACAAGTGGAATCAAGAGAGAGGAGCCAAGGAAACCAAAACAAGTAAGTTTTTAATGGTGGGAAGGATTGGATTTTTATGTTTTCATACCTAATAGTTTGATTTTCTTGTATGGTTATTAAATTAGTGGCATTTAGGGTTGAATGATGATGATTTTGAGATAAATTGAAAGCCATGGATTAGATTAGGGTTTTGACGGAAAATCATTGGTAATGGTTAGGGTTTCCGATGTGCATTGTGTGTATGATATGTTGAAAAATTGGTTAGGGATTTATGAAATTGAGGTACTAATGCATGGGAATTGGTTAGAAAAGAAATGAATTGAGGGCATAAAGATCATCATTGTAAAGTAAAGGGAATGCTGTAAAATTTCTGTAAACCCTTGTTTGCTGTTTGGCTATAGATTACGTTAGAATCATCCAAATGAATTTATTCCAATTGGTAAGAATCATAAGAGATAGGGCTACAAATGTATAGAAGGGACAAGAGGCAAATGTAGCTCCTAAGGCTCCCCAAATACGGACTACAAGGTGAGCTCAGTGTATGACTGCTGAGATTTTGCTATGTTTTGGGTATGGTTGTAGTGTTTTATTACATAAGGTGGAGTTGCTCATCAAATTGAGTGATTCAAAATTCTAGGTAAAATAGACTTCTAGGGGAAAAGGAGATTTATCTAAAAGGAAGTTCATGCAAATTGTAAGCTTAAGGTGCCCAGAAAATATGGTTTAAAGTGGAGCTATGTGCAGATTTTGTTTCATATGAACTGAGTATTTGTTGTGCAGATTGTATTTATATGGTTGAAGGGGCTTTAGAGACGGAATTTTAATTAGAAAATTTAAAGAGATGTTATTTGATATATCAAGAACTGATCTGGAGAGTTTCATAAATTTTGAAGACCATTTGAATAATTTTTGAGTCATAAAGTCTATAGGGTATGGTTGGAAAAAGGTTGGCCAAAATGAATGAGTTTTTAGTGCTTAAGGAGTAATTTGTTCATTTGGCCCCAAATGAGCATAATGTGGTGGATTAAAATGGGAAGTTATGATTAATGTATAGTTGTGATTTTCTTGGAAAGGGTGAAAAGGATGATCGGACTGGGAGGCAGAACCTCAGCAGGGAAGCAAGCGAGGTGAGCGGTGACTGTGAGTGAAAATGATATTTGAGAATTTAGTTTTTAAAAGTGAATGGTTTTAATGTTCTTAGAAGTTATTATAAATTTTATGTAAGTATTAAGGCATATGGAAATCATTTTTATATTGCATTGTTTTATCTTGCATCAATGCATATATTTAGATGTGTATTAAATATGTATGCATATGTTAAGGTATTATGAAAGTTTAAAAATGTCTAAAGTATGCATATGTGTTTTAATGATAAAGTAAAAAGGATTTAAATGTATTTATAAATGTATTTTGAGAGAAATGTTTTACTGATGGTTACCTAAACCTATGGTGACCTTGGTGTGCCGACGAAGTTTAGCGTGTAAGGATTAAGAGGGTAAAGTTATAGGTTACTAACTGAGGGAAATAGGTGTCTAGAGTAATATCCTTGCACGTGATGAGTACTATGGCCGGAACCCTATGCAAGCGTGAGTTTCTCCCTTGACGTAGTGGTTATAGGAATGTGGTACATCCCTCGTCCCGGTACCGAAAGCTAGGTGTGTTTATTCCACAGGTTCCATCAAGAAAGAATGAAAGAAAGAAATAAAGAAAGAAAGTTTAAGGGCTTGATCTTAAAGCATAGTAGTTTTAAATGCATAAGTATTTGGAAAGAAAGTTCCAAACATAAATTCTTAAGCATAAATGGATTTTAAATGCATAAGTATTTATGGAAAGAAAGTTTAAGGCATAAATTCTTAAAGCATAAAAGTAGTTTTTAAATGTAAGTATTTATTGAAAGAAAGTTTAAAAGAATATAAATGTTTAAACATAGCTGATTTTAATGGTATAAGTATTTATGGAAAGAAAGTTTAAGGCATAAATGTTTAATGTATAAATGGATTTTAATTGTATAAGTATGTATTATTTTGAAGTATATGCCAAGAAAATGTTATATAAATGAAAATGTACACTCACTGAGCTCGTTTATGCTCTTTTCCATATGTTTCAGCAAATATTTTCGGGACTGGGGACGGGTGCATCGGTAGAGTGCCCTCACGTGGGTGAGTCGAGCTATCGAGGAGACAGCGCATGTAGTTACGTGAAAATAATTTGCATATTGTATGTGGCGAATGTTTGTATGTTTTGATAAGTATGCATGGAATTGAAGAAGGTTTAAATGTTTGATTTGAAAGAAATAAATGTATATATATGTATGTGTGTTTGATTGGGTTGTGGACGAGGAGTCCTAATATGGAAGTTGATGGTGGAAGTTTAGAAGTGTTTTAAATGTTTTCATCGGGTTTTGTAAATTTAGGAGGAAAGTCCGAAAAAGCGAGAGGAAACTAAGCGTTACTCCTGGAAAAAATCTAAGTGTTGGAAAGAAAAGAAAAAGAAATTTTTTTGCTTGCCGGCTTCCGCATTATTTTTAAAAGATATGTGAAGAATTGTAAAGGGGTTAGCTCACGGATTTTAATTTATGGTTTTTAAGGAAAGTTTCTATCCGTTGGTGCCGGGAGGTCCCCTCGGGTTCATGAGTTAATCGGTGGGATCCTTCAACATGGTATCAGACGAAGTTTTGAAAATGTTATAAAGATTTGAAAATTTTATTTTTATATGATTGTTTTTAATGTTTTCTTTGAATTTCAAAAAAAAAAAATTTTATGTGATTTAAAATCATATATACATTACATGACATATTAATTTTAATTCCCGCGGAATGCGTATTGGTGACCACCCACGGAGAGCTCTGAGCGTGAAGTACCACCACGAGAACATCATTTATGAGTCTGGCATTATGTTCCTCCCGCCTTGATACATTGAGGCGCCACCGCCTCCACGAGGGTTGTAGAGGACAGATACCTTTTGGGCGGATGGCTCGGATGTTGCCTGACATTTAATCGGCCAGTGGTAGACGGTGTCCATTGAAGGTAAAAAAATTAGAGGCAAGAAATTATGACGGTATAGGAGATCCTGAAAAGGCATGGTCGTGGTAAGAGGGTAATGAGATGGTTAATTGAAAATGCATGGGTTTAATTTAGTTTAAGTGAATCAATGACATTAAGTGAATTGTTAATAGTAATTTGAATGGAAGAAATTGAAGACATAATGATGAATGTGTATGAGTGGGATTTTGCCACCCTAGGAAAGAAGTATGGAAAAATTGATTGTTACAACAGAGTGATTGTTGGAGGCTAGGAGTTTTTGGCAGACTTGATATTATTAGATATCCATGACTTTGATGTTATATTGAGGCATGGATTTACTATCTAGACATCATGCTACGAGGATTGGTATAGGGAAAGAGGTTAAGGTTCTATAAGCCAAAGGAAGACCAGAGGTTGTTTTATGTGGGTTACGGAAATACTACCTACCAATAATGTAGCAGTTATGTGGGCTAGTAAATACTTTGAAAGTTATATTAAAGATTGCACAGCTTATGCTATTGAAGGGTGAGGATAATGGTAGTCGAGATGGAAGATCTTGATAAGTCAAATAATTTAGGATGTATTTCCGAGAGGATCTTCTAGATATATATAAAAAAAAAAAAAAAAAAAAAATTATGAAAGTTTAAGATTGTATATTGATTACAGAGTTGAATAAAGTTAAAATACGCAATCAACACCCATTTACACAGATTGATGATCTTTTTTGATCAATTAGAAGCGAGGTATTTTGAAAATGGATCTAAGCTCTGGTTACCATCAATTAAAGATTAGGTCAGAGGATGTTCCTATGACAACTTTCAAAACACGGTATAGGCATTATGAGTTCTTAGTCATGCTAGTTGGACTAACATATCAGCACTTTTATGGATCTTATGAATAGGATCTTTTTCAGCCTTATTTAGATCGATTTGTTATAGTATTCATTGATGACATTTTAATCTGTTTAAGCGATATTAAAGATCGCAGAGAAGCATCTAAGTAAATTCTATTTTACTTAGTATGCCAAGCAATAAATTCTAGTTACGGTTAGACGGTGTGCCTTTCTAAGGCATGTGATTTGATGAGAGGTTACATTGATCCTCAAAAGATTAGAAAAAATTGTGGCCCGAAAACCACCTACGAATGTGTGAGATACAAAGTTTTTTCTAGGTTAAACGAGAATTATCGGAAGGTTGTTAAGGGATTTTCAAAGTTAGCGGATCCTTTGACTAAATTGACAAGGAAAGATGAAAAGTTTGTATGGTAAGAGACATGTCAGAAAAGATTCGATGAACTAAAAAGGAATTTGACCTTAGCCCTAGTTCTTACAATTCGTCAGGGCAAGAAGGATATACAGTATATTGTGATGCTTCTAGAGCGAGCTTAAGGGTGTGTTAATGCAACATGAAAATGTGATAGCATATGATTTAAGGCAATTAAAAAAGCATGAGCAGAATTATCTAAGACATAACCTAGAGTTGGTTGTTGTAGTCTTTGCTATATGGAGGCATTACTGATATGGAGTTGCATGTAAAATTTTTACAGATCACAAGAACATGTAATATTTATTCACATAGAAAAAGTTAAATAGACCAGGAGATGGGTTGAACTCATTAAGGATTATGAGTGCACTATTGAGATCACCCCGTCGGGGGAAATATTAATGTGTTGGCCGATGCTCTTAGTGATAGGAAACCTACGGGTTCCATATCTCACCTAAAGGCATGTACCTCCCTAGATTTATGGAATTGAGGGTCTTTAGGTACGAGACTAGAATGTCGGATATTAGTCTGTACTAATGAACCAAGGTAAGGGAGGTATAGACTCAAGATACGATCATGATTAAATTGAAAGGGAAGAGTGAGTGCAGGTTAAAAGGATTTTAGTACGGGCGTATGGTATAGTGATGATAGGTCTGAGGGTTATGTGTACTAGATGTGGGAAGATTAAAGGAAATAAATTATGGAGAAGCTCACTCTTCTGCATAGGCGATGCACCAGGGAAACACTAAAATGTATCATACCACTGAGGAATACTAAGGTGGAGGTATAAAGAAAGATATTTAATTTATTTCTAAATGTCTCATTGTCAAAAAAGTTAGTTTGACATCAAAGATTTGCAGGAGTTCTTATAGTCTCTTAGATCCCTCAATAAGGAAATGGGAGAGAATCATGATGGATTTTTTTATTTCCACTTTGCGGAGTGGTTATGACGTGATATAGGTGATTGTGTGGATAGATTGGCCAGAAATCAGTCAATTTCACCTATGGAAAAATAGTGACTCAGTTGAGAAGTTGGCTGAGTTATATGTAAAAGAGATTGTGCGACTTCACGGATGACAATCTGAAAGAGCCATACGAGACATTGGAAGTTATGCTCAAGGCTTGTGTGTTAAGTTTAAAAGGAAGTTGGAAAGACATTTACCATTAATGGGTTTCCCTCTGATAATAGTTATCATCTGAAACATTGAAATGGCGTATATGAGGCCTTATATGGAAGGAAGTGTAGGACTCCATTATGTTGGGATGAGGAAGGGGAGAGAAAATTTTTAGGTTCATAAATTGTTCAGGCTACAACAGATAATGTTAAAGTTATCAGTGATAGATTAAAGATAGCTCAAGATTGACAGAAAAGTTATGTGTGTGAGGAGAGATTTAGAATTTAGGTGGGGGATCAGGTATTTATGAGGATATCACCCTGGGAAAGGGTGTTTATATTCGGAAAGAAAGGGAAGTTAAGTCCTCTCTATATGGGACTTTGCAAATTATGAAAATGGTGATGGAGGAGTAGCGTCTTGAGTTGAGGGTGCCACCCCTGAATTATCAGGAATACATGACATATTTTACATTTCTATGCTTGGTATATGGCCAGATTCTTCAAATGTGTTAAGAATCAACCGGTTGAATTGAAAGAAGATTTGTATTATGAAGAAAGACCCGGTTCAAATTGCTATTCGAAATGATTGAGTTCTTTGAAACAAAGTGATTCTTTGTAAAGTGTTGTGGATGATGAATCACGGTAGAGAGGCGACATGAGAATTTAAATTTAGGAATGAAATTTTATAAGGGTGATTGTAAAACCCCAACCTTATTGAATATTATAATAATAGTTTTGAGAAATGATTGAGGTCCAATGATAGAAAGCAGGAATTAGATTAAATTTAGAATGCTCAGGACGTCATTTGGACATAGTGAATTTTAGTGTAACGAATATACTGGGGAATAATGATTTTCTTATTATATCGAATGGAGGGGTTTTGCAAAAGGGAATTGGTAAGAAATTTCAGTTTCCTATGACTTCTAGCTGATAAATACAGAAGATAGGAGATTTAAGTGAATAGTGATTTTAGGATAGAAAATTTGGAACTGCTTATTTGAAATTTTAGGAGTGAGCAAAATCTGAGTCTGGAATAAATCATAAAGTATGAGCGAAATAAGTGAAACGGAGTCCGTTTGGATAGTTTCGGGTGATCGAGCGTGGTGGGATAATATCTTATGTGTCGAGATTTCCGATTTTAATGATTTTTAAATCTGATTTAAATTGATTTCAGAGCCTGGAACTCCCTTTATGAAAAGTTAATTTGAATAAATTCATGGTTAATGTGAAGTTTAGACGACCATAGAATATTTTGATGTTTAATCGGTATAATAGCAGTATAAGGTGAAACTGAGATAAGGCCCACACTTTATAAGGGAGATATTTTGCCATAGAGAGCCAAGAATTAAAACTTTTTCTTAATGACTAAGTTATGAATAAAACAATGAGTTAATGGATTTGTGATTCATTAGAATGGACCAATGAGCTTATTTGGTTCAAGGTAATTTTTGCAAGTATGAAAGGGCAATTTTGGAAGAGTTAGTCAAAATATAATTTAAGAGGTTAAGTTGTCTCAAGGGAGGAGGGAGCCACGTGGGGAGAGAGAGAGGGAAGAAAGAGAGAGAAAGGAGAGAAGGGAGCAAGAAGAAAAGAGTGAAGGGCGAGTATGAGATGTGATTTTTCTCCTCATTCAAGCTCTTCAAGTATGATCTACAAGTGGAATCAAGAGAGGAGCCAAGGAAAACCAAAAACAAGTAAGTTTTTGTGGTGGGAAAGTTAGTTTTTATGTTTTCATACTAATGATTTGATTTTCTTGTATGGATGTTAAATTAGTGGCATTTAAGGTTGAATGATGATGAGATTTTGAGATAAATTGAAAGCCATGGATTAGATTGGGTTTTGACAAATCAAGTGAAGTAATAGTTTAGGGTTTGATAATGCATTGTGTATGATATCATTTGAAATTGGTTAGGGAGTTGTAAGTGGTATAATGCATGGGAATTGGTTAGAAAAGAAATGAATTGAGGGCATAAAGATCATGTTGTAAAGTAAAGGGAATGCTGTAAAATTTCTGTAAAACCCTTGTTTGTATTTTGGCTATAGATTACGTTAGAATCATCCAAATGAATTTATTCCAATTAGTAAGAATCATAAGAATAGGGCTACAAATGTATAGAAGGGACCAAGAGCCAGAGTATGGCTCTAAGGCTCCCAAATACGGACTGCAAGGTGAGCTCGTGTAACTCACTGATTTTGCTGTATGTTTTGGGTATGGTTGTAGTGTTTTAGCCACTGGTGGGTGCACTCATCAAATTGAGTGATTCAAAATTCTGGGTAAAATAGACTTCTAGGGGAGAAAATTTATCTAAAGAGAAGTTCGTACAAAGAATTGTAAACTTAAAGTGCCCAGAAAATGGTTTAAAAGAATTGAATTTATATTGCAGATTTTGTTCTACTTGAAACTGAGTATTTGTTGTTACTGTAGATTGTGTTATATGGTTGAGGGCACTTTAGAGACGGAATTTTAAATTGAAAATTTAAAGAGATGTTCTTGATATATCAAGAACTGATCTGGAAGTTTCATAAATTTTGAAGACCATTTGAATAATTTTTAGTCATAAAGTCTATAGGTATGGTTGGAAAAAGGTTGGCAAAATGAATGAGTTTTAGTGCTTAGGGTAATTTGTTCATTTGGCTTTAAATATGAATGTGTATAGTGGATTAAAATGGAAGTTATGATTAATGCTTATAGTTGATTTTCTTGGAAAAGGGTGAAAAGGATGATCGGACCGGGGAGCGGGACTCAGCGGGAAGCAAGCGGAATTGAGAGCGGTGAGGCGTAGTGAAAATGATATTTTGAGAATTTAGTTTTTAAAAGTGAATGGTTTTTTAATGTTAAACTGAAAGTTTAATGTAAATTTTTATGTAAATGTTAAGGCATATGGAAATGTTTTATATTGCATTGTTTTATCTTGCATCAATGCATATATTTAGATGTGTATTAAATATGTATGCATATGTTAAGGTATTATGAAAGTTTAAAAATGTCTAAAGTATGCATATGTGTTTTAATGATAAAGTAAAAAGGATTTAAATGTATTTATAAATGTATTTTGAAGAATGTTTACTGATGGTTACCCTAAACCCCCTATGACTGTGCCTGACTGATATCGACGAAATGCTTTAAGGCGTGTAAGGATTAAGAGAATTAAAGTTATAGGTTACTAATAGGGAGGGAAATAGGTGTCTAGGTAATATCCTTGCAACGTGATAAAGTACTATGTGGAACCCTAGCCAAAGCGTGAAGGTTTCTCCATGTGTGTGATGGTTATATTTGGAATGTGACTGTCCCTCACCGTCAGTACCCGGAAACTGTTCGGTGTGTTTATTCCCCTGGGTTCCATCAAAAAGAATGAAAGAAAGAAATAAAGAAAGAAAGTTTAAGGCATAAATGCTTAAAGCATAAATGGATTTTAAATGCATAAGTATTTATGGAAAGAAAGTTTAAGGCATAAATTCTTAAAGCATAAATGGATTTTTAAACTCACATAAAGTATTTGCTTGAAAGATTTAAGGCATAAATTCTTAAAGCATAAATGGATTTTAAATGCATAAGTATTTATTGAAAGAAGTTTAAGGTATAAATGTTTAAAGCATAAAAAAATGATTTTAATGGTATAAGTATTTATGGAAAGAAAGTTTAAGAGCGCAATGTTTAATGTATAAATGGATTTTAATTGTATAAGTATGTATTATTTTGATATGTACTGAAAATGTTATATAAATGAAAATGTACACTCAAAATACGTTTAGCTCACTCTTTCCATATGTTTCAACAAATATTTTAGGGACTGAGACGATGCATCGGTAAGTACCCTCTGTGCGAGTGAGTCGAGCCTTTATCGAGGAGGCAGCGCATGTGACTGCATTGAAAATAATTTGCATATTGTATATGTGAATATTTTGTCATGTTTTGATAAA
This sequence comes from Tetrastigma voinierianum, assembly GCA_016808115.1. NCBI lineage: Eukaryota > Viridiplantae > Streptophyta > Magnoliopsida > Vitales > Vitaceae > Tetrastigma > Tetrastigma voinierianum. The sequence goes on along the minus strand of JAEQBH010004835.1, from coordinate 263,983 downwards.
ATTATGCATGGAATTGAAGAAGGTTTAAATGTTTTGATGATTTGAAGAAATAAATGTATATATATGTATATTGTGTTTGATTGGGTTGTGGACAGGAGTCCTAATATGGGTTGATGAATTGAAGTTTAGGGGTATTTTTTAAATGTTTTCATCGGGTTTGTAAATTTGGGAAAGTCAGAAAAAGCAGGAAACTGGCGATTTTCACGGAAAAAATCTAAGTGTTGGAAAAAGAAAAGAAAAAGAATTTTTTTTTAGCACTTGCTTCCGCATTATTTTTAAAAAAGATGTGAAGAATTGTAAGGGGTTCGCTCCACAATGATTTTAATTTACATGGTTTTAAGAAGAAAGTTTCTATATCCGTTGGAGTGGAGGTCCCCTCGGGTTCATGAGGTGTCCGTTAGGGATCCTTCATCAAAGATAGGCTAAATATATTTCTTCAAGTAATGGCATTGATTCTAAGAACCGACAAGACATCAAAACGAGCATGGCAGAAAGAGGCTTAAGAGATTTTCCTCTTTTGATTTTCGCGATTTGGCTGTGTTGAACACAGTTATCTCCCCATAAATTATGATTATCAATGCATGACCTGGAATGTTTTATTAGTGAAGCTTGTGAACAATAATTTTGGTGCGTCATAATCTTTTTTAATATTCCTCTTGATTTGCAAGATGATCTCAATATATTATTTATTGTAGGTTCCCTTAACTATTGCAATTATCCCTTTATTATTTAGATTTTATTCCATAAATATCATAATAGAATATTTGCCTCCCATAGAAAACTTACCAAACGTGATCCAATCTTCGAGATTTGATTTACTCAATATTATCTTTTAGTCTTCCTTATTTGTCCCATAGAATATTGCTTAATGATTTACAGAATATTTACTTCAAATCGGATTTGATTAAATATGAAAAGTTTTGTCCACACTACAATTTGATGCACCCAACTTGTGAGACAACAATTGCAGCATCCCTTGTTACACCCTCTTATAGCCCTAGTTAAACGAGTGAAACAAGTAGCACAATTTTACCTAAGATCATACCAACATATTTTTCCTAACACATAGCAATTTTTTTCTTTCTTTTTATATTTTCGAGAAGCAAACATAAGATCAGATCATTAACTTGCTGCTAGGCAATAACTTTAAAAGGAAGTCAAGCATAGGTAGTTATTTTGGTTGGTAGAGGGTTGTTGAATTGATAATAAATTTAAATTTAATATTTGATAGCAATTAGACAGATTTGGCCCATGCACTAAACATATGTCGGATCCCCAAGAATGACATGACTTTATCTTTTCTTCCAAATTTCTTTGACATCAGTTAGTCTTAAATCTCTTTACTATATATATATATATATATACAACATATGTACAACTAGTGTTTGTTAAATGGACTTCTTGTATCAACATTGAGCCCTCACTTAAAAAGAATTGTAATCCTTAATTTTAAACATGTTCTATTTGAAGAGCATGGAGCAAAGAGAGTGAAAAAGGAATATTTTAATTATTTACTATGTAATTTCAATAGTCTATTTTAATTAAAAAAATAAAAGTAATATTTTAAGAATTATTTTTCTATGTAATTGCGGGTGTTTAATTTTATAAAAAAAATAGGACTATTTTTGATAAAAGAAAATAAAAAAAAGTATGAAGTTGACATTACATATTTTCAATTCCATTAATTGTAGTGGAATGAGGGAGTTAGATGTAAACACCAAACAATGGGAATGCCGGATGTATCACACTTAAGTTTATAAATAAGTGTTTCATCCTCTCCTCATGTACACCCTGTAATAACTTCATCTCTACCAGCTCAATAATGGCCCATCAATATCCTTCATCCTACTCCTTACTCTCTCGACTCATCACCACTCCTTGCCTTTTCATATTTCTTCTTTTCCCTTTGTCTTCAATATCATCCTTCCATGTCATTTTCACCTCCGCCTCTTTTTTCCATTCTGGCTAAAAGTTGAACAAGATCAAGCACTCGCTCTTCTAACATGGAAGGTAAGCCTTGATAATCAAACCCAAGTTTTACTCTCATCTTGGTTTGGACGCAATTCCTGCCATCATTGGTTTGGAGTGGCTTGTCATAAGTCAGGAAGTGTCTCCGATTTAAACCTTCAGAGTTGTGGTTTGAAAGGTACACTCCAAAATCTCAATTTTTCATCTCTCCTCAACCTCCTTACTCTTAATTTGTCTAACAACTCCCTCCATGGAACCATTCCAACCAATATTGGTAATATTTCCAAACTAATCACAATTCTTGATCTTGGTTCTAATCATTTCACTGGTGTAATACCTGAACAATATGGGTTGTTAACTTCACTTAGCTTTCTATCTTTGGCTTCTAATAATTTTAGAGGGTCAATTCTTCCTTTTATAGGGAATTTGAAAAACTTAACTATTTTGCATCTTCATGAGAATGAGCTTTCTGGTTCCATTCCTCAAGAAATTGGATTGTTAAGATCTCTTAACGATCTTAGATTGTCATTGAACAGTCTCAGCGGTCTAATCCCTCCTTCCATAGGTAACTTGAGGAATTTAACCACATTGTACCTTGGTGCAAACAAACTTTCTGGTTCCATTCCTCAAGAAATTGGATTGTTAAAATCTCTTAATGAACTTGATTTAGGAATTAATAGTCTCATTGGTCCAATCCCTCCTTCCATAGGTAACTTGAGGAATTTAACCACATTGTATCTTCATACGAACAAACTATCTGGTTCCATTCCTCAAGAAATTGGATTGTTAAGATCTCTTAACGATCTTGAATTGTCATTTAACAGTCTCACTGGTCCAATCCCTCCTTCCATAGGTAACTTGAGGAATTTAACCACATTGTATCTTCCTACGAACAAACTATCTGGTTCTATTTCTCAAGAAATTGGATTGTTAAGATCTCTTAATGATCTTGAATTGTCAGATAACAGTCTCACTGGTCCAATCCCTCATTCCATAGGTAACTTGAGGAATTTAACCACATTGTATCTTCATGCAGACAAAGCTATACAGTTTCCATTCCTCAAGAAATTGGATTGTTAAGATCTCTTAATGATCTTGAATTGTCAGATAACAATCTCACTGGTCCAATCCCTCCTTCCATAGGTAACTTGAGGAATTTAACCACATTGTATCTTCATATGAACAAACTATCTGGTTCCATTCCTCAAGAAGTGGATGATGCAAGATCTCTTAACGATCTTGGTGTCATTTAATGATCTCAGTCGATCCCTCCTTCCATAGGTAACTTGAGGAATTTAACCATATTGCCCTTGTTGAACAAACTATCTGGTTCCATTCCTCGAGAAATTGGATTGTTAACATCTCTTAATGTTCTTGAATTATCAAATAACAATCTCAATGGTCCAATCCCTCCTTCCATAGGTAACTTGAGGAATTTAACCACATTGTATCTTCATATAAACAAGCTGTCGGTTTTATTCCTCAAGAAGTCAGTTGTTAAGATCTCTTAACGATCTTGATTTGTCATTTAACAATCTCAATAGTTCAATACCAGCTTCATAGGAAACTTGTGACTTAACCTATTTTGGACCTTGGTCACAACAAATTCGATGGTGCCCTTCCTCTGAAATAGATAATATCACTCATTTGGAATATTTGCAATTGTGATACTTCATTGACGAAACTACTAGGCGAGATTTTGCCTTGGTAGACGCGTAAATTTTCCGCCGTGGGGAACCATTTTCACGGGTCCTATACCGAAGCTTGAAAAATTGCACTAGCTTATTGAGTTAGACGGAAGAACCAACTCAGAACATGGCCAGAAAGTTTTGGTGTATACCCAAACACAGATTATATCGATCTAGCGATAACAAGAATTTTTATGGCGAGCTTTACGAGGAAATGGGGCCCGATTACCTGAAACTAACACACTTGAACATCTCCGACAACAATATTTCTAGTGTACACTTTCTGACTTGGGAAACCTTTCGGTCTGACGACTTGATCTTTCCTCGAACCATTTGAGTGGGAAGATCCCGAAAGAATTGGTATGTTGCCGCATTGTTCGATTTGTTATTATTATTAACAACAATCTTGCGGGAAGCATTCCTTTGAAGTGGGAGAAAATTAGCCGATCTTCGAGCCCTTGACACGGGATCGAACAACTTAAGCGAGTGATTCCCGAAGAAATAGAACTTGTGAAATTATCGTCCTTGAACTTGAGTGGGAATCGATTTGTGGATAGCATTCCCGGCGAAGTGGAAAGTTAGCCGTCTTTAGGTCTTGATCTTAGATCAAAATATGTTGACGGAGAGATTCCACCGCTGCTTCGGAAGTGCGGTACTGGAGACATTGAATCTACTCCCGTAACCGGCACTACGGCACCATCCCACACACTTTTGATGATCGATTAGACATCTGGCGTATCTACAGCAGTTGGAAGGTCCTCTCCCCAACATCAAAGCCTTCGCTCCATTTGAAGGGCATTTAGAAATAGCGGGGTCTACGTAGTAATAATGTCACTCATCTCAAGCCATGCAGTCAGAAGAAGGCCACGAAGTTTTCTGTCTTGATCATACTACTCCTCATTGTGAGCACTCTATTGTTCTTATCCGCTTTTATTATTGGCATTTATTTTCTTGTCCAAAAATTGAGGAAGAAAACAACCAAGTCTACACTTGAAGTCGCCGATGTCAAAGATCTATTCACAATATTGGGACATGATGAGAACTTGTTGTATGGACATCATCTGAGAGCCCGACAATTTGATTCAAACGGTGTATTGGCAACTGGAGGATACAACCTTGCTTGTTTACAAGGCCAGGTTGCCAAATGGCGGGTTGTTCTAGCTGTGAAAAGCTTCACTACTCATCAGATCAAGATGGTGGAGATATGGCTGATTTGAAGGCTTTGAAGCGAGATTCATGCTCTAACACGGATAAGGCAGCCATGTATTATCCAAGCTTTATGGCTTCAGTTCATTTGCTAAGAACTCATTTTTGATTTATGAGTTTCTAGAAAAGGGGAGCTTGAGAAACATTCTAAGCAACGATGAAGAAGCAGCAGAAAAACTTGATTGGATTGTGAGGCTAAACATTGTGAAAGGGGTAGCTAAAGCTTTATCTTATATGCACCATGATTGCTCACCTCCAGTAATTCATCGAGACATAACCAGCAACAATGTTCTGTTAGATTCAGAATATGAAGCCCATGTCTCTGACTTCGGCACGGCTAGGCTTATAAAGCCGGACTCATCTAATTGGACTACATTTGCAGGAACTTTTGGTTATCTTTGCTCAGTACCATTTTCTTAATTAGTGCGTTAGTTATCTTTGTTATAATTTCTTAGCGGAGCGAGCGTGATGTAATCTTCTTAATTTGCGGAACGCACAATGAGTGGATAATAAAACGGATGTTTATAGCTTCGGGGTTGTAACGTAAGGTAATTATGGGAAGGCATCTGGTGAACTCATCTAAATCCAGTTTGTTATCATCAGCATCCTCCTCATCCTCATCCTCATCCTCATTACCAATGACTGCTGACCATTGGCTGTTGAATGATGTTATGGACAAGCGCCCCTCACCTCCTTTGGATGAAGTGGGTGAGCTGAAAGTAGTGGTTGCAGTGAAGATGCATTAGCATGTATGTGTGTGATCGATCTCGACTGACTATCGGCTGATTGTGAGCACTCCAGTACAAGGGCCACCACTATCGAAACCGTTTTCCATGATTACATTGGGTGGTGGTCATTGAGGCAAAACAGCTGGCGGTCCTCACTTCTCCATGTGTATTTTTTATCATCCAGAATCATTGATTTTATTAAGACGAAAATCACTTTTTCTCTGTCTCTCACTTTATAATTGACCCATAAATTGATTGTGATGCGGCCTACGACTATGTCTCTACTTCTGAGGCTTGATCATCTTCGATCTGCTCTGTTTTTGGAGAGATCGGATACCTCTAGGTGCTGGAAATGAAGTGGGCCGTTCCTGTGTCTACATGTCCTATAAAGGGAAAACCATACTGGTATACCATAATGCATTGTGCTTTTATTTTGGTTGCTAGTTTTTTCCTTCCATTTTTCAACGTGGAGTTTTAATTTGTTTGTTTCTATTTTTGGTCATGTTCTATGGTGTCCAGTTTGGTATGGAATTCATCCGGCCATACTCGGGCATGTTCCTTTGCCCATTCTTTGAAGAGATTGATCCTTGACCATTGATGTCCTTTTGGTGATACGGTATGTTCTTTTCCTTGTTGAATATTGTAATGTTATTTGTTTTATAACTTAATGTCTGGCACGAGATTGAGAAATGAAGTTTAGACAATATCATTATTGTTTTTATATTGTAATCCTAGGTATGGTCATTTTTCTGCAATTTTTTTTTTTTAAACAATGGAATGAATTGTTCTTGAAGATAGTCCTCTTGAGAAAAATGACCAAAAACAACTGTGCTAAAGCATATAAAGATTTGACAAAAGCATTGCGGAACTTCATGCAGCCCATCTTCTCTTGTCAATATCTAGTTCTTTTCCTTATTATTGGTCATGGAGCGAAACTAGCTGGCGGTCCTCGCTTCTCCAAGTGTATTTTGTTTATCATCAAGAATGATTAAGTTTTGTTAAGGCAATCTCTTTTCTTTACAATCTCTCGGTTGTATTTGACCCATAAATTGGTTGTGATCACGACCTACGACTATGTCTCTACTTACGAGGAAGCGATCATCTTGATCTGCTCTGTTTTTTGGAAAGAGATCGGGTACCATTTAGTGACTGGTATGTTCTTAACTTGATCATTTCATTGTTATCTTGCATGTCTATCTTGTCGATGAACTTTTGTCAATGCAGGAAATATTTTGGAACTTTCATCTTGATTTTCCTTTTTGGTTATCTACTCTCTTTCTCATATAAAATTGCCTCTTTTCTTTTAGATGTGCTCTCCACGCTCTTGCAACGTAATGTGTTGCATTTCCTGTCGACTTTCACTTGGATCATCTTTGCATCCCCTTCCATATTTCTTGGAAGGTCGGCCATTTATTTAATTAAAATTTATGCGATGCTTTTACTTTATAAATTAAGCTAAAATATTTTAATTTGTTCATTAGACCACATTCAAAGGACGGAGTTTTATGACACTTGCAGCAAGGCTATCTACAAGTTGCTTTGTCTGATTTTGTGAAAGTGAGCAAAGTTTCAGTTTAAGATATGTTGTATGATGAACAAGACATTCTTCGCTCCATGGATAAAATTGAGGTGAGTTGCTTTTTGTTTCTAGATGTATGTTTTATTCTCCCCTTTTTAGAGACTAGTAATAGTTTCCTCTAATTTCCTCTCATTGTCCGAACTGATTTTGAAGCTAATCTAAATGCATTCGTTTCCCTGATTGGTTGTAAGGGACTTAGATTTGGGTCTTTTAATCTTTTTATTTTATGTTCTAAATTTTTTTGTCAGTGTTATCTTTAAAGTTTCAATGAGTACCTTATTCCATGGAAAATTGAATTTGGAGCAATGAAACGGTATCAACATATCATTGTTTTAGTTTCTCATCCTTCTCTTGTACTTCCTTTTTGAAGGCACGAAATGGTCACGTATCACGGATTAGCTTAGATCGATTTAGTTAAATTGCGATTTGCTCCTAATGTTCTATCGAGGTCTCTCTTATTCGAAATTAATCCTGCAGAAACATCCACTACCTCATTCTTAAACTTAAATCTTTCTACCATAGACATTCTTACCTGAATCATAGATTCTGCAGTGCAAGAATTCTTTGCATTTTAGATCTTCATCGTGGAATTTGTTCTTCACCTTCCCTTGAGATTAGTGGGTTTTGTCTTCAACATAGGGGCGTTTTGGAAAATAATACTAATATAGCAAGAATTAGTCTATTAAGATTTAATTGACTATCTTTAATATTGATCACTTTTTGGTGCTCCACTACGACATTATGTTATTGTTCGACTACTTAGTTTCAAACATATTTACATAACACCAATCTAATAAAATATAAAACTTGCTCTACGAAAAAAGGAAGCAATATGGTGTGTATTTCTCATATGCCCAAAAATATCGGTTGCCTATAATCTGTCTGTTGCGTTTGTTGACATTTACAACAATTGACTTTAGATGTATTAATTTTATTATCTCATTCAATGTTCCTATGGCTATAATTAAATCCATCTTGCGGTTATTGATTTCAGCGGACATTAGAAGTAAATGGTATACGATTTGGTGTGCTTGAGTTGGGCACGTCCTTGGGTACGCCATGTTTATAGGTGTATTGCTAATTGTTAGGTACTTTACACTTTGGAGACTATTCTCGCGAAGAAGATTATTGTCATCTTTATTAACTCTTGAGATCTGGAGTTCTCCTGTATATTTCAACTGCGAGAAAATGGCAAAACCATTGGGAGGCTGGTTGAAAAAGACCCCTGAGAAGTCGGTGGGCGTGGTTTTACGGTAAAGAAAGCGTTCGCTATCGGATAATGGCGCCTGATGATCTTTCTTCACGGCTATCCACAAAAAATATCTCCGGAAGGGATTACTGGCCTTCTGAGTGGTGCCTTTGGTGTATTGAAGCATAGGGTGACGGATATTTGAGTGTGGAGTCATTGCGGGATGAAGAATCACGAAGTCCGACACCGTGTCCATGAGCGGTTGGCCAGTGAAGTATGAGTCAGAGAAGCATATTTCATTGCTGGAGATCAGATCCTATTAGCGACATGGTTTTTCGACTACGTATCCATCATCCTCCTTATCCTCACATCCTCATTACGATTCACATTGACCATTGGTTGTTAAATAGCGTTATGGACAAGCACCCTCACCTCCTGTGGATGAAGTGGGTGGTGAGCGTAGTGGTTCGCGATGAAGATAGCATTAGCATGCTTATGTGTCAATCCAAATCTCGTAACTATACATGATTGAGCACTCTCAATGCAAGGGCCACCACTATCGAAACCATTGTCCATGATTACATTCGGTGAAGCTTGCTTGGTCATGGAGAAGCAAAACAGTGATGGCCCTCATACTCCATGTGTATTTTGTTTTATCATCGGAATGATTGATTTTATTTAGGCCAAAATCTTTTTCTTTGTCTCTCAATTTATAATTAGTGTGTTTGGTTCTGTAGGAAGTGGGGAAAAGGAGAGAAACTGGAGATATTGATGAATGAAAGATTGGACTCGAAGCTTTATGGGATGTAGTGTTATAGCGATAGAAGTACTCGGTGGTTACCCGCAACGAGAAAAATCCATATTTGAAGTTTCTGAAGTCATTTTGCGAGATTTGTATTGCTTATATTTGCATCGTTGAGGGATAGGGCATTTGTTTAGCATTTTGGAGGGACTTATCTTTCTCTCAGCAGCAATATATTGTAAATTTCTCGAAATTGCTTTTTATGTTTATGTTTGTGCAGCTAAGAGTGCGGAGAATGGGGAAACTTGAGATTTTGAATCTCAGGGACATTGGGTACATGCGAAGGCATGCGCATAGTATTTCAAAAGTACCTATCTTCCTCTTGGTTGCCAAAAATATTTGTAGTATCTGGAAAAATAACTCTAGTAAAGCATAAATGTGATGCAGCTTCCATTTTCAAAGCAAGCATTGTTATTAGAAGACGAAATTTTGGTGGGAGAATTCACTTTAAATTTGTTTTGGGTGGTTAAGAAGTGAGGAAAGGGGCAGGGGTGGAAATTTGAATTCTAGGGCGTAATACCTAGTTATATACTAGTAGGCCTTTAAGAGCATGGGATTGTTTGTATATACTATTTTGGAAAGACTCTTCTTAATCTTGAGTTAACGACATAATTGAGCAATTTATGCAGGAAATAATTTGCAGGTTGACAAGGAGAATGAGTTGAATGATGATGATGATGATTGGGAATATGAAGAAGGGCCCGCAGAAATTATCTGGCAAGGGAATGAGATAATTGTCAAGAAGAAAAGGGTCAGGATTTCAAAGAAAGATGCAGATCAACATAGCAGCACACAAGAATAGTTCTACATCTGTTCTATATGTATGGTTGTTGCACAGGTGCTATGGGGTGTGTGCTCCTCGTGGTTGTGGAAGAATTTGAATTCCTAAACTACAATATTTTCTTCATAGGATACCAATAGACCCACATCAAATCCTTATCCTCAATCAAGAAGCATTTTCTGATCGCAATACATCGTAATTTCATCGAGGGCACTTGCAGGAAGTGTGAGAACAAACCCCAAACTTTGGGCGAGCAGTTGACTTCTATTCATTCTATTTTTCTATTATTGGTTATTTCCTTTTTGTGGCTGATGGATCCACTTATACTTGAGAGCTTGCACAGGTATTTATATTTTCCACCGAAATTGTTGGAATTAATTAAACGATTATGTGTGGCGGGATAAAACTCAGCATCCTTTGTACTTCAAAAGCGGAGTTTTGTTAGTATGGCGAAAATGTAAAAAGACTTCATTATTTACACGATCGCTCGCACACTCTTTTAATGAAGAACATGTCACAGTGGACCCGACCAGCAGGAGCAAGATGGACTTGAGTCTGTAAACAATGCCTTCATGCTTACCTTTGTATCTATGTAATTTTACTGCGACATTCTTTTTCAGCATCTTCGAATTCGAAGTATTTTATTAGAGCTTATTTGTTGTTGCGATTAAAGGAAGCAACTCATAGCCTGAAACTATGATGCGGAGTTTGGACATAGTAGCTGAAACCTCCTATATGGAGTGTTGTGCTCCATAAATTGACCTCTCTGAATTACTAGCTCTCAGTTTTGGTTTTGTGTAATATGTGGTGGAGCTTCATCTGCGATGTTGGATTAACAATGTTGTCTGCAGTTTGAGACTATATGTTTCATGTAGTCCAAATGTGCTTAGACCTAGTCACCTTTGAGTGTGTCCCAGTGCAGTGAGTTTGGCTCCCGTTCAAAGTATGCTCCCGATCTGCAAAAGTTCAATGCTAGCTCGGTTTCCTTTTTCTAAAAAAATATCTTTTATACCACGATTCTCATGCTGGCGGTCTTGAACCTGGAACCTCCCAAAACTCGACCCTGATCCTTTCTAGCTCAGTCGAGCCCTCCAAGGAAAAGCTAATGCTATCTCCAGTTTCTTGCATCCATGATTTGAACACTTAGTTTGCGGTATTTTCACAAACGGTTATCATGAAGGTTCATATCGTGCGTAAAATAAACATTATTACTTCTAGTGGTTTTGATTCCTGGTTTTACATGTTTATAGGGTACGCTAACCTTTGTAGTGTAATGTCAAATTTTATTTTGACATGTCTTCGTACTTATTGGGAACTTGTACATTCTTGTAAACCTTAGTGGCTTTGATTTCATGTCATGTTTTTTAAATAGTTGATTTCAAATTATGTCTACCTTGTTAGAAGTGTTTTTTTACGAAGTAGTTCTTTGTAAAAGCAGGTTATTGTTATTAACTCTTTATTTCGATTTAAATCGAAATTCATCTAAGATTACGAACATTGTCTTCATTTGTTTTTTTTCTTTGGAATCCCTGTGAATAGTGTTCATGAACAATGTCCTGTGAGCGATGATCCAACGGAGTGACCCTAAACGGGGGTTGTATTACTTGCAGTCTTGCACCGGAACCCAGTCGCTCACCTTCTTGTAGCGATGCGAATTAAATGTGCGGCGTTCTTAGCTGCTTGGCGCGTTTCATCTGCCACTATCGTGACCCAAGCCCGGTCGTGACGCAGTCCGGTGATAACCTAGGCCAGGTCGCGACTTCAAATTCAGGTCGCGACCTCAAGCAGGCCAACCCAGGTCGCGACCTCAAAACGGGGTTGCGACTTCGTTTCCGCCCAATCTGAACAAACCCGGTGCGACGAAGTAGGGTCACGACTGATTTCAACGAGCGGTCAGCGACCTCAACGATGGCAGTGTCCCTGCTGACGCCAAAAGCGAGGTTGCGGTATCGGTCGTGGCGCTGACCGCGTGCAACCTCAAACTGACGAGCTAGGTCGCGACCTCGAATCGATGTAAGCGACCTCGAATCAGTCCCGACCTAGCGACCTTTTTTCTGGTCGCAGCCTGGCGAGGTCTTACCCGACCAGCCAATTCGGCCTTGAATTTAGGGATTCGCGACCGAAATTTTGCTCACACAAGAGCTTCGACCACAGGTCGACCTCTCGAATCGGGTCGCGACCGAGTGCATGCAGCTCAAATCCTTGTGTGAACCTCCTCAAGAGACTAAACCCGGTCACAACCTCGAAAGCTAAGGATTGCGACCTGAAGCTATCGGCCAATATCCGCGACTTGAAATTTATGTCGACGAAGGACTATTTAGTCCCAACCTCGGTAAGGTCGCGCTCGTATTGCACAGGGTGTGGGCTTCTTGTAGACCTTATCATGTCTTGACTGTGCGTGCCGCAGTGCCCTTGCCTTGCGCGCAGCGCCTTGTTGATCCACGACCCCAAATCTGGTGCAACTTGAAGCGCTATAGTTTGCGGTAGCATTCAGGCTTCTACCTTGTATATATATACATATATTTTTTTTCAAAATCCTCCAGTAGCCTTCCTGCCAGGCTGCCACCTCTAAGGTGCAGTAGCCCTAAACAATTGCAATTTTACAACTGAAATTTTAAAGTTTAATTTTAGCCACTTTTTCTTGTGCAAAAAGCTGGAATAATCTTCAATTCCACAAAACACACTCTATTCATGTTCAAGCTGGAGCGATTGTCGAGAAGAATTATTATTATTATTATTATTTTTCATTTACGGAATGAGTTCACCTTATAATTCCTCGAACCTTGGGGTTTTATTTTTCTAGAACCCTAGTGTTCGGCATTTTCCTATATCTTGTTACAGCATTACAATTTCACACAATTCAAACACACATCACAATTAATTCATCAGAATGCACAATGGATGCATGATCTAACCCGTTTCCCATCGAGCCCTAGGTATTCGTATACCTATGCTCTGATACCAAGCTGTGACACCCCAAATCCGGGGGTCCCGTTGACTACCGTCAACCTACGGAAATCTGTGCGTCTCACATCATGAGATCCGTACGAGAGTAAAATGGCCACGTAGGGCCCATTCTCCATACTCATCAAAATATATATTTTATACCAAAAATAATTTAATAGCAAATTGTTTTGATTACAATTTATCCAAAACTGGGTCTCTTGAGAATTTACAAAAAATACAAGATAAGGCCATACTAGGCCATTTCTCCGCCTCTAAGGCCTCGGATGCGTCCCATCCCCAGGTGTGTCTTCATTTCTGAAATAGTTTTTCCCTCGACAGGGTGAGCAATGCTCAGTAATGAAATTTTCCTACTTGGGTTACTCCCCACCTAAGTGCTCATGTAATGGCACCCCGAACATTCAAGTAAAACATACAACACATGCTAATATATCAATCATGCATATATTAACAAAATTCACTTACTAACCATATGTTATTTATTCATAACAATAACATAAAATTAGTTCACATTGGCTAATATACAATCCGACAATTCATTTTGGAACTGCCCACAAAATCACAATCAGCATGTTATTATTCACTCTTAAGCGATAACCACCTGACATCTGGCCCTGGCGTCAGTGGGCTGTCCAAAACCACTCTAGGGATTTCTTCACTTGGTCCAAATCTTTTGGAACCGAAAACACGACCATCTAGGCCTTAGCAAATCCTCATCCATTAAAATGACCCTTAGCCAAAGAATAAAACAAGTAGGGAAGATCCCTACCTCGAAGTTGTCGAAATTCCCGCAACCCGGTGTCCACGTAGCTCTTGCGGTGTAGACCAGCCTACCCTCTTTCTCTGGCGAGAACCGGCGGTGCGAGCAGCGAGAAATCTAGAGAGAAGGTAGACACTCTCTCTAAAAACCTTCTCTTTTCTTTTTCCCTCCCTTTTTCCTTCTCCCAAATCCGGTTGGGAGAGCTTGGGTCAAGAGGACTTGTCCTCTCATGCCACATGTCAAGTTATTATTCGTTGGCTTGGATTTCCTTATCATATTCCTCTACTTTGGTTTTTCTCCAGCATCATACATGTGTCCACCCACTTAGCCCACACTTGAGCTCATGTTTGAATAACTACGCTTTTTATGACATGTGACACCTCTTGAGCCACTCGAAATGTGTCAGTATCCCAGCATTACCAAGATTGCCTCAGCGTAAAATTCCGATTGTCTCGGAATTCGACGTGGTAGCTAGATTTCGCGAGACGATTCCAACGGTGAAGTCCGTTTCGTCATCCGAGATCTAGAAAAATTCCGGATATTCAACCGAAATTACCATTTTATCATTCCATAGGAAATCTGGACTTTTCGGGGTTTCACAATTACCATGCACCCGCACCCGACTTAATGGCGATGTGACGATGCATATGAATACATGATGCCAATGCATTTTCAGCCATGTTACATGTATATATGAGTGCTACATGAAACATTTACATACCATGGATAATTATAATTTACATCCATGCAATCAGTAATACATCAAATAGCATATACTAACATGATACTTTTCACACAACATGTTATTCATGTAGCGATAACACACAAACAGTACAATCTTGGACCCTTCAACGAGGTACGCGGTCCCTTCACAAACATGAACCAGTTTTGGTTCCAAACACCACACATCATGAAATACCACAAAACCTGGAAACTTTTAGTTTCCGGTTCAAACTTAACTCACAACAGTCTTGGGCGTGTGAAACCTTGATCATAGAAATCCTCTACCATTCAGTCCCAAGTTTTGGAACTAAATAACATGGCCTCTCATGGCCTCCCATAGACAGCCCATACCATTATAAGGCGTTTAGGTTTAAAATAAACCGAGTAGGAAAATTTCCTACCTAATGGAGTTTGTCGAAACTCCAGTTTTGGTATCATAGGTCGTATTTGCGTGCCCGACCCAGTCTTGATTTGTCGAACTTCGACCATCAGAAAGCCGGGAAATCCTCAATTTCTCTTTTCTCCTTTCTCCTTTTCTTTCCCACGAACTGTTTTTGTTCGTTCCTCCTTCTTTTCCTTTTTCACTTTTGCTTTTCTTTTCTCCCCCTCTTGGATTTGCATTGACCGAATTGGTCAAGGGAGGAAACTTCCTCCCCCTTTCCTCATGCCACTTATGCATGGTCCATATTTTTCCTCCTTATTTCCTTATTTCTTTGTTTCTTTATTGCATCTGCTCTTTCGTATGGCTAATTGTGAGCAGCATTCAAGTCTTGTACATGGATCTTGCCATGTGTCACTTTCTTGGGTGCCATTTGGCATCCACACAAACCATGCCATGTGTCATCAGGCGCTGCATACTCAGCGTGAAATTCCGACTGTCTCGGAATCCAACGAAATTCGACGTGGTAGCTAGATTTCGCGAGACGATTTCAACGGAGAACTCTGTTTCGTCATCCGATATCTAGAAAAATTCCAGTTTTATGACCGAAATTACTATTTTACCATTTCTCAGAAAAATTTGAATTTTCCAGGGTTTCACAGCTTTCCTCAGCATTGTTTTCTTCTCAGTGAATGGGTTTATGTTAATCTCATACTTATCTCTGAGCAGTGCTCTTAGCTGTGGTATGTAGCACCATATGCTCTTAATGATCATTTCATTCAGTATCTTTCATGTCTTGTCTTGTTAATGAACTTTTGTCAATCTTGAAACTTTTTAGAACTTTCATCTTCAGTTTTCCTTTTTGGTTATCTACTCTACTTTCTCATTTAAAATTGCCCCTGTTCTTTTAGATGTGCTCTCCACTTCTTGCATTGTGTGTGTTGCATTTCTGTCTGACTTTCACTTGGATCATGTTGCATCCCTTCCATATTTCTTGGAGAAGGTTGGCCATTTATTTAATTAAAATTTATGCTATTACTTTGCCTATAAATTTAGCTAAAATATTTGAATTTGTTCATTAGACCACATCCAAAGGGCGAGTTTTTATGACACATGCAACAAAGGCTATCTACAAGTTACTTTTTTCTGAGTATGTGAAAGTGAGAAAATGTTTCAGTTGAAGATGCTATATGATGAACAAGACATTCTTCGCTCCATGGATAAAATTGAGGTGAGTTGATTTTTGTTTGTAGATGTTTGTTTCATTCTCCCCTTTTTGGAGACTAGTAATAGTTTCCTCTAATTTCCTCTCATTGTTTGAACTAATTTTGAAGCTAATCTGTATGTATTCCACGATTGGTTGTAAAGGGACTTAGATTTGTGTCTTTTTTTAATATTTTATTTTCTGGTTCTAAATTTTTTTGGTTAATGTTATCTTTAAGTTTCAATAGTACTTTATTCCATGGAAAATTGGATTGGAGCATTGAGCAGTATCACTATATCGAAATTTGTTTTGATTTCTAATCCCTTGCTCTCTCTTGTACTTCCTTTTGAAGGCAGGAAATGGTCATTATATCCGCAGTTAGCTTAGATAAATTGTATTTAGATTTGCAGTTTGCTCTAATGTTCTATCTTGGTTTTCTTATTTGAAATTCAATACTTTGCGGAAACTTCTCTTTACCTCATTCTTAAGCTTATATCTTTCTAGCATGAACATTCTTACCTGGTCATATATTAAGTCAGTATTACTTTGTTTTTAGATCTTCATACGTGGAATGAGATAGAAAGGGAGAGCTCAAACAGAAGCTTATCACCAGGTTGTTGACCCTGACACCAAAATTATTTCCCACAAAATGTCGTCGGTTGAGATGTATTTCAACTACGAAAATAGCAAAAACATTGGGAGGGTGTTTGAAAAAGACCACACAGAGTACGTGAAGCATCCAGCGGTTTAATGGTAAAGAAAGCGTTCACTTATCAGATAATGGCACTTGATGATCTCCTTGTCTTCTCGCAGCTATCCACAACAAATATCTCCCAAAGGATTACTATTGCTTACACTGGTGCCTTTGGTGTATTGAAGCATAAATGACGGATATTTGAGAGTGTGGAGTCATTGCCGAGATAAATCTGAGTCCAGCTTTTACCGTGTCCATGAGCGGTTGACAATGAAGTATAGTCGAGAGAAGCATATTTCATTGCCGCTTGGAAGTCCCGAATCTATTATTGACATGGTTTCGACTGTATTGTGTGGCTCTGGTTTTAAACATCGGTACAGTAGGAATCCCCAAGGTAGTAGTTATTGAATCATAGAGGCTACAAAACTGAAGAAGAAAACAATTATAAAGTAGAAAAGGTTATCCATGCACTTCTTGTTTCTCTGTTTGGAGAGAATGGGAAACTGGTGATAAGTGTAGATGGAAATGTGGCACATCTTGATAAACATAGTGGAATGAGAAGCGAAAGCTTGAAAACCTTAAGGAAAGGGTGAGTAATTCCAATGGGATCGAATCTTTATGAAGCTAATCCCTCTATCTATGTCTTAGCACCTTCCTCGGGTTTTCTCTGTATTCGGCTTCTTCTGATTAATTACGAATTGTGAGGTTGAAGTTCTATATCAAATCAATATTTCTTAGTCGATTAATTAAGCTTGCTTGGTTTAGGGAAAATATTCAACATTGATTTTCTTTCTTGTACTGTATATGTGGTAACACTTTCGAGATTTTCCCTCTTTTCCCAGTTTTATTTTGGCAAAAAGCTTCTGGAAATGCATTATATTGTTGAATAGAGTTATCTCCTGAAAATTATGATTATCAATGCATAACCTAAATGTTTTATTTAGTAGAAGCATGTGAACAATATTGTTGTTTTCCTGGGTTGTGTTTTATTGTTTGATGCTAATGCTAGATCTGGTGATGAGTGTATTCTTCTTTTAAGACGAGATTTGAGCCTCTTATTAATTTTCTCTACAACCTAATTTTGAGCAAAATGGAGCTTTTGTGAGCATGGAAACAGGCTAAGTTAAATATGACCGCCATTGATAACAAAACCACCTTGCTTGTTGCTCAGTTCTATCTAGGGTTTATGTGTTTGTTTTCTTTTCTATGGCAAATTTGGCATCTGTTACTTCTATTCAAAATTGTAATAAAAAAATAATTGTTAGTTTCTTTTCTATGAAAGTATTAATTCTAAACTGATATATTATGCAAAAATTAAAGGTTGATTAATTTAAGAAAAGGACAACTATATTAATTGTCATCTACTATTATTTTATGATGGTTGTTAACGTTACGACCGAGATAATTATGTAGCAGCTGTTAGTATTGATAGGTTTCATAACTTTCATTTACTCCAGCATTCCATTTTTATGTTCAAGTTTAGAGCGAGATGATTTAAATTATGTGTAGGAGATATTGTTATCTTTTGGTGGATCAATTCTGATGCATGGGGTGGTCATCATAAATTAATGTCTTAATTTAAATATTTATATATAATAACATAATTTAAGGGGCCCTTGAGGCTTGTCTCGGTAGTAATGGGAAAGGGTGAACAGGGTGTCGGGTACTTGTAAGAATAGAGTGATCGAGATGTCAAGCTCGAGTCCTTGTAAGAATATAATAGTAAAACGTTGTAATATAACATGGAAAAAAAATAGAAGGGAGGAAAAAGGAAAGAATGTATAAAAAATAATGTATTTTTAGATAATTTTTTTGATTTATTTTTAATTGTCTTATCTTGTTTCCTTAATTGTTTTAAAGAATGATTATATAGATATGAGAAATAATTAAAACTAAAATATTACATATGCAAAATTTTATTTTAAAATATTTTTAAGAATAAATGAGATAAGATGCACAAATGCCCACGACTTTTGATTTTGCATATTAACTTTTTTGGTTTAAATACTCCGTCATTGACTTTTGTAGCTCGACCATACCCTTGTCGTTACTTAATTACATTGATGTTCCAAACTATCTTTTCCATAACCTATAGTTGATCTTGATCGTGGCTGAATCACGGTTTGCGCATATAAACTTCCATTAGAAGACGGTCGTTCTTCCTGAAAAAAAAAAAAAAAGAAAAAAAAAGACCCTTACTTGGTGTGGCTTTAAGGTAGCTTAAGAATCCTTTCATTGGCCAAAATAAAACTTTAGTCAGTGCTTAAGTTGGTACGACAATACTCATAGTATAGGCTCTGTCTAGCCAAGTTTTGAAATAAGCCTTCTTACATGTCTTTGATGCCCACCTGAATCTAGTGAATCTCCGCCCAATCTCGCTCCTGATTGTGGTCGGGGATACGTAAGTGTAACATCAAGTTTGCATCTTATTATGTAGTTTTATTTCATGGAATTAAATACATGCTTTCTTTGCAAACAGTCATGCAATGCTTAGTTTCTTGCTTCTTCAACTGCTAAGAAGAAAATATCTGGGGTCCCCCACCTTTTATCTCAAATTCTTCTATCAAGTGTATCTTTAAACTTGGAATTTCCTTAAAATTGTAAACTGCAACAATTATATCGTCTACATAGACAATGGGAATGTTCATTTTCATGAATGGTGTGCATTTGAAATATGGTGTGCGGTCTCCTTGGTTTTCTGAAAAGCCATATTTCTTTACAATGACTTAGTAAGTAAACCCAAGCCAAGCCCTAGGGACATAAATGATTTTCTTTGGTTGCACACACCCCTCTTCTTGTTGGATTTCTAATCGAAAATCCATATACACTTCCTCCTCTAACTTCCCATGAAAAAAGGAATTTCTAATATCGAATAGGAATAAGTTCCTAACAAAATTAGCTGGTAGAGATAAAAGGATTGTAATTGAATTCATCTTAGTCATTGGAGCAAATTGATAACCATTACTGAAAATTTGAGTTTTTTCCTTAGCTACTAATCTCATCTTGCATCTCTCAATAGAACTATTGGTTTTATGGGATTAAAAAGCCCATTTGCATCCCACGGGTTTCTTTCCACTAGGCAAATGGATCCTTCCATCTTTCACTCTTATGGAGTGCCCTCATTCCACAAACACAATGTTTCCATATTTAGGATTTCCTAGAGTTTCTTGTACATTTTCAGGGCTGAATTTTTATTATTATTATTATTATTATTATTTTATGACAAAGAAAATGTAAAGGCCAATACGACAGTAGGAGACAAAGTAGGCTAGGGGATATTTAGTGCGGGCTCTAACACTGTTCCTATTGGCAATGTGATCATCCAAGTCTAGATTTTATTAATGAATTTGATTGAGATGAAGGATTGAAAATAATACATTTCTTTGGAGATGGGAATTGACAATTAGGAAAAAATGTAGGATAGGGGAAAATATATAGTAAATTATATTCAAGAAAGGAAAGAAAAGATATGGATAAATTTAATTGGAATTAATATTAGTTGGAACTAAATTAGAGTTAGTATGAGTTGGCATTAAAGTAGGATCACTATTTGGAGTCATATTAGGATTAGCCGATTAGATTATAACATAATTAGAATTAGAATCATAAAAAGATCATTGGAATCCTAATAAACTTCGAATTTCTTAGAGAAACTTATAAATAAAGTTAAACAATATAAATCAAAAACAGAATTGATATTAATAGTACTAGTTTTTTTTTTTTTTTAATTGTGCATATGTACACTCAATGATGAGACTTGTAGAAAGACGACGAGAGGAGTTAGCATAAACCCCCTAAAATTGTAAAATAAAAAATTTCCTATGTGTCATGACCAAAGTTGAAAAACTTGTAACTAGGATGTCCCTTGAAGCAGCTTTAGCCATTACACTAAAGCTAATGCTTGTATTTTCAAATCATATAGCTAGTAAAATCTCCTTTCCAAATTTTTTTTTTTATAAAAATCAGTTTACAACCCTCTTTCATACGCATCCTAAGTGTCTTTTCATCGTCTTTTTAAAAACTTAACATTTAAGGAAATGGGAAGAAATAATTTACCAGATTAAAGAGGAAGAATAATCCTAAGCCTTCTCCAAAATTGAAGTCACGTCTAGCTCCGCCACTATGTGAAGGCACTTGGTAGACTAAGGTTTTTCGTCTCTTTTTTTATTTGTATCTTCTTTTTTTCTCTTTTTTTCTTTTAATTTAATTTTTCTGTTATAAACTTTATTCCTTGTTCCTCTCTTTACATCATACAAATAGAATCCCTGACTCACCTATTTGAGTATAGGCAACCATCCTTTGGTTGTCCTTCATCATAGGATTTATCACATTCTCCCTTCTTCTTCTTGAGCATACCAAGGGAGTTTATAGAATTCTAACAACTTCATTCATTTTGTTACCAACATCATTCTATGAGTTATAGGCTCAATTTTAGGGTCATTGATGAGATTATTTATAGTAGAGTACATTGGACTAGGTTAGTATACAAATGATGTCAAATCTTTAACTCTTGAATTCTCCTCAGAAGTTGTCAATGAATGGAAGGTTCTCAAAGATTTAACACCCTACGTGATATATTTTTTCGGATTGGAGGGTGAAAATACTCAAACCTTTATGAGTTGGAGAATAATCAAAGAACATAAGCATAAAGAGCTCTTAGATACAATTTGGACCTATCTTTACTTTTGTACATGAACACATAAAGCAACATACTCAAATATTTTTAGTAGAAGATCCAAGGGAATCATAGCCTTTCAGCATATCGATTGGGTTTTTATATCTAGAATCTTTTAGGCTACTCAATCAAATGTGTGGATTGTTATAATACGATGGTTCAAAAATGGTGGACTTTTGGATGTTTTTGTGAACATTAGAGCTCTTCTGTTTCTAAAAGATGTTAATTCTTTCTTTTGGCCACCCCGTTTTTAGTAGGAGTCTGTTATTGCACAAAGAAAAATATATGTTGCAATTTTCAAGAATATAAGTCAGTAAAATTGAATTGGAATACTCTTTTCCATTATCAACTCTGAAAACTTGTATTTTTGTTTGAAAATGAGTTGCAATCATTTTATGAAAATTTTTGGATGGGAGGGTAGCTTTAGATTTTTTGTCTAGCAAGTAAATCCATGTGGTACATGTGCAATCATGGATAAAACTCACAAATCATTTAAAACCAAGATAAGATAGAGATGTGGGGGAATTTTTGAACATCACTATGAATGATGTTTAGAAGTCATTTATCGTATTGTAATAGTTTTGGAACGGTGAAAAAACCACATACGGCTATGGATTGTAATTCATATTCAGAAGTTGTAATGTGAGTTGAGAAGCATTTATGAGTTTTAAGTGAAAAGATTGTAATTAGATCAAGACTACCTCAGTTAAATGGAATCCTCTAGTTGATTCAACTGATGAGTTTCAAATAATTATTCAATTTGATAATCAATGAACGCAAATACAAATGCAAGGCATGCATTTTATGCCATCACTTATTTCAAACTGATGACTAAGCCTAATAATAGTAGACTTTTGGATGCTTTATTTCATAGGCTTACCTTTCTGTTTTATAGGAAAACGGGATTGCAATGTCTAATGTGTTACTGATATATCTTTTGTTGCTACCGACTTCTGTTCATCATGTATCCCCTCACAAATGTTACTTCTTTTTCTTTTCATGTCTTAGTTTTCTTCGATGAAAAAAGGTGTTTGAAACACAATTAAAGGAAATTATATTTCAATACATTGTTTTGCGGAGGTTGTGTTCACAGTAATATGTACAGTCGTGCACGTAATTAGAAACAACCATGGCATGATTTACACTGTAAAGTTGAGGGTCCTGCTGCATATGATATAATGACGAACTTCGAACAAAGATGGAGAAAAGCAGCAAAATGGCGCGATTTCAGGCTTAAAAAGGTCACACATTGGCATGAAGATGCTTTGATAAAGCTAGACCACATTTCATGGATAATCACTCCTCCCGAGTCCCTCTTTGGTGATCATGCTTTCAGCGTTACTCACGAAGTGATCCCGAGAGAATTGACATGTGCAGGTACAAAAATACCAGGTTATTTTGAAGATCAATTACTTACTCATATTACCTATTTGGAGATGGAAAAACAAAAAGGACTACACGGATGGTTTCTACTCTCTTGTACTAGGTATTTCGGTCAATTGATTCAGGATATGTGAGGGGATTCCCAAAGCTTGTTTAGGATCTTGAGCCTGTGAGTTAGGACTGCAGCTTATGTGCGATCCTTGTTAATTAAAGTGAGTTAATATCCACTAAATTAATTTCAATCAAGTTTATGTTAGTTGACTTTATACTAGTAAAATGGCTTTTCTATCACCCCCTTTGCTTGCAGAATCTTATTTGTGGAAAGAATCTGAAAATAGATAAGAGCATACATCTTTGTATGTGAAAACTATAAGATCGCGCAACACTTAGTTTACATAGAGAACCGGTATTTTCTTGGATCTGCATATTACTGGTCATCATACAAAAATGCAGTGGCCAAAGTGATAGATTCTGCGATCTTGTCATTATCTGCTAATTCCTCACATCTACTCGCGTTGCTGCACAACTGAGACATTCGGTACCACCAAATTTAAAACTCGAGTAAAAAACATGAAGGTTATTTTATTATCTTGATATTTATTTCAAAATGTTATCTATTTTACCGTTTGAAGTCCCTAAAGAATAATTCAAGTATCATAATATGCGCTAATATAACTCATGTTAACCGATAGCCATCGTAGGCTTCAATTTTGGAATCAAATTGGCATCATAACAAGATATTAAGAGCTTTGGTTAAAGCGAAAATCTCAATTTTTGTCTCACTCGAGTTTCTTGTTGTTATTTCATTCCTAATCATATATCTATGTGTTGATCCTCTCTATCTCTTCATGACACACCCACCTTCCGGTGGGCATGCGACCACTCCACCAATCTAGTGTTACCTCTGCTGACTAGAAATCCTGAAGCGAAGCGTATTGCTTGCTTAAACCTCTATAAAATTTTTCTTTTAATTTATAACTTAGGATTTGGAAAAATCATGTTGAAAATTTCAATGACATAATGACTGCATAGTCTAAATTCAAATCCTGTGTATCAATTTACACTATATCAAAATATAGCCTTAAACATGTAAGTAAATTCCCATCACTAAACTATGTACCTTACATATATTTCATATACAATTTAAAGTATGTTGCTTTACAAAATAACAGTAATACGCAGCCACTTAAGCGATGCCAGGACCGAAATCCCTATTGTGCTCAACGTCTTTGCGTACTTATGCTGGAAAATAGTTTTTAAAATACAAAATAATGGAAACTAGCAGGCACCGGTGAGTGTATCTTTTATAAAAGGTTTTGCTTTTTCGGAAAACATCTTAAAAATGTAAAACTCTCTTTTACAATTATTTTCCAGAAGCCTTTCTTTGCTTTGCTTGCTTTAAAAGTTTTCAAAACTTTTCTTTGCTTGCTTCTTTTTTTTTTTTTCACTTGCTTGCTTTTAAAAGTTTATGAAACTTTTAATACTTGCTTGAGCTTTGTTTTTCTTTTCTTTAAAAGCTTGTAAAACTCTTATTTCTTACTTTGGCAAAGTTTATAAAACTTCTCATACTTTTCTTTTCTTGCTTGCTTTATCTTGTTGAAAAGTCTCTTAAAACCTTTCACAAACCTTTGCTTTAAAAGTTTCTCAAAACTTTTCACGCAAAACGGGAGCTTGGCTCAACCGCATGCTTTGAAAATAAAACCCCCACGGGAGCTGGCTCAGCAGGTCGTTTTTGAAATCTAGCGGGGCTTGGCTCAACCGTTTGCTTTTCAGCTCTCGAGGAAGCCTTAGCGACCGGGGAGCAATGGTTGATTTTTCAAAGCTATATATCATGTTTGCCAAAAACATCAACCAATGGGGGCCTATTTTTACTTATCATGCCTAGTGAACCGGGGAACCTGCTCCACGTGCCGATTAGAGAAGGTTACTAATCCGGCGTCCACCTTTTCATTTCGGGTGAATGGGTGGATTGACCTCGATGTCATATCCACCATACTTGAATTTAAGAGCTCATAACCTTATATATACCCTGTCGTGCCACGGTCTCCTTTAAATACATGATGTATGTCCTAAGTTTGCCGACCAGGCAAAGCTACAATGCATGTATGAAATCTAACACCACCGTACCTCGACCGGTTTGCTTGCTTAAAACTAGGGAAGGCCTTGTTTTCCACAACCTTTCCATTTGCTTGCTTGCTTGCTCACTGTAAATGGTTTTACACTTTGAAACCATTTGCTTGCTTGCTTGAAAAATGGTTTAATTATTCCAAAACCATTGCTTAGTTGCCTAACTTGCTTCAAAAATGGTTTAACTTTTCCAAAAACCATTTGCTTACTTGCTTTGCTTTCTTAATTATGGTTTACAATTTAAAACCAATACTTGTTTTTCAAAATGGTTTAACTCAAAACCATTTGCTTGCTTTTCATCTCATTGCTTGCTTCTTGAAAATGGTTTGCATTCAAAACCATAAAATACCCGATTAATAAAAGCGATTTCTAATAATAATAATAATAATACACTAGTATTTAGAAAATGGTTTAGAACACTCACATCTTTGCTTACTTAGCAGGCACCGTTCCACACTTGGCATCCGCATTTACTTGCCTACAACTCAAACGAATACGACGACAGTGTCAGCGTAACAGGGTACTTCTAGACAGGTCACACCCTTCATACTCTTTTTAAAGCTAAGGTGCTAAGGGTTATTCCAACTGGAATTACCCAGTCGGGCAGAAACTCAAGTTCACGTTCGAACAACCCGGACTACTCTGTGTCAAAGCTGATCTGAAATTTTCTTGCACATGGCCTTTGAGTGAAGATTTTTGGGCCACTTAGGATCATATAATTTGAGATGCCTAATTCTTAATTTTGTTCTCCTTAGAAGTCTCTTTAGCTAGCCACTTGAATCACTCCAAATCGGATAAGAAATGAGGAAGTTATGGCCGAAATCACGAAAACTGGTGAAACAGGAAAGCAGAACAAGTCACCGGTAGGACTTAACTTCTAGTAGGACTTGGCCAAAATGACCCGGAATCAAGTTCTACCGGTAGGACTTCCTGTTATCTTAGGTAGGACTTACACGAAATGCGAATTTTGTTATTTCTCCCCCTTTTTGATGCCAATTCCTCCATATAACTTCTATAATTCATAATACCTCAAAAACCTTGGAAATCATCCCAAAACAACTCCTGACATGTGAATTGGTGTTTGGAAACTCAAAACCAAAACCTTAGGTGAAAAATCCAAGAACACTACCTAGGGTCCTGATTCTTTTTAAACATCATGTAATTTTGATGATTCCAAGTTTCTTTTATCAATTGGGTTTTACTCACATAACCTGACAATCAAAACTTGTGTGACCTTTACACAAACCTAGATCAAAGGAGAACTAATCTCCATACGCAAGCCCTAGAAATCTAATACACTTGATTCTAAGACAAAGGCATACCCTAATCTTTGGACCTCTCCTCTTCCTTCTTCTTCCTTCTCTTCCTCCTCTTGGCTCTCTCTTCTCCTCTTCAAAGCGTGAACCTAACTGGAGACCAAAATGTGATTTTGGTTTTTAATTCTCTCCCCTTTTGTTAAATTAACTTTCCATTGGTAAATACCCTCTTCTTTTAATTATTGCAATTTATGGCTTATGCTATTTCTACTATGGCCCATCTCTACACTTAAATTTTGATTTTTCATATTCTTTTGCTAATGACCATTTCACCCTTGGTTTTAATACCCGCAATTCCGGGTTCCGTCAGCTTTCATTTCATATTTTAGTCTCCAAAATATTTGATTGTGACATGGTACTCTTATACACCCCTCTACAGGTGTCATGTACGTAGACTCTCGGACGGGGTGTTACAAAATCCTCCCTCATGGGAACATTTCGTCCTCGAAATGAAAACTAAACTCGAAAGAAAGGAAAGGAAACATACCTCATCAGAATAAGTGAGAATGCGATGGCGCATATGGGCCTCTGGCTCCCAAGTAGCTGCCTCCCTCTCATGATTCTTCCATAAGACTTTAACTAATGGAATCACTTTGCTTCTCAACACCTGTTCCTTGCGATCTACAATCTGCACAGGTATCTCCTCATAAGTCAAATTCTCCTTTAACCGCACTGGTTGCTCTCTTAATACATGTGAAGGATCCGGGATATATTTCCTCAACATTGATACATGGAAAGTATCATGAATCCTTGACAACTCACCGGGGTAACTGTCACGTAAGCTCACGGCCCACTTTGCTCCGCGATCTCATAAGGTCAATATACCTCGGTTCAGCTTGCCTCGTTTCCCGAATCCTCAGCCACACCTTTCCAGTGAAATCTTGAAAAGACTTTGCTCACTTTATTTCAAGCGCAAGTCTCTCGTGATTTGTCAGCGCAAGCTTTACGTCTCATATCTCTTGCTATCTTTAAGTTATCGCGAACAACTTTCACTTTCTACGAAGTGATACGTACTAGTTCGGGGCCTACTAGTCTTCTCTCACCAACCTTATCCCGGCCCTGCTTTGAGTCACATTTCTGCCATCTGACCGCCTCGGATGGAGCCATATCTATCTTTGGATTGATAGCTATTGTTGTAGAGCGAAACTCCGTGTGCCAAGTAGTGTCCCAACTTCCTTTGATTTCCATTACACAAGCTCTCGACATATCCTCCAGCGTCACGAATAGTCCTCTCTCTGATGGCCATCCGTCACGAGGATGAAATCTTTGTCTTGAAATGTAGACGAGTCCACTACTTATTTGTTTGCGAGCCTGGAAGCGAAAACCTAGATGTGAACCTAGGGTCTCGATCGACCTTCTCGAAGCTGGAACCCCATGAAGTCTTACTATCTCATCCACATACAACTTGGCATTTTCTTAAAGATCTTCAGCATTAATTGGTAGAAAATGGCGATTTAGTCAATCGATCCAAGCCCATCACCATATGGCATCATGTTGTCTCGAGTCGTGGAAGACTGTCACCAAAATCCATATTGATCTTTTCCCATTCCACCTTTGGAATAGGGAATGCGTATCTTCAGCGGGCCTCACGATGCTCTACCTTCACTGGCGACGGGTTAGGCTGGAAGCGAAACTCGCTATCTCTTTCTTCATCCCATTCCACCCGATAATGTTAACGAGAGTTAAACATCTTGATCTTACTGGATGCATAGCATCTGTGACGAATGTGCTTCTTCCATGATGTCTTTCTTCGATTCGCCACTACGCACACACATTCTACGACCTTTCACTATCAATACCATCATCCACGATTTGAAACTCTTGCTTTCTTTCCCTTTTCTATCTCTTCTTTAAAAGCAATCATGCATTGGATCACAGGCGCCTTTCTAGAATGCGGTCCACTAGGAGCGAGTCCCAATGTGAAATGTGGCTAACAAGGCCGGAATCCTCAACCTCGATATCACCCCTAAAACTCTCAGATCCACCAATAGTGGAAATATGCTGATCTCATGTGGGAATGAAGAACTCTCACAGTGGCCTACTCGAGGCATCTGCTACGACATTAGCTTTTCTTTGGATGGTGCCTCGATGGTACGGTCGTAGTCCTTAATCCTTTCGAGCCATCTTCTTTGCCTCGGGTTTAGCTCTTTTTGGGTGAAAATATATTGTGAAGACTTTTATGATGCTGTAAGATCCTACAATGACACCATATAAATAATGTCTCCATATTTTTAGTGCAAGAAACCACGTTTCTTGCAAGCTCTAAGTCGTGTGTCGGGTGTCTCCTCATGCTTCTTTAGGCATGCAGAGCATATGCAATCACCCTATCATTTTGCATTAAAACACAACCAAGGCCTTGCCTGGAAGCATCACTATAAACCACAAATCCATCTCTTCCATTGGGTAAAGCTAGAACTGGAGCTGAAGTCAATCTATCTTTCAACTCCTCAAAACTCTTTTGACAGGCTTCTACCCAATCATACTTAACATCTTTTCTTGTCGGGAAGCTGGTCGAGTGGGAAATTTGCTATCTTGGAGAACCCCTCGACCGACTTCCTATAATACCACCTTTAAACCAAAGGCTTCGACCTCGACACATTCTTTAGTGGTTTTCAATTTTCATTGCCTGATTTTCTGGGGATCCTGCTGCCTCTGCTTTGAGAATTACATGACCGAGGAATGCCACCTTGTCGAGGCAAGCGACATGACCGGCATATAGCTGTCTCTCCTTAGAGGGTCACGCCACAATCTCAGTGCTCTGAGATATTCCTCTGAACACACCGAATACTAAGATATCATCAATAAACTATGGCGAACTATCAGATACGGCTAGAATACTCGGTTCGTCAAATCCGCCAAGCAACAGGAGCATTGAGTGAGCCAAATGGCGTCTCACGAAAACTCATAATGCCCGTAGCGTGTCCTGAATGCAGTCTTAGGTACATCACTCTCCTGCACTCTCAACTTGATATCCCGACCTCAAGTCTATCTTGGAGTATAAAGAGATCATAGGTTGATCAAATAACTCCTTCGATTCTAGGAGTGGATGCGATTGCGGATGGTAACTGTTCGGTTGCACATGTCATACATGGCAAACTCCATCTTTCTTTTCACAAAAGAGAAGCTGGAGCTCCCCATGAGGATATGCTCAGTCTAAATCCTTACTCAACAATTCTTCTAGCGGGCTTTGCAAGCTCCCTTAACTCTGCGGGAGCCATCTATGGGAGGAATGGAAATGGGCTCGATCACAGGATCAAATCAATGGTGAACTCCTTATACTTTAGGAGGTAATCATGATATCATCAGGAACATAGGAACTCTCTGACAGCGAAATCATCCCAATATAATTCCCCTCCTTCCCACTGTCTCCACCCTTAAGCTAGATAGCCACCCAGCCGACCTTCTGCGACATTTTTTAAATGTATCATCGACGGGAGATCTGGATAAATCTCTCGTAATCCTGAACTTTACCTCCAACTTCCCGGCCTGTCGCTTTACTTCCTTTTTATAACAATCTATTGTGGCTCTATGGCGAGATAGCCAATCCATCATAGAGAACCACTTCAAAGTCCTCGTATCTAAAGCTCTGAATCATTGAAGACACACATCCCTCGATCGAACTCTACTATCTCGAGCTACTACGTAACGGTAATGGATCTCTCGGTTGGAAGGAAACTCATCTGACCCTCTAATGGTTGGGTCTCTATCTGGACCACGATCTAGGAGCGAACTGGATGCAAATGAATGCGTAGCTCTGGGTCACACTAAGGTATATGCATCATGCTTTCGAGAATAGAAATAATACTCGTGACCACATCGGGGCGCATACGCATCTTCTTGAGTCACGAGCATATACTATGGCTTTGAGTGCGGGGCTGCAATACGTATCCACTGAGACCTTCCTCTACCTCTACGGCCACCTCTACGCGGTTGTGCTGGCCCCTCTTTGCTGGGAAATGCTCCCCGGAGTGGGCTTTGTGTGCTCGTCTACGTATTGGGGTGGCTAGGCGACCGCGATGTCTCAGCACCCGATCGGTGAGGACACTCCTAATAAGAATGCCTTCTTGGCCATAGTGGAAACACCTAAATCCCCGAGATCTCATGCACTCCCCATGGTGTAAACACCGACACATATAATGAAGCGGGAGGAATACTCACGGGTGCTGCTTGCACTGCCGGGGGCCTCAACGATCCACGACTGGAGAATGAAGCTCCTCGACACGCACCTCGGCCTCTGTAACCTACGCCCTTGTTCTTCTTTTACCTTTATCGCATCACGAGCTTTGTTGGGACGTGCAGTGCCTCCTCTTACTCTTACATTTCACCGCTGCTGATACATTGATGTAGTGCTTTGCTTTCAGCTCTCGAGGCGGCCTGGCCCAGTCCCCAAATCTATTACTGGGACTCACGATAAATACGCACTACGTCCGGTCTTTGTAGTCTGATAAAAACCTCTTGCATTTCAGGACTTCATGCAGCGAATGTATGGAACCAATCTAACTAGTTAGAATTTCTTCTCATGCTCGGATCTTGACATGTTAACTTACGCATTTCTAGCAGAAGAACTCCTCAATTTTAGTCCTTGTGACTCTAAGGAAAGAATCGGTGGTGAATTCTGGTGGAATTGGTCAGTGTTTATGCCATGTCGGGATACCTCCTCTCTGACATCCCATATCTTTAGCCACTGTCTTCCATCGAAAAGTTTGGGAAAACAAGACCCTTTGCTCATCCGTGCGACCCATGCTCCATAAATCTTTTGCTTACCGGTCCTAACCGCAGCGAACATACGGATCACCCGCTGCGAGTCATATGGCTTGGCACGATTTTGTACTCTCTCTATTGACCTCCGGTTCTTCCATAGCCTCTCTAGGTGAGCGGTGGAGGTTGCGGCTGATGTTAGGTCGCTATTCTTCACTTATTTGTCTGTCTGTGCCACTTGCTTTCTGCCCAGTAAACATTCACGGCACTTAGGGCTCATACGGTGGCGCTGGATGGTCCTTTGACACCTATTTCTTGGAGGTTGATTCATAGATGCGGTAGTGGGACTGTGCGTGCTCATCCCACTTCCGGAGTGCCCGGGGCCTTTCGAGACTTCTGGAACGCTACTCTCTAGGGCTGACCTCTACGTCCTCTTCACGACATAATCTTTGTAATTTCCAAAATAAACCATTAATACTTTAAATCACTTGATATGTATGTACTCTAAGTTGGAACATGCTGGTTGCCGTGCCAGCTAACACGATGCCACCTGCGTGGTATCAGTTTCCTGAGTCCTAGGTTATTATATCTGACACGCTCTGATGCCGCTGACACACCTTTATGGCGGGCATCGCCGGCTCCTCCTGAAATCTAAGCTAATTACCTCCTAACGACTAGAAATCCACGTGAAACTGGCCGTGTACTTATAAACCTCCTATAAAATTTTTCTTTAATTTATAACTTAGGATTTGGAAAAATCTTAGACGGAAAAATTCGACATGGCCCAGTACACATAGTCTAAATTCAAATCTGTATACATCAATTTACACTTATATCCAAAATATGTAGCTTGACATACCATCACATTCCCATCACATAAACTATGTACATACATATATTTCCATATACAATTTCAAAGTATGTTCTTCTGAAAATATTATTAATACCTGACACTTAAGCGATGCCGGGACCAATCCTATTGTGCTCCAGCGTCTTGCGTACACATGCACAGAAAATAGTTTTAAAATACAAAATAATGAGCTAAGCAGGCTCGGTGAGTGTATCTTTTATAAAAGGTTTTGCTTTTCAGGAAAACATCTTAAAAATGTAAACTCTCTTTCTTATTATTTCGAAGCCTTTCTTTAACTGCTTTAAAAGTTTCAAAACTTTTCTTTCGCGCTTCTTTTTTTCACTTGCTTGCTTTTAAAAGTTTATGAAACTTTTAATACTTGCTTGAGCTTTGTTTTGCTTTTCTTTAAAAGCTTGTAAAACTCTTATTTCTTACTTGCTTAGAAGTTTATAAAACTTCTCATACTTTTTCTTTTCTTGCTTGCTTTATCTTGTTTGAAAAGTCTCTTAAAACCTTTCACAAACCTTTGCTTTAAGTTTCTAAAACTTTTCATAAAAGCAGGGCTTGAAACGACCGCATACTTTGAAAATAAAACCCACGGGAGCTTGGCTCAGCCGTCGTTTGAAATCTAAACGGGAGCTTGGCTCCAGCCGTTTGCTTTTAAACTCTCAGGAAGCCTTAGCGGCCAGGGAACCAATAGTTGATTTTCTAGCATATCATGTTTGTAAAACATCAACCAATGGAAGCCTATTTTTGCTTATCATGCCTAGTGAACACGAGACCTATATCACCGTGGAATTGAAGGACCTTTGTCCGCGTCACCTTTTTCCGGTGAATATGGTGGAATTGACCTCGTGTCACCATCACCATACTTAGTTAGAGCTCATAACCTTATATACCCCTGTACGTGCCACGGTCTCCTTTAAATGCATGATGTATGTCCTAAGTTTGCCGACCAGACAAAACTCTGATGCATGTATGAAATCCTAACACCCACCGTGCGTGCGGGATACCTCTGGCCAGGTTTGCTTGCTTAAAACCCCAAGGAAGGCCTTGTTTCCTAACCTTTCATTGCTTGCTTGCTTGCTTGCTCTTTGTAAAATGGTTTTTACACTTTGAAACCATTTGCTTGCTGCTGCTTGAAAAATGGTTTAATTATTCAAAACCATTTGCTTAGTTTAACTTCTTGCTTCAAAAAATGGTTTAACTTTTTCAAAAACCATTTACTTACTTACACTTACTTTCTTAATTATGGTTTACAATTTAAAACCAATACTTGTTTATTCAAAAATGGTTTAACTCAAAACCATTTGCTTTTCATCTCGTGCTTGCTTCTTGAAAATGGTTTGCATTCAAAACCATAAAATACCCGATTAATAAAGCAATTTGTAATAATAATAATAATAATACACTAGTATTTAGAAAAATGAGTTTCAGAACACTCACATCTTTGCTTGCTTAACTTGAGCACCCGTTCCACACTTATCCCAGCCTTTACTTCAACCTACAGCTCCCGAAGCGAATACGACGACAAATTAATCGTAACTTAGCATTACTTCCTAGACTTAGTCACACCCTTCATACTCTTTTAAAGCTAAGGTGCTAAGGGGTTCCAGCTGGAATTACCCAATTCGAACACTTAGAAACTCAAATACGTTCGAAACAACCGGACTACTGCGGCGTCCCAGCTGATGCAGGAATTTTTTCTTGCATGGCCCCACTTTGAGTGAATTTTGGGCCACTTAGGATCATAATTTGACGATGCCTAATTCTTAAGTTTTGTTCTCCTTGAAGTCTATTTCGTAGCCACTTGAATCCTCCAAATGTCGGATAAGAAATGAGGAAGTTATGGCCGAAATACGAAAACTGGTCGAAATAGGAAAACCAGAACAAGTCCTACCGGTAGGACTTAACTTCTACCGGTAGGACTTGGCCAAAAATGACCATAATCAAAGTTCTACCGGTAGGACTTCCTGTGTGCGTGGGACTCACGAAATGCCAGGATTTTGTTATTTACTCTGCTTTTGATGCCAATTCCTCCATACTCTTCTATAATTCATAATACCTCAAAAACTAACTTGGAAATCATCTAAAAACAACTCCACAACATGTGAATTGGTGTTTTGGAAACTCAAAACCCAAAACCTTAGGTGAAAAATCCAAGAACACTACCTAAGGTCCACCAATTCTTCTACACATCATGTAATTTGATGATTCCAAGTTTCTTTTACATCAATTGGGGTTTTACTCACATAACCCCAACGATCAAAACTTGTGTGACCTTTACACAAAACCTAGATCAAAGGAGAACTAATCTCCATACCCAAGCCCTAGAAATCTAATACACTTGATTCTAAGACAAAGGCATACCTTAATCTTTGGACCTCTCCTCTTCCTTCTTCTTCCTTCTCTTCCTCCTCTTGGCTCTCTCTTCTCCTCTTCAAAACCGTGAACCCTAGCTTTGGAGACCAAAATGTGATTTTGGTTTTTAATTCTCCTTTTTGTTAAATTAACTTTCCATTAATTGCAAATACCCCTCTTCTTTTAATTATTGCAATTGTAACTTATGCTATTTCTACTATGGCCCATCTCTACACACTTAAATTTTGATTTTCATATTCTTTTGCTAATGACCATTTCACCACTTGGTTTTAATACCCTGGAATTAAAGGGTTCCATCTTTCATTTCATATTTTAGTCTCAAAATATTTCGATTGTGACACTTGGTACTCTTATACACCCCTCTGGTGTCATGTCTCTTTGTAGACTCTCCCGGGACGGGGGTGTTACACTTCACGTGTGGTATGGGGCTGCATTTGAATGGGTTATAGCCTCATATGCATCATGGGAGTCATTTATTTGTAATTCATGGTCGACATACGTCTCTCAGTGTGGGTATGATCCTAAATTTTAGGAAGTTATTAGCTTGGTGTGCACAATGGACAACCTAACATGATAAGCTTTTGGATGAAATTTCTTCTCACATTGTTTGAGTAGAGATACATGAAAATCTTATCTACATGATATCTGGAATGCATGAACAGTTTTAAAGGCGCGCCTTACGAGACTTTAATTTCCTTTTGAACACTTTTACTCTTGAAATTTCTAATTATATATATTAATATTCATATAATTTCTTTACCTTTTATATTGAATGTTTCTTTTAAATGTTAGGAATGTTAATTTTTTTTTAATTCAATTAGATTTGAATCATATTTTATAAAAATAATGTGCATCTGAGGTCACATTTCACTTCACTCAAGCACGCGCCTTGTGCTGTGTTTTGTGCCTAAGCCTGAGGAGGCTTTTGTGCCTGGGTGTGCCTCGCACCTTTAAAACTATGTGCATGAAGATTTATTTAAGCTGGTTTTTTCTTTTCCAAAAATTCGGGATTTTTGGGTTGCTATTTTCTATTTTACCATAAAAATTTTGACATTTTGCACATGTAAATAATATTCCTTCTCTTTTTCTTCCTTGCTTCTTCTCTATTTCGCGTGATTATAATTAGGTGTATTCTTACACTCTCTCTGAAGTCAATAGATGTATTCAAGATTTCCTTCAAATCTTTGTTTCTAATTCATGCTTTTAAAGAGTTCATTCTCTTATGTTTTAATTCTACATTATTCGTGTGGCTTGAGTCCAGGATAATTTAATTCTATTGAATGGCCCAGTAAAAATTTGTAACAAAATCAGTGCATATGAACATTTACGTGTCTATATGGTGATCTTGGAGTGGCCAAGGTGTTCCAAGTAGTCTTTAGTGCAGAAATTCCCCAGCGAGGTTAAACAAACATCCTTTTTCTCATGTATTGTAGTTAACTTCTACCTCCAGCATTCGAGGATGTGGGTTGGATATTTTTCTAACTTGGCATGACCCTACTTTGTTTTTTCATTTGCCTTTTTGGTGGATCTGTCACCTATGCATTATTAGCTGATTTTACTTAGTCCGTAAGTTAGAAAGTTATGTCTAGAGGTAAGGTCGATCGGAAGCCTCGACTCAATGAACAAGGAAAAACATCCTTTTATTTTATATTTTTTTATACAAACTTCTACATAATCTTAAAACTTGTTTACCCTCACAGATAAATCTTCATCAAGAGGAGTTGGAGATGAACACGAATATGAATGTTGAAAAGTTTTATGGATAAAGTTAGTCCCTGAACATTTAATTCATAAAAATATGCAATACGGGAATCTAAAATCAGAAGATAAAAGATAGAGTTTCATGGCTTAGGGAATGCATAGACAGTTTTTCTAAGAGGTTGCAATGTGGTGAGGTTTAGATAAAATTGTTGGTGGAATGGAAGATTTGCAGTAGGAAAATGTTAAGAAAAGAATGTAGCATCAGATAAGATGGAAGTTAAGAAAATTATTCACTATCTTGAAGAAGATTTACCAAAAATAAGAATTGAAGTAAAATTTGTGGCTATGATGATTTATATGAGTAAGATAGTATGAAGTGTGTTATGACCCATTATGAGTCCCAAATCGCTAAATTCTTGCTTGATTTTGTGGGTTTATAACCACTTGGAGCTCCACCTTGACAACTAGCTTTTTAAGGGTGAGCTCTACTCAAGTGGTTGTAACGGTGGTGATAAATTGGTTCATTCCTTGGGGATGACCCCGAGTCTTGAAAATTGTGGGAGAACGCTGCGGGTGGGGTCAGGTGAAGTCACTATAGTGTTGTGGGAGGCTCATTACCCGTGGTCTGCCAGTCACCAAGCTGCTTGAGTGGACATCGGTTTTGAAGAGGGATGGATTGTTATGACCCATTATGAATCCCACGTCGCTAAGTTACGGCTTGGCCTTGTGGGTTCATAACCCTTGGGTTCCCTCAGAAACGATAAATAGCTTTTAAGAGTACAGTTCTATTCAAGTGGTTGCAATAGAAAGATGCGTAGGAAGATGAGTGCGGACCATTCAATTGCATTAAGTGCGGATCATAGAATTTTTAGTTTGGAGTTTGGGGTTATTGGTGACATGAGATAGGAAGTCTAAAATCTGTGAAAGATGAGAATATGGAGTTGTAGAACATGGGATTTTCTTTGTAGCGGTCTTATAGGACTAATTTGTTTAACAAGACCTTGATCATGAAGGCAAAGGATGAAAAATTTGTGAGACCCGGAAAATCCAGTTTCCTAAGGAAGGATAAAATAGCTAATTTCGGTAAAAATCGAATTTTCTAGATCTCGGACCGTGAAACGGACTTCTCCGTTGAATTCGTCTCATGAAATTTAGCTACCACGTCGAATTTCGTTGGATTCCGAGGTAGTCGGGATTTCACGTTTTTCGAGGCTTGGGTTATCGGATGACACATGGCAAGGGAAGGAGATGCCACATGGCACCTCAAAAAGGGTGACACTTGGCATGAAAGAATAGCTCATTGAGCCACATGGAGGGCATGGAATCCCATGGCTCACATGAAGCCATGTGGTGGATGATGTCATAAAATGGATTTAAGAAATAAGAAAAAGGAAAATGGAAAAGTGTTGGCCACCTGAATGGGTAGAGGAAGGAAGAAATTACATCGCTTTGACCGAGAATAAGTAATTTCTCCCAAAAGGGGAGAAAAAAGGACCAAGGAGAAAAGAGAAGAGGGGAGAGAAAATGAGAAATCTGAAATAGAAAAATGAAAAGGTGAGATGAGAAAGGAGAAAAAGGAAAGAAAAGAAAGCAAAAGAAAGAAAAAAAAAAAAAAAAAGGAAGGCAAGCGTGGAAGGAAGAAAGGAAAAAGGGATCTGAAGGTTTGTTCTCCCATTTTTAGTGAGAGGGGTCTTCCTTCTCTCACAGGTTTGTAGGAGATCCGTGAGTCAGTTCCTTCGAGACGAGAGGGAGGTGTTCTGCAGAGGACAACGCGTGGACTCAGATTTTTTGGGAGTTTCTTCAACTTCGAGAGGTGGGATATTTTCCTGCTTGGTTTGCTTTTAACCTAAAAGGCTTATATTAGTGAGGGTTGCTTATGGGAGGCCATGAAAGGCCATGAATTAGTTCAGAAGCCTTGGGACTAAGGGTATGGATTTCATGACCGGTTGCATATTTGTGGGAGTTAGGGTTTACTAGAGCCCAGAAAGTTTCTGGATGTTGTGATTTGTTGATGTGTGGAACTTTGGAACCAAAGCTGGTTCATGTTGTGAAGAAAGGGGCCGTGAGGTACCTGTTGAATAGTCCCTAATTTGGAGACCTTGTTGTGTGTTATGGCTGACTTGAATAACATGCTAAGTGTGGAAATATGATATTGATGCATGCTATTTGATGTATTAATATGTTTTGCATGGAGGTAAATTATATGTATCAATTATAATTATCCATGGTGTGTAAATGTGTCATGTAGTGCTCATTCATGCATGTAGCATGAGGAAAATGCATTGGCATCATGCATTTCATATGCACGGTCACATCGCGTCGGTCGGGTGTGGAGTCACGAGGTAAGGTTGTCATCCCGGTGTTAGTGAGTGGGTCGTGAACTCGGGAAAAATGGGACAAGTCAAGGTAGAGATTCACGAGTGTGTAAATAAATCAAAATGATAAATTACATGTTTTGGGGCGGAACAGGATTGGGAGTAGATCCCGAGGGGGTGAAGTCCACATGTTATTCACGGTTAGACATGAATCCAGGCAGTGTAAGTTGGTGAAAATGTTGAAAAAACGTTCGGCGTCCTCACGGTGTAAACCGAAATCAGTAGCCTGAAATAAAGGAAAATCATCGATTTTGATAAATAAATTGGAGGGGTTTTCCAATGGTTTAGTCGGGGTGTGTGGCTGTTTTATTTCACATTTAGCATTCAGGTGTGAGGGAATTCGGTTAGGACTGGTGGTGGTGAGAGCATGAGAGTGCATCTCATGCATGATATAGACATTTCATATAGAAAATAGTGGCATGGAATGTGATTGCTTGTTTATATATGCCATTGCACATATGCATTTTAGGTGGGAAGTAGTGCTTGTAGGAAACTTTCTCTTGGGCTTTGCTCCTTACGTCGTGGGACCCACAGCTCGAATTACGGGGACTATCCGGGGAGGCTACATGATGAGGTATCTTTTGAAGAGAAAGCCCATTATGTGGCTTTGAGTAAATATTTTGTAATATGTATAAATCTTTTTGTAAAACAGACATGGAAACTATAATAATATAGTTGATTATTTTGTTTATGAGTATGGATGTATTGGCCCATGAGGCTATTTTACTCATGTATGCTTCTCATGATATGAAGTATAGATTTCCGCGAGTTGTGGGTAAGTCAGCGGGACACCCGGTTGGGCGTCACGGCCTTGGTATCGAAGCGAGTGCGGTTACCTTGGGAGCTCGGTGGGTGTAGAGTTAGGTATATGATATACCTAGGACTTGATGGGAAACGGGTTAGATCATACATCAGTGTGCATTTTGGTGAATTAAATGTGATGTGTGATGGTGTGTAACATGTGTGTTATGAATTGTGTGAATTGTATGTAGTGAATAACATAGGAAAAAGAAAGTGTTGAGCAGCTAAATTCGAAAATCTAACCTTAGATGTTCGAAATTTTTAAATGAAACGATCCGAGAAATAAAGGAAAAAAAAATATATTTTTTAAGACGGTGCTCTGTTTTGAACATGAAGCGAGAATGGGTTTTGTGGATACGGAAATTTATTCCGAGTTTTGCACAAAGGAAGAATTGAAATTAAATTCCTAGAAAGCTTAGAAGTGGATAAAGAGCAGTGTACAAGCTACTGCATCTTTAGGAGTAGCAGGGAAGGCTACTGGAGGATGAGAAAAATAAAAATAAAAATAAAAATTTTGATTTTCTGGGCAGTGTTCCAGTTTTTGGAATAGCAATAGATGGGTGTTGTGAAATTCTGGAAGGTTGTTCCAGTTTTCATGCAGGGAAAAGAGTTGAAATTCAACTCTTACATTTTTAAGTTTATGTGAAGCAGTGGGTTAAAAATTTCTACTTGCATCAATGGAAATGTGAAAAGAAAATTTCTTGGATGAAAAATAAAATGGAAATAAATTCTGGGGCGGCGGAGTAGGCGGTGATCGCGACATCATTTGGAGGTCGCGACATGGGTAACGAAAGGGGTCGCGACATGGAAAGTGGCGTCAGCGACGCAGTGCCTTTGGGTTGGGCGAGAAGCGAAGTCGCGCGGTTTGATATTCGCAACGTGACGGTATTATGGGAGGCCAGCGACGGGGAAAATGGGCGTCAGCGACGGCTGAGTTGCGGCGAGAAGTGGCCGGTTAGACGATGTAGCGACATCAAGTGAGGTCAGCGACATGGGTGGCTGCAAAGTAAAATTAAGCGACATCGCGTCGCGATGTAGCGAAAAGCATGCGGGCTTGATGTCGACATCATTGCGAGTCGCGACATAGGCGTGGCGTGGGCCGGCGGCGATTATTAGCCGACATGAACTTGAGGTGCGACATGAAGTAAATGTGCAGGAGGTCGCGACATCATGTTGACGTCGCGACATGGGCGGCAGTGGCTAGGCTGGGCTTGATGTCGCGACATGGATTTGATGTCGCGACATGGACATCAGTCTGGGAGGTCGCGACATGAAGACGATGTCGCGACATAGGTTAGTCTTCAGGATGTCACGACATGGGGTTGACGTCGCGACATGAAAGTGATGTCGCGACATAAGTGGCAGCGGCGAAGTGGGCCGAGAGGCGGTGTCCGCGACACGAATTGATGTCGCGACATGGTTCTGGCTACCTTGATGTCGCGACATCGAAGTGAAGTCGCGACCTGGGGTAGTTGGCTGAGCGGAAGGGAGGTCGCGACATGGGATGACGTCGCGACTGGCTTGATGAACCCAAGTCGCGACATCATTTGAGGTCGCGACGTATGATGGGGAAGGAAAGGATGTCGCGACATCCTTTGAAGTCCCTTTGACATGGGGCGGTCGTGCGGTGCGATTACCTTTGTTTTGATACCTTTGTTCGGGTGTGTTTAGTATTCTAAGGACACTTTGTTCACGAGGGTAAAAAAAAAAAAACTTTATTTTTAGGTGTGTGAATAGTGTCTCGAGAACATAAGTACACCCTTTGAGATCGTCATTAATATTCTATGTTTTTATTATTTGCGTAAATTGTGTGTTTTTCAAGTGCGTGAAAGGTCATATACGGTATGATGTATATGGGAGGAAAAATGTTTCTTGTGAGTTGAGTGCGCGGGAATATTATATGCATGGTTTAATGCGTATAGGAAAGAGGTGAATTCTAAGGTTAGGAACAATAACCTTAGGAACCGGGATAAGGAAATGAACATGAAAGTTATGAATTTATTTATGAGTGGTTGGCAACTATGCCAGCAAGGAAATGAGCGGGTAATTTCATAGTTTAGTGAGTCTATTAGTAATTGTGGGTGCATTGCTAGTTGGTAGTGAAAAATTTAATGAATATTGTTCTTAAATTTGACATGTGTAGATGGCAAGTAGAGGCGAGGGCGTAGAAGTCGTCCACAGTCTTGTCGGGCACCGCGGCGTGTTATCCACTGATATTTACTCGACCAGGCTTTTGCTGAAGGCGGTAGGTATGGCGGCCGGTGCGCCTGGCCTTCGGCGAGCGCAACGGGTGGTCGGGAGGTCGGGTGGCCTCAGGAGGTTCAGGTCACATCATCCTCCAGGCATTCGAGGAGGGAGGAGATCCAGGTGGTGGCGGACCATTGGTTCATGCGAGGTTGAGAACATATTGGAGGCTATGGGATCACCTCAGAATCTTGCCGAGGATCGGGCTGTTTGCATTCGGCTAGAGGCGGGAGCCCGGGTATGGTGGAGATGGGCGAGGGCTTCTTGAGATATAGAGGCTATGACATGGGCAGCGTTTCAGGAGCTGTTCATGAGTAAGTATTTTCCAGAGACTACGAGACATGCCAAAGCTCAGGATTTCCTAGAGCTGAAGCAGGGAGCAATGTCAGTGATGGATTACGTGGCTAGATTCACGGAGTTAGCCAAATTCGCTGATGACTACGTGAAGCTGGACATGAGTCGGGAGGTTTTGAGGAATGGGTGAAGTTGTCCATTCGGGGTAGGATTGTGAGCCTCCGGCTACAGGATATGGATTCCCCGGGACAGCCACGACCATGAGAGAGAGAGATTGAGGATGCACGAGGCATTGGGGATCACGAGTCTTGAGTGGGAAGAGGAAGGGAGATCGGCCTTCTTCCGGTCTGGGGAGAAGAGGCGGGAGGAGCCTGCGGTCTCTGAGCCACAAATACGGGGGCGGCCGGCGCGATGACATGCTTCTATTGCCATCGGCTGGTCATATGAAGAGGATTGCCCACGGAGCGAGGATCGGGGTTTTGGCCCGGTCGATCATCGATTAGGACGGATGCGGACTCGAGGTTGTTCCTTCTTCACTCCAGTGTGGAGTCGGAGGAACCCGGTTCCGTCGCGAGGTGCTTCTGTGGCGCCTTGACGTCTGAGACAAACCGGAAGAGGCGGGGCATGGAGTCGAGTCGGGTCTGAGGTTCACGGACGGGACTTCGGGGACAGGGACGTGTGGTATGGTACGGTTGGCGTCGGTCGACCCGGATGCGCTGCGAGGTATGTTTCTACTCCTGCATATGTTGATAGGTGCATTATGTTTATTCTTATTGCATCTTGTGTAATAAGTTTGAGTATAGAGGTTGGGGCGCTTTAGAAACGAATTTAGAGAGAATTCTTCCACTAGGATGTAGGGAGAGATTTGATTTTTAAGAGATCGAGGAGTTCTTGCGTGTTAGCGTGGTGAACCTTAGGGTGGTAGATGTATTGATTGTCAGTAATTAAGACCTGAGCCGGGTTCTCATACCCGACATGGTCTTGGAGTTAGGTAAGGTTACATATGCACATGGTTGGATGTGTACATGCGTGGAATTTCGGGACGAAATTCTTTTAAGGGGGGAGAATGTGAGACCCCGGAAAATCCAGATTTCCTAAGGAAGGATAAAATAGTAATTTTGGTAAAAATCGAGATTTTTCTACAGATCTCGGATGTGAAACGGACTTCTCAGTTGAATTCGTCTCTCATGAAATTTAGCTACCACGTCGAATTTCGTTGGATTCCGAGGTAGTCGGGATTTCACGTTTTTCGAGGCGTGGGTTATCGGATGACACATGGCAAGGGAAGGAGATGCCACATGGCACCTCAAAAAGGGTGACACTTGGCATGGAAAGGAATGGCTCACATTGAGCCACATGGAGGGCATGGAATCCCATGGCTCACATGAAGCCATGTGGTGGATGATGTCATAAAATGGATTTAAGAAATAAGAAAAAGGAAAATGGAAAAGTGTTGGCCTTTCCAAATGGGTAGAGAAAGGAGGAGAGGCCTCCTTTGACCGAATGATGATTTCTCAAAAAGGGGAGAAAAAGGACCCGAAAGGAGAAAGAGAAGGAAAATGGGAGAAATCTGAGAAATGAAAAATGAAAAAGGTGAGATGAGAAAGGAGAAAAAGGAAAAGAAAAGAAAAAAAAAAAGGAAAGGCAAAGCGTGGAAGGAAGAAGAAAGGAAAAAGGGATGCGAAGGTTTGTTCTCCCATTTTTAGTGAGAGAGTCTTCCTTCTCTCTAGGTTTGTAGGAGATCGTGATCAGTTCCTTCGAGACAAGAGAGTGTTCTACGGAGAGGGACAGCGTGGACTCCAGGTTTTGGGAGTTTCTTCAACTTCGAGAGGTGGGGATATTTTCCTACTTGGTTTTACTTTTAGCCCTAAAGGCTTTATATTGGTGAGGGAGTTGCCCATAGGAGAGCCGTGAAAACCATGGAGTGATTCAAAGCAACGGGACTAAGGGGTATGGGATTTCATGACGTTTGCATATTTACGTAGAGGAGTTAGGGTTTTCACCCAAACTGAAAGTTTCTAGATGTTGTGTTGTTGATGTGTGTGGAACTTTGGAACCAAGCTTGGTTCATGTTTGTGAGGCCGTGAGGTACCACATTGAATGGTCTAATTTGGAACCTTGTTGTGTGTTATGGCTGACTTGAATAACATGCTAAGTGTGGAAATATGATATTGATGCATGCTATTTGATGTATTAATATGTTTTGCATGGAGGTAAATTATATGTATCAATTATAATTATCCATGGTGTGTAAATGTGTCATGTAGTGCTTTCGTTCATGCATGTAACATAGGAAAATGCATTGGCATCATGCATTTCCTTAGCACGGTCACATCGCGTCGGGTCGGGTGTGGGTGCGGGAGTAAGGTTTATTCATCGGTGTTGGTAGTGGGTCGTGAACTCGGGAAAAATGGAATGAAGTCGAGTGAGATTCACGAGGTGTGTAAATGATCAAAATGATAAATTACATGTTTTGGGCGGAGCAAGTTGGGGTAGATCCCCCGAGGGTGAAAGTCACATGTATTCACGGTTAGACATGAATCCCGGCGATGTAAGTTGGTGAAAATGTTGAAAAGGCGTTCGGCGTCCTACGGTGTAAACCCGTCAGTGGCCCACAAATAAAGGAAAAGAATCATCGATTTTGATAAATAAGTGGAGGGTTTTCCAATGGTTTAGTCGGGGTGTGTGGCCCGTTTTTATTTCACATTTGGCATTCGGTGTGAGGAGTCGGTTAAGGACTGGGTGGTGAGCATGAAAAGTCGCATCTCATGCACGCCATATAGACTTATTTCATATAGAAAATAATTGTATGGAATGTGATTGCTTGTTTATATATGCCATTGCATATGCATTTTAGGTGGGGAGTAGCCCTTGTGGAGAGCTTTCTCTCTGGGCTTTTGCTCACCCGTCGTGGGACCTTCGGTGCGGGGGACTATCGGGAGGCCTTCTGTGATGAGGTAATAAGGAAAGAAAACTGACATGTGGCTTTAAGTAAATAATACACAGCAAATATGTATAAATCTTTTTGTAAAACGGACATGGAAACTATAATAATATAGTTAGATTATTTTGGTTAT
Organism: Tetrastigma voinierianum; assembly: GCA_016808115.1. Lineage (NCBI taxonomy): Eukaryota > Viridiplantae > Streptophyta > Magnoliopsida > Vitales > Vitaceae > Tetrastigma > Tetrastigma voinierianum. Next base: position 219,395 of record JAEQBH010004835.1, on the reverse strand, counting down.
GAAGGTATGGATGTGGGTTATGTGGCTATTTTACTCATGTATGCTTCTCTTGATATAGAAGTATAGATTTCCACGGAGTTGACGGGTAGTGGCGGGTTTCCAGTTTGGGGCGTCACAAAAGGCACTTTAAATAAACATATGCGAAAAAGAAGGTCGAATATAAAGCTCCACAATTATCATGATGTTAAGCTTTACAAGTTATGTTATGGAACTTTTGGGTGAGTGATTTTAAAGCGAGCTTTAAGGCGAATGCGGTATCAAAGTTTATTACTTGGAGTGTTTCCCTAAGGAAATATACCATGAAGCTATTTTCTTTGGATAAATTAAAGAGAGAAATTGAGCGATAAGAAAGGTTATGTAGTGCTTATTGACATTGAGGATGCATGCAAGGGATTTCTAAGGAATTAATGTATTGGGTTACTAAAGAGAGAGAGATTGGAGCAATATGTGATCAAAGTCACAGATAATGAGTCTGTAAGAAGTATGACAAATGTTGGAGAATGAATGAATGAAATCCGGAGCTATTGATCTCTTACTGTATTGATCATCACGTGATTCTTGGGTATATTCGGGAGATGCATCACGGGGCTTGTAGTGTGCGATTATATTGTTTTAATTGATGTTTATAAAGGTGCTCTAAGTTATAACTATTAGATAGATCTTGAGAGTTTACGAGGCTTCAAATAAGAGGATGAGACTCGTGAAATTTTTATCGCCAGAAAAATAGGAAAGTGATGGTTTCTTTTATCACAGATTAATTAATTATCCATAATGAGTGAAGATCAAGGAGGATTTCTCCATCTTGTTAGTACATAATAAATGAACAGGAGAAGCAAATTTGGAAGTATTTTGTATCCTGAAGGCACTCATCTGACATGGAAAATTTGATCGAGATGGTATATGATTTATGCCTTATAATTTACATAATATTTGGCTTGTTAGAAACGTGTTTGGAAAATAAGTTTATACGAGACAAGATAGAACAAGTGGGAATACAAGAAAAGATGGGCGTAAATGAGTCTATCATCGAGAGAATATAGGTGATCTAAGTTAGTTGACCATAAGCTAATAAGGTCGTGACAGTCGAGCAATTGATTTCATTCATATTCATGGTGTCACAACAACAAAGGTGAGTGGGACCTTGGTAAAATTTGGCAACAAAGCAGCATGAGTGAGAAGGATCAGCGTTATCTATGGTTGAATTATAGGTGAAGGACTCACAATCCTCGGGTTTGAACATCAAGCGAAATATTCAAATATTGTTTTCATTTTGTGAAGTTATTATGATGAGGATGAATCTTTAACGTATTCATTAGTGAGAATTTCTATTAAGTTTAATCAGTTGAATTAGGATTAATAGTTTGGAGTCAAATTAGGCTTAGTAGTTGGAATCAAATTAAGATTTAGTAGTTAGAAACCAAATTAAATTAGAGTCATAATAGGTCATTAGAGTCCTAATATACTTCAATTTTCTTAGAGATGTGAGCCTATAAAAGGACATGTAAAAAATTTAATTGGTTAATAATATTTTTGTTTTGTTGCAAATATTGCGATTCTGATAGGCGAGACTCAAACTGATTTTTTTCATATATTTTTCCTCATTGATGGAGACTCCTGAAAGCGTTTGTGGGACTATGGCTTTCTATCACTTCTCTTCATATTTTCTCTATATTTTTTTTTCAATATTATCTCTAGCTCACCTATAATTTTAAGCGAAACACTTATTTTGTTGTAAAGGCCCTATCAAATTTGGAACCATTTGCGAGGGACAAACTAATGAGTATGATGTACCAAATTATTGGGAGGCTGTTAATAAAGCGGGCCTTCGCGTCGCATGCGCCAGATTGTTGAACTTTTCTTTCGAAGCGTGAAAGTTCATCTGAAAAATCCTCTTCAAACATGCGATTCTTGAGTAGTGCATTGGTATGGCATTTCCCTCGATGTTAATAAGTTAGCACTATTACATGTATTCTCCATCCGCTTGTTTCATCATGGAGTTGAATATCTAAATTAGGGCCTTGATTTGAATTATGTATCATTATTGGTTAAGTATAATGCTCCATATTTTCATACTTAATCATAAATTAAAAGGAAAAAGGATTGAGCGGAAATTAACAACAGTTCAACCTATAATTCTTATTCTTAGTAATTTGTTGTTCTATTAGCAATATTGGCCTTTCCCTCTACATATTTGTTTGGGCTAGGTTTGGTTTTAAGGAAAGAAGCAAAAGAAAAAAAATATTAAGGTCAATAAATTATTTTGTAAGCTACTTCAAGCTCACTTTAATTAATTTAATTCTTATACATAATGATTAAATAGTTTGAAGGCATAATGATCGATTAATTTTCATCATATTTGATTTTCTCTGAAGTATTTTTCATGATAAAGCAAACATGAAAATTATTCTTTTAGTACAGCGTAGTGCTCATTCAATATCATGTCTCTATCTTGAATTTACACCTAAGCTAGCCTTTCTTAGTCACCTTTATTTTTCCCGTCTTCGATTGCTTAGATCATATTTTTCATAAGCTTTTAGTATGCGATGAAAAAAGAATTTGGTTCCGATCACGATGGTGCATTTATCATGTAGACATATCAACGAAATTCATTTGTTCCATTATAGTTGCAAATCAGAGGTTATATATGTTCTACCATTATTATTCACCTTGATGCGTTTTCTTTTTCTTCTTCGTTGCGAGGATTAGCTTAGAAATCTGCTTGATTCATGATTCTTAATACCAAGGGATGATAGTTGATGATAGATATGTCGATGGGATCTTCAATATTAACAGAGATCGCGGATGGTTCGGGGATCACGGGTGCCATGAAGCTTATCGTATTATACACATGGTCGGGGAAGAAGACTCATCCGCGGCAGTTGCTTTCATATCATTTTTTTGTTTCATATTGTTTCAAAAACATTTGCATTCATATCTCAATATTCATCTTACGTAATTTGGATGCAGTATGGGTATGGGATGTCACTGCAGGCAGAGCACACAGGCGTTCTCGAGGATTGTTTTTACTGACAGAGGAGACTCCTAGAATGTATGAGAAAAGTGAACTGACATTGCCAAAACTAGCGATTATATGCGGTGAAGAACACAAAGAGATGATAGGGCATTTGATGTACCAATCCAGTGAACAAAGATGGAAAAGTAAGCCACATTGCCCGGTCACGAATGCTTTCGGACGTAAGTGGTAAAGTTCTTGGATCATCAACGCTAATCTTCACGATGCTCTAACCACATAACTATCTCATCAAACCTTCAAAATTGAGTAATGGTTTATCGCGAAAGTCGGACGAGGAACAAAATGGCGAGCATGCGGAGTAGCTTGAGGTGAAATGAAGCGAGATGATAGCTACTAACATGACAAAGCGGTTAGAATGAGAATTGAGCAGAGAAGAAGAGCGCTCGTTGGATGTAATTCTTGTTGTATGTATGTATGTTTGTTTGTTTGTATGATAAGTTTAAGTAGAAAACATTTTCGGATGATGGTACAATGTTAATATCAAGTTTCCATGATATTGGGCAAATGGGAAAGCTTGAGAAACTTCTCACTTTCATTTTCTTTAATGTTTGAGAAAATATTGCATGACGTTGATAAGTTGTCAATTTGATGCCTTTAAAAAGACAAATTAAGTGAAGAAGAATAATATTTTGGTATTCTTACTTATATACTAAAGTAGCAATCTTAAACACATAATAATAAATTTTTTTAAATTCATAAAAACCTTAAAAATTTACATTTTATTTATTCAAATATGTAATTTTATTTTCTCAATTCACTTTTTTCCCTTTTGGAATCATCATATATTAAAAATATTAAGATTTTAACACCAGCCCATCATACCTAACTCACATAGTGGCAGTTCAACAATTAAATAGGTAAAGGCGTGAGGAGAGGTGTCCCAGACTTAATTCCAGTGTGGACCAGTTCTTATATAAAAGTAAATTAATATGTTTAGTTATAAAGAATTAACACCATTTATTTTTAGGAGTCTACTTTATACACTATTTTCTACCATATTCATTGATTTTATGATATTTTTTATTCTTATAAATTTTAAGAGTGATTGAAAAAATAAGTAAAAGGAAAAAAGTGAAGGAAAAATACCATTCAAAATTGTTTAAATTATTCTTATTTATGTGAAAAATGTAATTAGTGATAATTATATATTTAAATATACAAAAATTTAAGGCAGTTATTGCATAAGCATTTATAATTTTATTTTATTTTATTTTATTTTTAAAAAATTAAAAATAATTTTTAGGTAATCTTGAAATTAGGGTTTTTGGCTCGCTTTCTTCTGGAATTAGAAGTCACTCAATCCTTGTATACCTTGTAAGCTCTCTAACCTCTCGAGTTTTTACGTATTTTCTTTCTTTGTAAGAAGTTTGTTTTCTTTCCCTACTCTTTGGTTCTGACACACTTTCTGTTGGCAAATGGAGTTAGAAAATCTCGTGTAATTGCATCCATACTACGATCTTTATAGTTTGTGCGGGTTTCGTTTGCTCTCTTTCTTTTCCTTCTCCCTTGTTTGTAAAGGGCATTTGTGTTAAGATTAGTGAGAAAAGTGAGGAGAAGGGAAATGAAGAAATTGAATCTTGCGTTTTTATGTTGTTTTTCTAAGGGAGGTGGCGGGAGCTTGAAGATTTAAATTTTGGTTCTGAATTTTCTCGTAAAACAAGCGTGCTTTCTACGGTTGGATTTTGAATTTTGACTTCAATTCGGGAGCTAGGTCATTTCAGTGAAGATTTCTCACGAATGTAAATTTCAGCACAATACGAGTCATTTCTTTGAAAGTCGAAAATTTATTTTTCAGGCTTAGATAATCACCAAAATAAGCTGGAGTTGCCATGACAAAATGTCTCTTTGAAATGTATTTGTTTTGGTATTTTATGATGAAATGATTATTTTTAAATCTTTTTTTTTTAGGTGTTAATTGAACGGGTCGGAGCATTGTTCGGTTGAAGAATGGCTTCAACAGGGCCACCACAGTCTTTGAAAAGATCAGATACCTCGTTAACAAGAGAAGGAGACCAACTAATTATTACCTCTAGGAATTTGAAATGAAGTGGGCCGTTCTGTGTCTACATGTCCTATAAGGAAAATATATTGGTATACCATAATGCATTGTGCTTTTATTTTGGTTGCTAGTTTTTTACTTCCATTTTTCAACATTTGGTTTTAATTTGTTTGTTTGTAACATTCATGTTCTATGGTGATAGTTTGGTGTGGAATTCATCCGGCATACTCGGGCATAGGTACCTTTGCCATACTTTGATGAGATTGATCCTTCAACCATTGATGTTCTTTTGGTGACAGTATGTTCTTTTTCCTTGTTGAATATTGTAATGTTATTTGTTTTTATAACTTAGTAATCTGCTGAATTGAGAAATTAAGTTTAGAGAATATCATTATTGTTTTTTATATTGTAATCATGGAATTTATGGTCATTTTTACGCATTTTTTTACGAGCAATGGAATGAATCCTTCCTCAATGGTCTTGCGAGAAAAATGATCAAACAACTATTGCTAAAGCATTATAAAGATTCATCGTATCTTCTCTTGTCAATTATCTTGTACTAATAGACAACTGCTGAGATATATCTTATAGGAATGAGACTACATATAACACCCGAATTTTGCATCTTACGAATAGCTCTTACTTCTCAATGGTTTCTTCATTAAATTTTCTAATATTTCTTTTCTCAAGGAATAAACTCTTGGAAATTCACTCTTCATATGAAATAACCCCAGATCTTGAAGTCTATCAACGATTTCGGTCGGCTTTGAGATCTTTGTGCTTTGGTAGATTTTCTTGAGCCAACTTTTCCATTTGAATCCACATTGCATGGGCGATAGATACTCTTGAAGCAGTCGAAAGCACATCACTAGTTAGTTATCTACCATCATAAGCATTGTATTAAAGTATTCTCTGTAATTTGGTTAAGGTGATCACTCTATAGAAAGACCATTCACGATTGCAGAGGTTCCTAGGGGATGCGGGTTAATGGACCTACCCCCCTTTACCTTCACGTATAAAGTGTCCATACACACATGAACATGTACTTTCGTACTTTCGGGCCCAGAGGCTCTGATAATCAAATCATCATTTGAAATTCCTTTGGGAAGCCAGCCTGCATCTCTGTATAAGTGCACACACACTCGAACATGTACTTCCGTACTTGAGAGCCTAAGAGGCTACAATAATCAAATCTATCAACTAAAATTCCTTTGGAGAAGCCCCAATCGCTCGCCTTCTTTGATTATGTTGAAGTTCCCATTGCTTTCCTCAGCATTGTTTTCTTCTTAGTGAATGGGTTTATGTTAATCTCATGCTTATCTACGAAGCGGTGCTCTTAGGCGTAGTGTGTAGCAACATGTATCTGTAATCATTTCCATTCAATGTCTCATGTCTGTCCTGCAATAGACTACCCAATCAATCTATTAACATCGTTTGTCTAGTTGCCTCTTGTTTATCCTCTACTCTCATTGAGTATCATTCTACTGATATACCCTCACTTCACTTATTTATAAATGTTGTTTTTATAATTTCTGTCTGATTCATAGATCATCTGTCCACTATATATTTTCTGGGTTGACAATTTGCGGGTTGTTCTTTGTACTACATACTCATTATAAAATCTTCAGATTGCCAGCTGGAGATATCGAAAGGCGAGTTTTATGACACATGCAACAAAGGCTATCTACAAGTTACTTTATTAGATTATGAAAGTGAGCAAAGTTTGATTGAAGATAGCTAACATATGATGAACAAGACATTTCTTTGCTCCATGGATAAAATTGAGGTGATTGATTTTGTTTGCTTAGATGTATGTTTCATTCTCCTTTTTGAGCTAGTAATAGTTTCCTCATTTCCTCTCATTGTCACGAACTAATTTTGAAGCTAATCTAAATGCAGCCGGTTTCCCTTTGATTGGTTGTAAGGGACTTAGATTTGGGTCTTTTAATCTTTTTATTTTCTGGTTCTAAATTTTTTTTTCAATGTTATCTTTAAAGTTTCAATGAGTACTTTATTTCATGGAAATTTGGATTTGGAACAGCAAACAGTATCACTATATCGAGCTGTTTTGATTTCTAATCCTTCTCTTGTACTTCCTTTTTTGAAGGCCTGAAATGGTCCATGTATCACAAATTAGCATAGATCCGTTTATTTAAATTGCGGTTTGCTCACAATGTTCTATCTTGGGTCTCTCTTATTCGAAATTAATCTTTGCCGAAACATCCTACCTCATTCTTAAGCTTAAATCTTTCTACATAGACATTCTTACAGATCATAGATTCTACGGAAGTCTGAAAGTATTACTTGTTTAGATCTTCATCTGAGACACAGTTCTTCACATACATGAGATTAATTAGGTTTGTCTTCAACATAAGGAGGTTTTGGCAGCGATACTAATATAGCAAATTAGTCTATTAAGATTTAATTGACTATAAACTAATATTAGTTTTTGGTGCTCCACCCACGTATTATGTTATTGTTTGACTATAGTTTCAAACATATTTACATAACACCAATCTAATAAAATATAAAACTTGTTACGAGAAAAAAAAAAAAAACGATATGGAGTGTGTATTTCTCATATGCAAAATATTGGTTTATATAGTACAATTACATTTACTTGAGAATGTTTGAACATTTACAACAATTGACTTTGATAATTTTTCTTACTTTTTGTTATCTCATTTAATGTTCTGTAACTATAATTAAATCCATCTTAACGGGTTATTGATTTCCATCAGGACTTTGGGGGTAAGTGGTATACGATTTTGGTGTTACAATTTGGGCAATCTTGGAGGCACCATGTTTATAGTTGATATTGCTGGTGTTAGTACTTTGCCCGGAGACTATTCTCGCGAAGAAGATCGTCATCTTACGTCTTTGCGAGATCCATGATTCTCACGATATTTGCATAATTGAATCCACCCATGGTGTGCAACTCCTCCCGGCCTTGGAATGTGAGAAGCTTCCCAGCTTCCACGGATGTCATCCACTCGACCATTTCTCAAGGGGGCCGTGTTCTAATCCCTGCATTTGCTTTAGTAGTGCCAATGAGTATGATTATTTACATCCCATATATTATATGCTTCCCCCTTGCAAGATTATGGGCATTTAAGCGGACATACATCAACTCCATGAATATAGAGAGGATCAGCAACCCGATTTGCAGAATTCCAATCCTTTTGACTTCAAGCACATATACCTTTGAAGAGCATTGGTACAACAATGTAGGTCCATCGAGTGGTGATGGCGAGTCAGGAGTGGTCTTGGTGGATTGTCAAGACAACTATTTAAGTATGGTGCTACGATACAAGAAAATGCATTGTGTTATTCACAGGTATGTCGTGGAAGGAGCGTTAGCGAAAACCATCATCGATGAACCACGAGGATTACTCCTAATGAATGGTCTTCTTGCTTTCTTCTTGAGTCCACTACATATCTTTCTTGACTCATCGCAGTTTTACAGAGACAAGTACGTTCTGAAGGAGCTCATGCCACTAACATCATTCTTGTCCATGGAGAGACCAATGAGATGGGAGGCTCGAACAGAAGCTTATCACCCGATTTGCTTATGACACCAAATTATTTCCCCAGAGCGTCGGTCGGTTGAGATGTATTTCAACTCACGAGAAATTGGCAAAAACCATTGGGAGGTAGTTTGAAAAGACCCCCCGGAAGTTGGTATTGTCGGCGGTTCTTGGTAAAGAAAGCGTTCATAACATGGTTCCCGGTCTGTTGTGGCTCTGGTTTTTTAAACATCAACCGTAGAATCCCAGGTAGTAGTTGAATCGAGAAGAGGCCACAAAAGCGAGGAAGAAAAGCGTTAAAGCGAAAAGGGTTGTCATTGCTTCTTGTTTTAAGTGTTGGGGAGATGGTGAGTTTGAGAGAATGGGAGAGCTGGTGATAAGTGTGGGTGATATGAGGCGCATCTTGCTAAATGGAGTGGGAATGTTGAGTGGCGAGCTGGAAAGGGTTAAGTGGCATTCGGGTGATCAAAATCTTTGTGGCTTGATCCATATCATCTCTCTTAGCTCCTTCCCTCGGGTTTTCCTACGTATTTCTGACTTCTTCACACGATTAATTCTGAATTTTGAGGTTGAAGTTCTCGTGATCAATATTTCTTAGCCAGTGTAATTAGCTTGCTTATTTTAGGAAAATATTCAACATTGATTTCTTTCTTGTACCTTATATGTGGTAACACTCAAGAGATTTTCCTCTTCTGATTTTCGTGTTTTGGCTGAGCTTCACAAATGCATTATATTGTTTGACGAGAGTTATCTCCTGAAATTATGATTATCAATGCATAACTTTGAATGTTTATTAGTGAAACATGTGAGCAATATTGTTGTTTTTCTTTGGGTTGTGTTTATTGTTTTGATGCTAATGCTAGATCAGGCTATGAGTGTGATACGCTAAGATGAGATTTGAGCCTCTTGTTGTTTTATGCGCAACTAATTTTGAGCAAAATGGAGCTTTGTGAGCATGGAAACCTTAGACTCTGGATAAATGTGACCACCCATAGATAACAAAATCACCTTGCTTGTTGCTCAGTTCTATCTAGGGTTTATGTGTTTGTTTTCTTTTCAAATGGAAAATTTGGCATATGTTACTTCTATTCAAAATTGATATAAAAAAATAATTGTTAGTTTCTTTTCTATGAAAGTATTAATTCTAAAGCGATATATTGCAGGGTTGATTAATTTAAGAAAGGACAACTATATTAATTGTCATCTATTATTTGTGATGGTTGTTGCGTTCTATTAGAGATAATTATGTTCGTTGTTGACATCTCAACAGGCTCGACCAATGGCTAATACAGCTATTTTGTTGAGCCAAGTAAAAAAACTAGGGCTCCAATCAGCTCGCTATCACCGCTAGCTATTTTACTCCTGCCTTCTCCGCCGACAAATGTAGCGGCGTTTCATTTCAGCCAGTCCCAATCTCAAAATGGCCAACGTCTTCTCTAGATCCACTGGATCCAGCGACATCGGCAGCCACAAAACCCGGGTATCTCCCGTCTTTGTCTCTCTCACGTTCCTTATAAGAGTTCGATTCGGCTTCGAATCGGTGGCTGCTGGCCATTGTTTGTTGAGAGGAAGCGAAAAATTTTCCGGGGAAAAGATTATCTGAAGGAGTTTCTTTCTTTTGAATCCTGTGAAATTATTGTTTTTTTAGAGGCGGCTTTTAGATGAGTTTTGGATGTTTGATTTAATACGATTTCGGTGTTCGGTTTTTAGAAGATTGATCGGAGTTTGATTTGTTTCTTAGTGAAAAAAAGTTTTGGATACTTGTTTCAATGTCATTTTTGTTGAGTTTTTGGAGGTGATTGTTATGAATTTGTTTTGTTTGCCTCTGTTTGTTTTAGGAGGAAAACAAATCGAAAATTTTTAAAGAAAATCGGAAAATAGTTTTCTTCATGAGTTGATGTTCATTTCAATATGATTTCAGTGCTGAATTTTCTTTTCTATTTTAGGATTTTACTGGAGTAGTGATTTCTTAGAAATTTCTTTTATGTTCTATTTTATTTTCATCTTGAGTAAGTAGTTACTTCTAGAATGGGTTGGGTTTTGTTCAATTTGGTCATTTATGATCCGAATTAAGAAATTTTGTATGTCATTGGAGTGCTTGGTTAGAGCTTTTCTGATGCATTTCCATATTATGAGGGATTAATTTGTAGACTAATGAGATGCTTTCTCACTAACTAACAGTTCTTTCTTCGCAGTGTCTTCACGGACAGTTGTTGTTTGACATATCCATCTTTTTCCTCATTTACTTAGCTTCCGGGGAAACTTTACGGCGGTTCTAATTTTGTTTTATATCTTTCATGGAAAATTAGTTCATACAACTTTAGTGAATGAATGATGTCCTGTTTCGGAAGAGTGAAATATATCCAAAGTAATGCTATTGGTATAATTGCACACCATCTTTTCTTGGGCATGCTTACTGCTAAAGCACAAATTACCTAAATTTGAGTTGAAGCCAATCGAACCCATGAAGAGAAATGATTAAAAGCTCCTACCTGTTAACATTTTGAATTTGATATTGCCTGCAAAGAGGGCCATATTGTATCTTTGATTGTTGTTGTGATCCCTTGGACATGGATCCAAATTTTACCCTTTTTGAGTCTTTGTAATTTCAGTGCTGATGTTCAGAGGATGCATGCTTATTATGATGATATTGAATGGCAGTCATTTCAACCATCGTGATTCTGCACATTCTTTTCTTGTCTTTGTAATGCTTACAGGCCAAAATGTTTTTACTGTAACCATATAGGAAGGGTATTAGACAAACAAATTTTTGGAATACCACTTCACCTAGAAGTTAGAAATTAACGCCATGACATCATAGGCCACATGAATTCAAAATAGACATTTGTTGTGGAATTTATTTCCTTACCATTGTTCTGACTTTTTAGTGAGTTTTCTCATAAGGAAGTTTAGCCGTCCATAATTTATTTCCTATTTTAATGAGCCGGCAGAAACCATAGTTCTCCAAGTTTAGGTCACAGGATTTACAGTTTTTAATCTTAATCTTGCAAGAATGAGGAGCATCTAAGTAAACCATTCGTTTGAAAAAATTGAAAGCTTATTTTTTAAGGTTTGTCTTCACTGATAGGTAGTTAGTTGAGATTTTTTGTTGTATTCATAACAAAGAATGAGAAAGCTTTTTTATGTTGTATTCATACTTGACATTGAGATTTTTATTTTGAGATCTATCGAAACTTTTATTATTAAACTTCCAGCCTAGTTGGATTTGGTGTCAATTCTTTCTATGCATGTATATAGATATTTACTTTATGTAGTTAACCTTTATGCACCTTTTTCATCAACAATGTAGGTTTTTGATGGATGAACATGGATATTACTTTACCAATATATTGAATGAGGGAACAGGTAGGTAGGTTTAACACTCGTCCAGGTAGAACAAATAAGTCGGTCTTCACCAATATCACACGGGAAATAGAATCAACCACCAAAAGAAGTTTGGTACGACTTTTCAATTGAGGAAGGACTTAGTTTTAATCTCGGGTTGGCTGAATATTAGTATGGATGCCGTGCATGGGAATGAGCAAGATCTAAAGGTGTAAAGGGTTTGGGAGTACTTGACAAATACAGGCGAGTCGGATTATGTCGAAATCAAGTTTCTTTGATGAATCGTTGGTCTGATTCGGCCAAGCCACCCGGTAATTTTGTGGCTGTTTTGACCAAATTGAAGGTTGAATCAAAGTGGACTAACCAGGAAAGACAAGATAGGTGTATTTTTAATTACAAGAGTGAAAATATTATTATGATACATAATATTATTGTACGAGTTTTCTTTTATGATAGGTAGCATTATTGCTTTAATTTTGGTCCCAGTGATGCGAGTGTATAAGAGACTTCATAATCCTCTTTTCCATTTGAACATTGTTGGAATGAGTTCACAGTATAACCCCGAATGGATGGAGGATTCTCGGTCAAGGAACAAAAAACAAAAAGTGGTGCAACTCCTAGCAGCTCTGATCGCTTGACACGAATCGGTAAACATAGAAGGCGACCAGGTGGGGGCTTGGAAGACGGTGGAAGGAAAGTGCGAAATAGCGAGCAAGAAAGGAGTCAAAGAGCAAACTCTCTACGAAGACAATAATTCAAGTTCAACCTATTTCATGAAATTGTTTGAAGAATGAAGGAGGAGAAAAAGAAGATGGCGGAAGAAAGTCACTTACATGGAAAAATGGTGGTTGTCCAGTGAAGTTAGTTGTTGAACAAGAGGAAGGTGGTTATTGAGCGAGAGAAGAGGAATTCTGACTACGAGCAAATGAAGGAGGAGCAGAAAATAATGTTGATGATGAATCTGAGTGTCATGCCTCGGAGTTGGTGAATATTTTAAAGCGCCTCTGGAGATGGAAATCGGTAGCCAAAGAAAATGTAGTTTTTTCTTATTCATCATTGTGACTATGTTATTGATCTAGATGGAATCATGGCGAATATTTGGTTTTATTTTTTTATTTGACTGTTTTTATTTGAGTGCAATATTAGTTGATTTCTTATTAGTTTATGTTATTGATTTAAAAGGATGACTATGATGCAAACTTGGAGATTAGAAATTACATCAAAGAATTTAATAAAGAAAAGAAAAATTCTGAGTACCAAAAGCAAGCCTAACTTGGAATTAAAGACCATAATAGTTAAAATTCTACATTAAGTTTTTAATAGCATATTACTGCTTAAAACATTCCATGCATATTCCACAAGTGCTCGACTTCATCCCGAGTTTGGAGTATCGAATGAGTGTCTACGTCTGAATACGATGTTGGTATGAGATAAATTAGGCGATTACGAACACAAGATTCAGATATCAATGTAGGAGTAGAATTCCATCAGATGCATCATAACTAAGTCCATTTCATTATTGTCCCTCTCATCATAAACAATCATGTTATGCAATATGCATGCCTTCATAATGATCTTAAGCACTTGAGTTTCCGAAGCGTGCAGGTCCACGAACTATAGCAAATTGTGCTTGAAGCACTCCAAAGGCTCTCTCAACATCCTTTCTAGCTGACTCTTGAGCTCGTGCAAAATGTATTTGCATATTGCCTCTTGGACATGAAATTGTTTTGACAAACGTGGCCCACTTTGGATATATACCATCAGCAAGGTAATATCCCATAGTATAATGTCGTTTCCATTGGCCAGATAATTAACGAAAAGACTACCTTCAGAAGAAGAGTAAAAACAGAAGCGTTCTAGCACATTTATATCATTGTGGGATCTAGGTAACCCAAAAAAGGCATGCCAAATCCATAGATCATATGAAGCCACCGCTTCTAAAATAATTGTTGGTTCATGAACATGACCAGATTACATACCTTTGCATGCTGTTGGACAATTCTTCCATCTCCAATGCATGCAGTCAATGCTACCTAGCATCCCCGGAAACCAGTCTCTCATAGGTGCTAATAATCTACTTGATATGCGCGCGTTGGTGACACAGGTAATCATCATAATAAATTGCTACTATGGCCGATACAAATCTTTGCAGACTTTCTATGGCAGTGCTTTCGCCGATCCTCACATAATCATCAACAACATATGCTACAACTCCATAGGCAAGCATTCGTATAGCGGCAGTCATCTTTTGAAGGAGACAGGCAATGTTTCCACTTGGCATCATTTTTTTGGACAAAGTATGGATCATAAACTTCCATGTTGGATAGAATACGAACGAAAAGTGATCTATTCATTCCAAACCTCCTTCGAAATAAATTTAAGGGATAGGTGGGCGATTTAGCAAAATAATCGCGATAAAGTCTCTCATTGCCACTATTTCGATTACGAAAATAACAGAATGACCTTGAATAGAACCACGATGTATTCTTGGAACTATTCTGGAGTATTGAGTTTCTCCATTGCCATAGCGACAACCTTCATCTCAACTCATCATGGATCGGAATCACTAAGAATAATCTTCCGTTTGCATCGCCAAGCCATAACGAAATATACGAGTTTAATCTTAGTAAAATAAATTTTGAGATATGTGATAAGGAAGAGGGAGGTCTTATTTATACATTTTTAAAAATATGACCGTTGTAAATATGGCTGTTGTAAATATGGCCGTTGTAAATATGACCGTTGTAAATATAGTCGTTGTAATTATGACCGTTGAAAAATTTAAAGATTAAAATATGATGATGTGGCACGACATGTCATCATTATGGAGCTTATGTGTTATGCAATGTGGCCTTTTAATTGCGTGAAGTTAGTTAAAGTTAGTTGAAGTAGTAATCTATTTTGCTAAGCGTGGTTTGAGTAAATTTTAAAAAGTTGCTAGCTAAAATAGTGAATTAAATATTTAAATATATTTTAAGTAGCTATTTTGTTGAGTGTGGTTGGAGATGTTCTTAGTATTGATGGGTTTCATAACTTTCATTTACTCCAGCATTCCATTTTTATGTTCAAGTTTAGAGCGAGATGATTTAAATTATGTGTAGGAGATATTGTTATCTTTTGGTGGATCAATTTTGATGGATGAGTTGATTCATCGCCGTTAATCTTAATTTAAATATTATATATAATGCGCGAATTGAAGGGGCGCGATGACCAGAGACCGCTACGGACCTTATCTAAACTCTTGTCTGGAGGGGATCTGTAGGGCACTTCAGCGGACTCCTAAAGCCAGGCTGTTCGGATCGAGAAGAAATCCAGTGAACCCTCACTTTCTCTTGGGTTTACTTTCGTTTAGACTCAGAAATTAACATTTTCTTTTAATTAGTTAGGAGTGATAAAAATTTTCGCAACTTTTGTTTCAAATACTTTTATAAAATTTTCGACAGCATAACAGCTGCATTTTGATAAACCAAAATTTACCTGTCAAGAAATTTACACTTCTACTAAAACCTCAATTTCTCCCAACTTCTTTATTCCCAAACTTGCAATAATCATTATCATATTTCCACCAACATGCCACATCAACCTCAATTCTCAATTTATAAATACAAACTTACAAACTTAAGTAGAATGTATCTAGATTCTCATATATATGAAATATGAATATTTACAAATATACAATTTCAAAATCTAAATGATTGTTCAGTACATATCCATTCATACAAAAAAGTTTTACATCATAGGTCATAGAGTCGCCCACCTATGAATGACAAAATGATGACGATCTGTGATCGCGATAACACACAATTGAATATAAATAGCTCTGAAATGAGCAAAACAAGTTAGTGCGACGAAAATATATATCCGCATTACACTAACATAACAATTTATCATTTGTTTTATGATTTCTTTCACCCTATGTATATCCTTAATTATTTTAACCATCCACGAGGCGATTTAAAAACTAACGCCAGCGTGAAGCTTACTAAGCCATCTCAACCCTTTACGTTCACGGAATTTCTTGCATCGTGCGTTAGGGCGTAAAACTTATCAGCGACGGCTTCTGTCTGAATTTCTTGCATCGCAATTGTAGTGCTAAAACTCACAGGCAACTACGAGGCGGAATTCTTTGCATCGCCACGTAGGTGCCTATACTTTCTATGAGCGAGCAACTACGTGCGGAATTTTGCGTCGTCGCGTAGTGCTAACTTTTCTCTATTGTGAGCGACTATGGACGGAATTTACTGCATCGTCACATAACGCTAAATCTCATTATATCTTAAGGAATATGCATGGGTTTTAAAACTACATTTATTTAGTGTCAAAATCACAAATCTAACTCGTTTAGGCTTCACAAAACTCTCTTTCAAATATATATATATATTTTAGATTACTTAACTACCATGACTATTCTGACATCAACCCGATTACATGAAATTGGAAAGGATCTTAAGTGGCAAACCACTTACCTTGAAGCCGCGTCACTCCCCGTCAAGCTTCTCTACGAGGCTCGTGGACGTCGCTCCCCTGCCCGTCACTTGGTTCTTGACTTAGAGAGTTGAGAGGGACTTGGGAGAGGGTTCAAAGAGAAGATTTGAGGCTTGGATGGGCTGGAAAGGGGCTGTCTTCATCTTCTTCTTCCTCCTCTTCCTCTTCCCTTGCTCTTCTTTCTCTATTCTCCTCCTCTACTGATTTTGCCTAACCAAATGAGACCAAAATCTCATTTTGGTTTGTCTCATAGCTATTCTCAGCCTCAAAATTTCAATTTTCAAGTTGGCCCTTAATTTTTATATTATGAAATTATGCTTGTTTTATTTCTGGCAATATGGCGAAAATCTACTTGTTTATAACTTACACATGTCCCTTTATGGTCTATTACAATGGTACCCTTGTACTAGCACAAAATTAAGATTCCAGTAATTTATCATTTCCTAATTTCATCTCCAAATATTACATTGGGACGCTTAATTGCTCTTATACGCCCTACAACATCATTTCTTTGTATACTCTCTCGGAACGAGGGCATTGTACTAATCGTCTGACCTTAAATTGATAATTCTCTAAAGCCATGAGATTTAATTAATCTAATGTAGAGATTTATTTTACCTTTCTAATCCATCTTTTAACACTAAGAGATTATAGATAGAAACTAGGGGTTTACAATTTCTTCCCCCCTTTAAAATTTTCGTCCTCGAAATTTAAATTGTGTACCTTATTCAAACAACTGAGGGTATTGGGCACGCATCTGTGCTTCGGGCTCCCATGTAGCCTCTTTTTGCTATGATTTAAGCCACTTAGCACCTTCACTAGCGGAATCACTTTATTCATAACACTTGATCTCTATGATCTGGATTTCTTGGATGCTCCTCGTAGGTCAGAGTTTTCCTTCAAGCGAATAGGTTGCTCCTTAGAATATGTGAGAGGGTCGGTATATACTTACGTATGGAGACATGGAACACGTCATGGATGTTGGCTAACTCGTAGTAGCCTCAATCGATGCCTTCACCCACCTTGTCTACTATCAGGGGCCTATATCGTGGACTCAACTTTCCGCGCTTCGAACCTCAAAATACCCTTCCATGGCGAGACTCGTAGGAATACTTGATGTTCGCCCCATTTCGAACTTAGGATCTCTCGTCTTCGATTGTCGCATAACCTTGCGCATCGTTTGCTATCTTCAACCACTCTCGTATCATATTTACTTTCTCGGTTGTATCTTGGACAATCTCTAGGCCAATTAATCTTCTCTCCCCCACTTCGTCCCAACAGATTGGGGTTCTACACTTTCTGCCATACAATGCCTCATAGGGTGCCATACGATACTAGGCTGATGTGTGTGTTGTGAGGCAGGATTCTATCAATGAGTAATTATCCGACTTCCCTTAAGCTCCATCACACGGGCTCTCAACATATCTTGAGAGTGAGATGGTTCTGCCTCTACGATTGGCCATACGTACGTGGGTGGAAGCGATCTTGAAGTGTAATCTGGTGCCCATGGCATCGTAGCCATTGGAATCGAAGTGAAGCGAGGATCTCACACATCGATACAATGGACAATTAGCCATGTAGCCTCACAATCATCTACATACAAGCTAGCATATCTTTCTAGGGAATAAGTATTATTAATTATGATGAAGTGGGCCGACTTAATTAAATCTATCCTGATAACCCCGAATAGCATCATGTCCCACGTTGTGTCTGGGAAGTCACGTCACGAAATCCGTCGTGATCTTTCCCATTCCGCTCGGGGAATGGATAATCATAGTAAACCTCAGCGTTTCATGTTCAATTTTGATTGCTGGGATGCCGCACCTCTAGATACTAACTCCTATCTCTCTCTTCATACCTCTCCACCGCAAGTGGGTCTTCAGAGTCCATACATCTTAAGACCCCCGGGATTATCGATGCCGATGAGTGTGCCTCTTCCCATACTTTCTTTCTTCAACTCTACTCACATCTCGACACATAATTGCCCAACACTAGTGTCCCATCACCGTAAGGTGAAGTTACCTGTCATCCACTCTATCTTGTTTCTCAATTTCATCAACATCAACCTCGAGTCATAAGTCCACCTGTCCACTAACACTAGCCTAACATGAAAAAGTCGCTACTTAGTACCACTACCGCCTCTAAATCGACCCATGCCAGACGGCTCTACTAAGAGATTGCAAGTATTCGCTGAGGCTGAGCATGGAATCATGAGGGCTTCCCGCGCACAAGATCTCTACAGTACTACTCGCTCGGTGGTATTCAATGGTGCGTCATAGTCTTTGATGAGCCCATCCACCTCCTGCCTCTATGTTCAAATTTTTCAGGAGAATAGAGATACAGCTTTTGTGACAAGAAACCTTAAGGTACCCATGAGGCAGGGTGTCGCCATATTCTCAACGCAACACATGCCCGCTAACTCTCTAACCAAGGCCAGATACACTCATGCTTTAATCGCTTCGCATTAAGCTATCATCATCACATCGAGATCAAACACAACCTAAACCTTGCCTGGAGGCATCACAATATATCAGAAACTTCACTCGAGGGGAGCGAAGTACTGGTGCTAGAGTCGGGCCTCACAACTCATCGGAACTGTTTCCGACAGGAAGCCTCAACGCATAACTCTCTTCTTTCTCAACTCGGTCGTGAGTAGCCATTCACAGAACTTCTACGAACTTTCTATAAGAACTCCGCCTAAACCCAAGAAACTTCGACTCAAGCATGCTTCGCGGTGGTTTCCAATCTAAGAACAGCTATTTTCCGAGGGTCTACCTAAATACCTCACTGGAGCTACTACATGTCCCGCAAGAATGTTACCTCGATCTGTCCAAATTGGCACTCAAGGAATTTTTGCACAGTTTGATGTTCTCAGTTTGTAATACTATCCCCATGCTCAGACAAGCAGTTCTCCCTTTACTACTTGAATATACCAGATATCATCGGGAGAAGACTGCTGACGAATTTGTCTAAATGCGTCCGTTATCACACGATTCATTAAATCCACAAGGTCATTCGAGGTTATTAAAGCTTTAATGGTCACCAGCACCATAATGCCTATCTAGTTCTCAAGGTCGTCTTTGGGAACATCTTCCACGCACTTCAACCGACAGGATACCCCGATCGTAGATCTATCTTCTCGAAGACCTAGCTCTGTAGCTTTGACCAAATGTATCATCGATTCTTGGCAATGGATACCGCCTTGATGGTTACTTATTAGCCGTTTATAATCGGCGTATGCTGCCCATGTCCCATTTCCACAACAACGGAGTCCACTTGAGTGTCCGTTCCAACTGGTCAGATTCACAACACTTCCATTGTCCTCATCCATCCCAAATTAATAACAGATTTCTGCTCATACAGAGATAACGTTTCACTACGTGCTAACTAATTCAATCTTCTCTCGTCGTGGTAACTCCCCGTAGATCCCCGTATGTTAATAAAGAACTCGCTCAATGTTGTGAACTTTGGGTTAATCGATCTCACATCATGCTTTCGTGATTCTACTGCATACACCAGTAATCACGCTTAATTAGCAATCTTGTTTGCCATTAGGACACGCCGACAAACTCAAAGTATCTTCCTCTCTCCACAAAGATCACTTTGCTCCCCAGTCACGCCTAACTCGGACCTCTTTCTCAGAAAGTAAATCAGCCGGTAGCGCTCATGTTTAGCAACCAATCCATGCCCAATGATGTCACAAGTCACAGATCATCAAGCACTATTAGATCAAATTTAACTCACGACTTTTTGCTATAGTCACTTTACTTCCCTTGTAGACTCTATTCGCAATAAGCGAATCACCCGTGGGAAGTGACACTAACACATACTACACCCCATTACTTCTGCCTCATCTTCTATCCCGACTTCTGTAAGAACTCCTCGAGAAATAAAAGAATGGTGGCTCTCAGTCCACCAATACATGAGCATCAGATAATAAGAATGGTACCGTGACCATATCCGGGTAGTGATCACAGCCTCACTGGGTCACCATGGCAGAGTACTCAAGTGCCCCACTCTGGTGCCCACCCGGGTTTATGCCCGGATGGCCCATCAGGCTTGCTCCCTCTAGGGTATGCCTCACCGCCTCCGCCCCATCAGGGTCGCTGGCGCATCAAGAGCTCCTCCGGGGCCGGGGGGGCCCCATCTGGGTCCACGGATTCCCACCGGTCTCTCCCCGAGCCATAGATGTACCCACACCCGCGCCATCGCACTCGGGATAGCCTCTTAGTAAATGGCCCTCTGGTCAGATCCGAAACACCCGGGCCCCGCCTCAAGAAACTCAATTTAATGTGATCGCCACATCTACCTCATTATCGCTCGCCTCCAACTTTTGCTAAATTCGAACCGCCGAGGACCAACAACAACTCACCGGCCTCGGGTCTCGACTCACGACTCGTGACTACGCGTCGGCGCCGACCACCCATCAGCCAGCCTCCCCGATGGCTACCGTGGCCCACTCTTCTTCCTGACCACCAGACTTTGACTTCGTGCGCCCGTGCACTCGTCTACTCGTGGCGCCCACCAATTGCCCATATCCGGTATGTGATGCGATGTCACTATGGTCCGAATCGCAAGACCTCTATAACCTATTAGATCTCTCCTTATTCATTCTTCATAAGAAAGGAACTAAAGAATCAACTCTAAAACTTCTTTTCAATGGATCGAGGAGATTCCCTCAAGCCCAATCTATAAACTCTTCAACTTTGGCATCTTTACAGCTTTTAGGAAAAAATCTCTCCGTAGTCCTCTTCTCTGAACTTCTCCCATATGACACCCTCTTCTCCGATGCGCTTCCACCATCCTCGGCGCGATTCCATAGAAGCGTAATAAGAGATCTCTCTGGTCCTCTCAGACACAACCCAACCGAAAAATTTCTTCGCTTGCCTCTATCCAAGATAACGCCTCTCGGGTCTCCGCTACCATCATACCGCTTGTTTAATTTACGAGCGCTTCAATCGATATCCCGTACTCGCACAAGCAGCGGCCGTCATAGTATCTGCGCATCCGCTCCATCCGCCCGAATAGGTCCCCGTAGGCTCTGGTCGCATTTTTAATCAGATGGCTGGTGGGTGTGCAGAACTTTCCGTGACGCTGATAGACCTGGCCAACCTCGGCTCTCTATCCTGTGCAGGGTGCCTCATGCATGGCCAATAGCTTTCGCGACGACTCGGAGTCAAAGATAGCTAAATGTGTACTAGTACACCATATAGACAACAAAATGAAATTTTAAGTTTAGCCACTCACTAATATAATCGGGCATGATAATTCCATGCAATATTTAACTCACAACGATGGTTATCTATAATATGTCGAATTCATAATTATGTCTTATGCTTTAGCCTATGCAACAATGAAAACATAACTCTTGAAATTCAAGAATGATGTGTACAA
Organism: Tetrastigma voinierianum; assembly: GCA_016808115.1. Lineage (NCBI taxonomy): Eukaryota > Viridiplantae > Streptophyta > Magnoliopsida > Vitales > Vitaceae > Tetrastigma > Tetrastigma voinierianum. The sequence continues at coordinate 197,611 of JAEQBH010004835.1, read as the reverse complement.
TGTATCAACTTCATGCCTTAAGCATAACTAGTAATATAGCTCTGGCATGTAAATAGTCTGTCCTCTTCAAAACTTCTCTTCAACGAACTAGAAACCCGTCATACCAACTTGACAAGACCCTTCCCTGCATCTTATCTAAACCTTGTCCTGAGGATCCTCGCCGGCACTTCAAACGACCGAAACCACCGCCGCCGACGAAGAAATCCGAGAAGTGAACCCCTCACTTTCTATAACAGGTTTACTCGCTGCAACCTCTGAAATTAACATTTTCGAATAGTTAGGAGTGATAAAAATTCGCAACTTTTGTTTCAAATACTTTATAAAATTTTCAAGAAGATAATCGCCGCATTTTGATAAACCAAAATTTACCCGTCAGCAAATTTACACTTCTACTAAAACCCCACTCACCCCAACTTCTTTATTCAAACTCCTGCACACCGTATTATCATATCAACTACCACGCCACATCAACACTAATTCTCAATTTATAAATACAAACTTACAAACTTAAGTAGAATATATTCAGATGCACTATATATATGAAATGCATTTAATATTTACAAATATACAATTTCAAAATCTAAATATGTATTGTTCAATTACATATCCATTCATACAAAGTTTCATCATAGGTCATAAGCTCTTCACCTATAGATAACAAAATAATGACGTCCCTTCAGTTGTCCACATAGAGCACACAATTAACATAAATAGCTACAAACAGAACAAATGTTAGTGCAAACTAAAATATATATCACATACACTAACATAACAATTTATCATTCGCTTTATGATTTCTTCAAAACCTCATGTATAGAACTTTAATTATTTAACCATCACTTCGCCATTTAAACTAACGCCAACGTAGCTTACTAAGCCATCTCAACCACTACGCTACTTTAATTCCATCAGATCGCACGAGAGCGCTAAAGCGCACACCGAGCAACTAGCAATACTGACCCATCACGCAATCAGTAGCTAAACCTCGCAACTACTTGTTTTAATTTCATCAGATCGCCAATGAAGGCCTATACTCTATGAAACCCAGCAACCACGTGCAGACTAATTTTCAGATCGTCGCTGTAGCTAACTTTCATTGTGAGCGATCATGACCTTAATCGCATCACTATTAACGCTAAATCTCATTATATCTTAAGGAATATGGCTGGGTTTTAAAACTACATTTATTTTAGTGTCAAAATCATAATCCAACTGCTTTTGAAACTTCTAAAACTTTTCTTCAAAATATATATATATATTTTTTTAGATTACTTAACTACCATATTCATTACCAACATCAACCAATTACATGAAATTGAAAGGATCTAAGTGCAACCACGCTTACCTTGAAGCCGTCACTCCTCGTCAAGCTTACAGGCTCGTGGACGCTCGCCTCTCCCGCCTCCGTCACTTGGTTCTCACTTAGGAGTTGAGAGGTCTCCTGGGAGAGGTTCAAAGCTATAAGATTTGAGGCTCGACGGGCTGAGGGCCGTCATCTTTTCTCCCTCCTCCCTTGCCTTCCTCCTCTGATCTCCCATTATCTATGCCCAAACTGCTTTGAGACTAAAGGTCCCATTATCACCCCCACGCCATTTATGGCTCTGCCTCTAATTTTCTGTTGGCCTCTAATTTTTTATATTGAAATTGTAACTTGTTTTATTTGTATTATGCCCATCTCTACTGTTTTATAACTTACATGTCCTTATGGTCTATTGCCAATGGTACTTTCAGATTAGCACCAAAATCAGTTCGTAATTTATCATTTCCTAATTTCATCTCCAAATATTACACTGGGACACTTTGCTCTTATACGCCCTGCAACATCATTTATCAGATAATTTTCTGAATCTGGCATTATTAATAATCGTCAACCTTAAATTGATAATTCTCTTAAAGCCAAGGAGATTAATTAATCTAATGTAGAGATTTATTTTACCTTTCTAATCCTTCTTTTAACACTAAGAGATTATAGATAGAAACTAGGGGTTTACACTTGAGGCCTGTATCAGGTAGTAATAGGGAAGAGTGAATAGGGTGTCGGGTACTTGTTAGAATAGAGTGATCAAGATGTCAAGCTCGAGTCCTTGTAAGAGTAGAGTAGTACAACGTTGTAATACAACAGGGAAAAAAAATAGAAGGGATGGAAAAGGAAAAAGAGGTAAAATGAAGGAAAATAATCATAATTAGGATTAGAGTTGGGATTAAAATTTAATAAAATATTCACTTAGGCTTTGTTGAAAGTGTTTATTTCAGAATCAAATATTTTAAACATATTTTCTAATGCTTTTTTAAAATACTATTTTTAAAATTTTTGGTAATAATTTATTTTTAATCCTTTATATTTATATAATTATTTTTTAAATAACTTAAAAATAAAACGCCTAAAAATAACCAAAATATGTGTATCATATTTTCTAGTCTTTCGTTTGTAATCAGATAATAAAAATAATACTTTGTCCTTAAAAATATAAAATAATGTATTTTTAGATACTTTTGATTTATTTTACCTGTCTTCTTGTCTCCTTAATGTTTAAAGAATGATTATATAGATATGAGAAATAATTAAAAGTTCAAAATATTACATATGCAATAAAATTTTATTTAAAATATTTTTAAGAATAAAGGAGAGATAAGACACAAATGTCCACTTTTGATTTATTACTAACTTTTGGTTTCAAAATACCCGATGTTTACTTTGTAGCTCAATCCATACCTCATTGCTACGACACTACACAATCGACAAACGAGTGTTTAACATCACTCGACGTAATGGGTCACATGTATACTCCGATGTTCATGCTAATGCTAGATCCAAAATGCCGTGGAAGCCAATCCCTATATCTGTGTCCTAGCTCCTTCCCCTAGGTTTTCTCTGAATCTTAGACTTCAATTATTTCATGGGCCAATATAATTAGCTTGCTCTTAAGGAAAATATCGTGGACTCTTTGACTAACTCCGAATCTCACTAGGATCTCCACACCTTCTTGTCTCCCTTATGTGGTAAAGCTCAAGAGATTTTCCTCTTATGGTTTATGCGATTTGTGTAAGCTTCACAAATGCATTATGCATTATCTGGTTGAACATAGTTATTTTCCTAGAAATTATGATTATCAATGCATAACCTGGAATGTTTTTATTAGTGAAGCATGTAAACAATATTTTGTTTTCCGGTCAATTTTGTATCGCTTGATGCTAATGTTAGATCTCAAGAGGGATAAGATACACAAATGTTCATTTATGTTTGGGGCCATATGTCTAACTCGCCCTTCAACATTTTTCGGTCCAATGTCGTTTATAACGTTTACCCATTGCTCAAACATGAACCCACCTTTAACCGAGTAGTCGGGGCATTTAACACCGCCATGGTCAACCACAATGACAAATTCCTTGTCAATGAAATCTGATAAAGCTCTTTCATAACCTGGCACCTCCCCAAACTGCATCATATGAATCGATTTGTTCTGAAACCTGTAAAATTCCAAATTCCAACTGATTTTAATTCCCAAATTTGTGATATGGCGAAACCATAATCCCTGATTATTCTCCAAATTCAGAAATGTGAAATTACGAAAACCTTAATTAGGATATTATACCTGTAGTTTATCCCCTTCGTATGACCAAGTTAGACATATCAAACAATATATTATTTCCTGTCAGGTTTTTATTCTTTGACGCTAATGATAGATCTTCGCGATGAGTGGTCTTCCGTTTGCAGATGATGAGATTTAAGCATCTATTAATTTTCTCAGAACTTTAGAGTAAAATGGAGCTTTGCTGAAGCATACAGAAAATCTGGCTATTGATAAAATGTGTGACCACCCATATATAGAATGAAACTAATTCCGCTTGTCGTCATTCCATCTAGGTTTATGTGTTTGTTTTCCTTCATAAAATTGTAATAGGAACAAGGTCAAATGAAAATTTACTCCATTCTTTACTTTACATCAAATTTTTGTCCGTTCGATGATGTTTCCAAATAGTTTTCACAAATCGCTGGGAAAGGTTCCTAAAATGTCATGAAATAATAAAAAAACTATTAGAAGTAAAATTAAAAATAGAAATTAAAAATTAAGTCTACCAAAAATGAATTGTCTATAAAAAAAAAAAAAGTCTACTTTGATATAGAGTGCAAATGGTATCATTCTAGTTCTATTGTTCAAAAATCACCTTGATTTACTTTATTTATTTTGCAATGAATTGTCAGAGTATCTTCAAACAAATTCATTAAAAAAATCTATTTTCAATTAATTGGACAATAAATAGCTTATATGGTGTAATATTAAAATATGACTTAGAGATCCTCATAATTATTTTATGTGCAAATATCGAAGTCATCAACAGTTCCTTAATCAAGTAGTTATTTAGTTCACCCTTTATTTCTCAGACGAAAGACTTGTGTAAAACCATTTTTAATAGAAATTAAAACCATTAAAATCTCATCGAGATGTCTGATTTTTTCGATTTGCATGTTTGTTTCAATTAATCAGGTAAGCCTAAAAGGATTAATCGGGTTGTTTGCCCATGGCCTTATAGGCTTGTGAAGAAGGGTGTTAAGGAGTATGGTACTGTACATTATAAACCAAGTTTTAACTTTCAAAAGAATTTATAATTTAAAATGGTATCAAAACAAGGATTCAATCACTTAGGACATGTTTGGTTCTTGTTTTTTAAAACTATTTTCTGTTCTCAAAAACAAAAAGAATAAGGAAAACATAGAGAATACGTTTGATTTCCATTTTTTTTTTTGAAAAAAACAAAGAGATATAGAAAATACTAAATTCAGATAATAAGAACAATTTTCAAATAAATACTAAAATTAAGGTCTTCTTTTGTTTTCAAAAACTGCTTTCAAAGAAACGCTTTAAAAACTATGAACCAACAGACACTTACTTTGAAAGAAACCTAAAAAGGTTTCTAATTGACAAAGACTTTAAAATGGTCGCTTCAAAGTTAACACCACCTATCAAAGTCATGTGAACTAAACTACATGGTGGTGCTTCTTAAGATTTTTTTGTAAGTTGTCAGTAAGGACTTTAAAAAGGAGTCACATGAAATTGATAATTACTGTATCGAAAAAGTCTTAGAATGAAATAGATTTTATGATTTTATTTTAAGATGATTTTAGGTTAACAAAGACTTTAAAATGGGTTAGGTAGGGAGAATTATTTAAGTCATTTTTGTTGTTCAAAAGTTGACATTACCTATCAAAGTCATGAATAAATGTTAAAACTATGGGACAAGTTTTTATAAAGATGATTTCAAGTCCCTCAATACAAACAATTACTTTGTTTATTTTCAATATTAGGAACATCATTTTACCAATGTCTACAGATTCAGAAACCAACCCTTATATATACTGCCAAAAAAAAACTTACTTTATTTTTAGAAAAGGTTTAACATTAGAAATAAGAATAATTTTAGTATTACAATTTTTAAAAGCAACCGTATTTTCCATAAAAGTGTAAATTAGTTATGTCTATTCAAAAGATTAAGTTTAGAAATGATTAAATTGTCATTTAGTCTATTTAATATATTCAACATTACAGGAATGCAATGGTATCTATTTATATGAAAATATGTTACACTACTAATTTCAATGTCATATACTTAAAATAAATGCAATTTTATATAAATTTTACTTTTCTAGCGAAGAAGGTTATCTGTGGATGCCATAATTATTATTTCTAAAATTATCATAGATGTAAACCAGAAAATTTACTTTCAAAATGGTAAAATAGTAATTTCGTCAAAATCCTAAATTTTTCTAGATCTCTATGATGAAAACGGATTTACCTCCATGAATTGTCTATAAATCTAGCCTCGCCACGCCGATTCTCGCCTAATCGAGACAAATGACTTCACTTTTTCAGGCACCAGGTTTGCGTCAGATAACTGATTGTGAGATATATGTGATAAGACAAAGTTCATCTACTACATGCACTACGACACATGTTGCATGATTAGTGAGATGATGGAAATGGAATTACTTGTATTGTTTGCCACCAAAAATCCTTAAAAGTCAAACTAAGGGACACAAATGGAATTAGTGGAAAAGTTTTAAATGAATAAGAATAGAGATGGAATAGTTTTCTTCTCCAAAACAAGTAGAGAGAAAACGCATGTTGAATTGGTTTTCGTATTTAGATAGAGAGTGTGTGACTTCCCTCTCAGATTTTCGACTTTCTAGATTGTCGGCTCCATTTCAACACTAAGAGGCAAAGCTATTCTACACCAGGGCTACGAGCGACGCCAGCCATGAAGTTTCACACAACCTACAAGAGTAGTGGATTCTTTCCACGGTTATTCTTTCTACTAAGAGCCATTTTGTTATGGATGGGATTTGTCGAGCTCAGCCGACCGTGTTTTCATCTCAAAATTTTCAACCGAAGTGAAGAATTCCCTGTTTCGCAGGGGTCGTGGAATGCTGCCACCCATGATTGCTTCACCGTTTCACGTGATTTGTCAGGTATCTTTGTAAATTGGGTGATTCAAAAAATGAATTGCTTGATTGGTTAATTAGCCCATATGAGCTAATTTTGATGCTTATTACTGTGAATTAGAATAAATACGATTATGCGAATTAATTACGTTAATATATGCATAATGGTTAATATGAATGGCTTTAATCGCATACGCATCTATGCATCAGGCAACCTATATTGGGGTGAGTGCATGACATGAAAAGTAGAAAACAAAAACGAAAAATGTTTGTGAAAGGAATTTCCACCAAGATTTGAGAATTTGTCGAGATCGTCTAACAATTCAGCGTCTAGGGGCCTATGAATTCGTTTCAGGGTTATCCAATGCATTCACTCCCTGAGGGTTGTCTAAGAAATTTTGGCTTAAACTTCAGAGTAAGTTTTCGAACAAAAGCTTTGTTTTGAAACTCGTATTTTTCTCACATTTGGCTCAGGTATGTGAGGGGAGTCGTAGATAGGACTCGAGACATGGGATTGCATATAGTATTCAAGTAGGATCATGTATTTACTGAGTGTGTTTGGTCATTGCATGCACTATAGTGGAGTATCCATGGCGGAAATTATCACCATCAAGTTGTTCACCTGCCGAGGGATCATTATTTCGTGCACAGAGCGATTTGAAGGCGTACTCATTAGAGGCCGTTTTTTGAGAGAAGAAAGCCGAATTGGTGTTTTGATGGATTATTTATGTAAAACAATGTATTAAACTCGTAATTTTTAATATGTTTGTATTAAGAGCTATAATAACTTGAACTATTGTATATAGTTGATGTATTTTAATGAGTATTACGTGGGCCGCGCCATTTTTTAATATGTGTTTGTTCTCGTGATACGAGACGATATAGTTTTTCCTGGTTAGTTGATTTGGTTACAACGGACACCCTTGCTGGGAGCGCATAAGATATTTAACATACTTAATAAATTGAAGCTCATTCATTGCTGATCTTTGAAGATCAAATATAATAATTATTCTAAAATTCTCTGTAAGATATTTAACACTTCATAATTTAATAAATCATTTCCATCTATTGTCATTCTTTAATGATCAACATAAACTAGTATTAATAATTCACAAGGATTACTACAATTATAGAATATTTAGTCAAGATTTTTTATTACATAAATAATGGTAAAATTTAATCTTTAGTAAATTTTATCAAATTGATAGATATATAATCAATTTAATATATATTTTGATCATATCTATCTCACTTCAATCGATTACTTGTAATACGTTATCACACCCTCTTTTATTTATTTTCCAGGTAGATATTTAGGGCTACACTTAATGAATGTGGAGGCTTCATCTATACGCCTTCACTCTACATCACAGGGATAAATGATTGTATAGACTAATATAATATGAATACTTGGTCAAGATTTCATGATAAATATTGATGAATTTCTACCCAATGAATATGATAATAGACACTTATGAATGTAATTGAAGTCATAAATTAAAGTTTTTAAAGATGTTTTGGAATTGAGTGAAGATTTTAAGCTAGATTAATTGTATATTCTTTTTTAGCCAAAAGTTGGATATATAATAATATCAAATCGATAAAGACTTTAAAACTAATGCTGAGTATTTATTTCATTGTTTTTCTATATTTTGAAGTCAATATACAATCTTATAAACTATCTATTTTTTAAAATATAATGCATGTAAATTATGTGACTTTTTTAAAATGATTTGGAATTCTAGAAAATACCTTTGAAAAAAGAAAATTGAGGAAGATCAAATGTAAACACTTTAGACAAATTATTTTGTTTTTCTGCCAAGAAGACGGCTAATACTTAATGTAAAATTGAGTAGCACCAATTTCAAAGAAAGTCAAACATGAGTAATTACTTTAACATTTTTGTTAACTCTCGCTAGAAGTATATTTGTAAAAATCCCAAAAAATAATATGTTGGTGAATTTTAAGATAATAGAAAGCTTCAAATATATTGATGTTAAAACAAATAAAATTGATTTGAAATAAAGTAATAAAAAAATAATAGAGTAGATTTAATCCCACTTTTATTTTCAAATATATTCTCTTTTACTTCTGATGTTTTCTTTTCTGCAATTTTCCCTCAAAATTTTGAGACCAAATGATAGTTAAATATACCCTTCAAGCAATATATCATTCTACAACCGATAAGACATCATGCAAACAGCATTGGCAAAGTGAGGTTGAAGAAGATTTTCCCTTTCCTCGATTTCTTCGACTTATCAGCCTACAAATGCAATAGGATTACAGAACTTGAAGCACTCCATAAATTATGATTATCCTCTGTGGACACCCCAAACCTGGGTCCGCTGACCACCACAACTCATGAATCTACGTTGGTTCACATCGTGAGGCACTATATAGAAATAACATTGGGTCTGTGATGATCACTCCATTCAATAACACAATTATATATTTTATAAAAATGATTTATTTATAGAACAGCGATCACAATTTATACAAAAATGGGTCTTAAATTATAAAATTTACAAAAACTGGTAATGATAAGATAAGCGCTATCTTCGTCGCTTTCTTCGCCGACATCCTGCGTCCCATCCCCAAGCATGCCGACTTGAGCACGAGATCTCACACCACATGAGCAAAGCCCATAGTAGTGAATTTCCTCATCAAGGTTAGCTCTCACCTACAAAATGCAATGGGACACTAAACATACAACCTATGCTAATATCACTCATGCACATATTAACAAAACGAATTCCATACATCATGTTATTCAGCTCATAATAAGATAACTCTAGAATACAAGGGCTGAGAAAAATACACTACTGTCATTTCCTGGGAATGACTCAAATTTCACTAATCAACATGTTATTCACCATGGCAATAAACGACATCACAATCACACAAAATGGGGCCCGTGGATCAAACCCGTACTCTGGTGGATTTTCTAACTCATCCCAAAGCTTTCGAACCTAAAACCACGGCCATCCAGCCTCAAATAAATCCCTATCCATTACAGGCAACCCTTAAGCACAAAGTGCAAAAGCAAGTAGAGAAACCCTTACCTTTATGGAGTTCGTCACCCTAAAAACCCAAACCCACGTGTAGTCCTCAGCCGTGGGAGCAACTTCTTCTGTCTCGTCTCGCTTCTAAGCCAACTGGTCCGATCACGAATTTTAGGAGAGAAGGTAGCCTCTGTCCTCTTCTCACCTCCTTTCTCTACTTGGCCTCCTCTTTCACTCTCCCAAACCGATCTGAAGACTCCCGTCAAGAGGAATTGTCCTCTCATCGCCATTACTGTCCATTTCCTCATCAGACCACGGATTACACTTATCCTTATCCATCTACCTCGAGATTTCTATCAAATGGCATCACGCTACTATTGCACTCTTCCTAGTGACACAAGAAATCACAAGACTCACAAGAATCTCCTCCCACTCAAGCTCAGGCTTCGACCGACAAGCTACTCACAATGCTCAGAAATCATTAAATCAGATTGAAAATACTAAGTTATAAAATTTTTCACTTTTCATCAAAATCACACCTTAAATTTAATCTAAATCCGCAAGAAGATAACGATCGCACTGTGTCAAGCCCAAAATACAAAATCACCCAGATATAAAAAAATACACTCCCAATATTTCAAAATCCAACTACAACAACAAAGGACCTCCATTCTCATCAAAATATAAGATACAGATCAAATCAATATGTTTAGTCTGCAGAACTCAGTTTTCTCAAAACCATGCATGCATATTTACAAAAGATATTTACATATATACAAATGTCACATTTTAAGTTTACTAGTTTTAATGTACACCTATCTTATATATATAATCACAACATAGCGTCTAGACAGGATCCTCGAAAGGTTCTTTCGCCTTATTCAGACCGAAAATTTATTTTAAAAACAAAACCGTGAGCCAGTCCGCCTGAGTACTATAAGTTCTAACAAGCCATTGCCCTCACGTTTAGATCCCTCCCAATATGAAAATCGTACGTAAATGGTTGTAAACTATTTATGAGAAACTGAGTTTTCGCTATGAAAACCATTTCAAAACTTATGAAAACTATTTCACGCGAAACCGTTTCACACAAAACCAAGGTCGTAAAACTAATTTCGTCGCCGGAACTAAGCCTTCAAAACTATTTCTATCATGAACTGCTTGGTGGCTAATATCTCAGTGTTATACCGTAAATCAAGTACCAAACTAATCGTGAGACCCATCAAATACCCTAGAAGTGATGCCCTGAACCTCAACCCCACCGCATCAGAAAGTAGAACCCTAACACTACCCGGGCTAAGATGGTCCTGAACACTACGGATCTATATAGAGCATAATGGAACCTGAACCAAAATGCCTCAAGTGAGGGAACCCTGAACCAACACCTCATCAAGCATACTCAAGTCCGCGCCAACTATATACCTCAATTCAGAGGCGCACTCACTATATAAATATATGCTGGGGATCTAACCCCAAATCACTGTGCAATATATAGCTTAGTCATAATATCCCATAACCCTAAGGCGCATACAACCGGTAAATACATCCGAATTTAAACTCCGAAATGCCATCTAGGGTTTTCATAAACCAGCCAAAACTGCCTCTAACATCATCGAAATCGGAATCTTTTTCAATAGGCATAAATTGAGTAGTAATAAAATGCTTTATAAATCTATATATTTTCAAAGCACTTTACAAACTTGTAATTAAACACTTTCGCTTTTAGAAATGATTTCAGTACCATGCATTTTTCTACTAATTTCTTTCAAATCTCACAAGCACCTAGATTCTCGTCTAGAGTGCTCAAACGCCTACACACCATTCCCACTACGAAAATTTCTCAATAAACGTTGAATCCATAAACATACACATATCAGTGACTCATCAAACTAACTTCGATTCTAACAAAACTTTACGTGTTAGTCCCCATTCGAGCATGACATCGATAATATGATGAAATTGACCAAACACGTTCATACACATTAAATGTGAAGGATCCCTAATTCCTGATTAACCTCATTGTAACCCGAGGGACTCCCAGACTCCAACCGATATAGAAACTTTCCTTGAAACCATAAATTAAAATCCTATGAACCCTCTCTTGCACCTTCATATCTTTGCAAAATACGCGGCTAAGTGCTAAAAAAATTTCTTCTTTTCCAACACTTAGATTTTTCGGTAGAAATCATGAGAGTTTCCTCTCGCTTTTCTGACTTTCCCAAATTCTTACAACACCCGATGAAAACATTTAAAAACACTTCTAAACTTCAATTCATCAACTTCATATTGTGACCCTCATTCACAACCCAATCAAACACAATATACATATATATATACATTTATTTTCAAATCATCAAAACATTTAAACCTTCTTCAATTCCACATGTATAATTTTATCAAAATACATAGACAAAATATTCATATACAATATGCAAACGTTAATTTCGCCCGCGCCACATGCCGCCTCCTCGACAGCTCGACTTTACCCCACAGAGGGTACTCTCTACCGATGCACCCGTCTCAAAGTCCCGAAATATTCATGAAACATATGGAAAAGAGCGAGCTAAACGAGCCTGAGTGTACATTTTCATTTATAGCAACATTTTCAAGACATATCAAAATACATACTTATACAATTAAATCCATTTATACATTAAACATTTATGCCTTAAACTTTCTTTCTTCCATAAATACTTATACCATTAAAAATCTCATTTTTATGCTTAAACATTTATACCTAGTTTTTTCAATAAACACTTTATGCATTTAAATCCATTTATGCTTTGGGTGAATTTAAGGTTTAATCTTTCTCTCCGCAAAATAACATGGCCTGAAAACCACTATGCACTAAGAATTTATGCCTTAAACTTTCTTTCCATAAATACTTACATGCATCAAAACTATCTATGCTTGCCATTTATGCCTTAAACTTTCTTTCTTTCTTTATTTCTTTCTTTCTGGCCTGACATGGAACCCAGTAGAATAAAACACACACCGAACAGCTTTCCTGCACCGACGCAGGTCACGCCACATTCCACTATAACCACACTCATGAGAAACTCACGCTTTCAAGACAGGGTTCCACATAGTACTTTATCAATGTGTAAGGATACTCTAGACACCTATTTCCTCCCCCGCTAAGTAACCTATAACTTTACCCTCTAAATCCTTACACGCTTAAAGTACAACATATCGGGCCATAACACCATGTGGGGTTTGTGGTAACCATCAAGAAACATTTCCTCTTAAAAATATATTTTATAAATACATTTTAAATCCTTTTTACCTTATCATTAAAATACATATTCTTTCTTTACACATTTTAAATCCTCATAATACCTTTTAACATATGCATTATTTAATACACATATAAATATATGCATTGATGCAAGATAAAACAATGCAAAAAGATAAAATATTTCCATATGCCTTAACATTTACATAAAATTTACTTAAACTTTCAGTTTAACATTAAACCATTCACTTTTAAAAAACTAAATTCAAAATATCATTTTCACTCACGCTTCACCGTCAATCCCGCTGGCTCCTGCCGACCCCGTGCTTTCCCGTCCGATAGTCCTTTTCACCTTTTTCAAGAAAACCACAATCTATACATTAATCATAACTTCCATTTCAATCCACCAGGTGAATATCTTCATTTAAAGCCAAATGAACAAATTCTCATAATTAAAACTCATTCATTTTGGCTAAGTCAACCTTTTTTCCAACCATACCCTATAGACTTTGACTCAAAAATTATTCAAACGGTCTTCAAAATTTATGAAACTCTCCAGATCAGTTCTTGATATATCAAATAACATTCCTTTAAATTTTCAATTTAAAATTCCGTCTCTAAAGCCCTCAACCATATAACACAATCTGCACAACAAATAACTCAGTCAGGCAGAACAGAATCTGCACATAGCTCCACTTTGAACCATTTTCTAAACTTTTAAGCTTTACAATTTGCATGAGCTTCCCAGATAAATTCTTTCCCTAGAAGCCCATTTACCCAGAATTTGAATCACTAATCTGATCTGAAATGATGTTATGGCCAAAATACCAAAACTGGTCAAAACAGAAACAGAAGACATTTCTGTACTGAGACCAAGGCCCAAAAATTTACCAAATCGTTTCTCTTTCCATTTTTTCTTTCACCTAAACACTTAAATCTGATGCATTATACCCATTTCAACATATCACACAAAAGTCTACATCAAACCCAATCCATTCATTCAGTCTGATTTGGTCAAACCCAATCTAATCCATATGGCTTTCTCAATTTATCTCAAAATCATCATCATTCAACCCTAAATGCCACTAATTAACATCCATACAAGAAAATCAAATCATTAGGCATGAAAACATAAAAATCCAACTTTCCTACCTATGAAAACTTACTTGTTTCTTGGGTTTCTGTCTTCTTCCCTTGGATTCAATTTGGAGCTCACTGAAGCTTGAAAGAGAATAAAATCCACCTCACCACTTTGCCCTAAATTCCTTTCTCCCTCCTCTTTCTCCTTTCTCTTCCCTTTCTTTTCTATCTTTCTCCTTTCTCTCCTTCCTCATGCACGTGATCTCCTCTCTTTGGGAGCACTTAAATCCTAATTTAGACTTTAAAATATTCTTCCAAAATTGTATCTCTTAAATTAAATAATTCCATTGGTTAGTCGCAGCGGTTTACACTTTTATCCGTTTCTCATCTGTCCATTCTCAAGAGACCAAGTCATTTACCCATGATTTAAATCATAATCCTAGCCATTAAGAAAGCAGCCAATTGCTCTCATAATAAAATATCTCCTTATAGCAGCCTTATCCTGGCCACCTTATACCGCTTTTATACCGATTAAATGTCAAAATATTCTATGGTCGCTTAACTCAAATTAACCATGAATTATTCAAATTAGTCCTTCACAAAGCTGAATTCCTGTGCTCGAAATCACCGAAATCGTATTTAAAATCATTGTAACCCAAATTCTGCACAATATGATATATTATCCACCACGCTCGACGCTCGAAACGTCCAAACGACCTCGCTTCACTCCGGCCGCTTCCATTTCGTTAGACTCATGATTGATTCCACATTCTCGTATTTCCGCCCCACCTCGAAAAAAATTTCAAAGACAGACTCCACCTTTCTTGTCCCGAATCACTATTCACTTAAATCTCCCACATTTCCAAATATCATTCAAAGTCATAAGAACCAGAATTTTTCCTGAAAATCCCTTGCAACCCTCCATCCCGATAAAATAAGAAAAAATCACCATTCATTAGTAAGGCACCCTGCTACAATTTTCAAAATTTTCACTTCATGCCCAAATGATGTCCGTGAGCGTTTCTAAATTCTAATCCACTCTCGTCTATCATTAGACCTCGCCAACCGCCCAATAACTACTATTATAATATCTGACAAGGTCAGGGCTTTGCCAATCACCTCCTTATAAAATTTCGTCCTCGAACTTAAATTCTCATGTCATGCCCTCACCGTGAATGATTCATCCAAAACACCTTACTAAAGGAATCACTTAACTTCAAAGAAACTCCAATCATTTCATCAACAATTTTAACAACCGGTCTTTCTTTCATACGCTAAATCTTCTTTCCATTCAACCTCATGATCTCTTAACACATGTGAAGAATCATATACTTTCTGGCTATTGTGAAAATGTGCAAAATATGTCATGTATTCGGCCAATCTGGTGGCAACCCCAACCAAGACGCTACCTCTCCAATTATTTCCATAATTTCCATAAAGTCCCATAGAGAGGACTTAATCTCCCTTTCTTTCCGAATATCACACCCTTTCCAGGTGATATCCTCATAAATACCCGATCCCCCACCTAAAATTCCAAATCTCTCCTGCTATCAACATAACTTTTCTACATCAACTGAAGGCCATCTCTTTAATCTATCGATAACTTTAACATTATCCGTTGTAGCTCGAACAATTCATAGAACTCCAAAAATTTTCTCTCTCTCCCTTTCCTGTCCCAAATGCATAATGGAGTCCTACACTTCCTTCCATATAAGGCCCCATGTTTTATTTCAATGCTCGTATGATAACTATTATCAGAGGAAAACCCACTAATGGTAAATGTCTTTCGAACTTCCTTTAAACTCTAACACACAAGCCTCGAAAGATAACTTCCATCGTCTCAAAGGGTTTTCGCAGGCATTGGTCAGTCCGTGAAGTCGCATAATCTCTTTTATATACAACCTGCCCAACTTCAACTAAGTCACTTATTTTTTCCATAGTAGAAATCACTTTATTTCTTGGCCAATCTATCCACAATCACCTATATCACGTCATAACCACTCGCAAAGTGGAAATAAAAAAATCCATCATGATTCTTCCCATTTCCAATGTAGGATCTAAGAGACTATAAGAACCCTCGCAAATCTTTGATGCTCAACCTTAATCTCAACACAATGAGACATTTACTTAGAAATAAATTTAACATCTTTCTTTTATACCCTCCACCTTAAGATTCCTCACAGAAGGGTATATGACAACATCGAAAAGCTTCGACACATCGTATATGCGTAAGGCTTTAGTTTCTCCCCAGCACTGCTTATTTTCATCTTCTACATCTAGTACACATAACCTCGTGACCTATCATCACTATACCATATGCCCGCATTCAAAACTTTTAACTCCACTTGACTCAAATTTTCCTTTTCACTTAATCATGATCGTATTCGAGTCTATACCTTTAGTCTTGTCTATTAGTACAGACTAACATGAAATGTAAAGCAGAAGGCTCCAATATCTGCATTAATCCTGGGCCTCACACTCATAGACTCTCAATTCCATAAACCTAGGAGGTACACAACCTTGTGTGAGATATGTAACCCGAGTAGTTTCCTAACACATACCGGCTTACCACATTAACATTTCCCGATGGTACTCAATAGTGCACTCATAACTCTTAATGAGTTCAACCCATCTCTCTCGTCTCATATTTAACTTTTTCTATGTGAATAAATATTACATGTTCTTGATCTCAAAAATTCTTTTACATGCAACCCATATCGCATGCCTATATACGTAGAAAGCAAAGACTACAACAACCAACTCTAGTGTTATGTTGTCTCAGATAATTGGTCATATGTTTTTCAATTGCCTTTAAATCATATGCTAATGCATCTTTCATGTTGCATTAACTCACCCCCTAAGCCTCCGCTCGCTTAAGCATCACAATATAATCGTATACTTCGGCTCTAGACTTTAATCAGGAAGAACTATCCAGAAGGCTGGCGTCAAATTCCTTTTGGGGCCTCATCGAATCTTTTCTCGAAGATGTTCTTACCATACAAACTTTTCATCTTTCCTTGTCAATTTAGTCAAGGATCCGCTAACTTTGAAAATCCCTTTAACAACCTTCCGATAATAACAACAGCCCCCTTGCCAGAATTTAGAAAACTTTTGTATCTTCACATTCGTAGGTGCAGTTTTCAAAGGCTCACAATTTTCAATCTGAGGATCAATGTAACCCTTCACTGAAATCACATGTCTAGAAAGGCAACACTGTCTAACCGTAATAGAATTGATTGCTTGGTATTACAAGTAAATAGAATTTACTTTAGATGCTCCTCATGATCTTCATTACTCGCTTAAATAGATTAAATGTCATCAATGAATACTATAACAAACTCCGACGAAATAAGGTCGAAAAGATCCCATTCATAAGATCCATAAAGCTAAATAATATAAGTTATCCAACTAGAGACTAAAAACTCATAATGCCTATACCGTGGTTTTCAAAGTCATTATAGGAACATCCTCTCGCACCTAATCTTTAATCGATGGTAACCCAGCTAGATCCATTTTCAAAAATACCCTCGTTCAGAATTGATCAAAAAACATCATCAACTGCAAATGTTATCATGATTTTCACTTTATATTCAACCTTCCAGAATCAATATACAATCTTAAACTTTCATCATCATTTTTATAAACAGAACTGCACTCCTCACAAGTGCGGCAATTTTTTACTAACAAAAACCCTTTTTTTTTTTACTCACAAGCTCATCCATTTATACTTCAATTCTTTCAATTCTTTCAACCTTTAAGGAGCCATCATATAAGGTGCCTAGCAATTGGTTCTGTCCTAGGGCCATTTCAATCTAAAAAAATGCATATATATATATTTTTACATACCTAGAAGATCCTCCTGATATACATCCTATAAATTAATTCACTATCGTAATATCTTCCATTCGACTACCATTATCCTCACCTCAATAGCATAGTTAGGTACCTTTGATATAACTTTCAAGTATTTACTAGCCCACATGAATCGGGCTACATATTATCGTAGGTAGTATTTTCCCGTAACTCCACATAAACAACCTCTGCCTTCCTCGCTTTATAAATTTAACCTCTTTCCTATAACAATCCTTCGTATAAGGATGTCTAGATAGTAAACTAAGGTCATTATAACATCAAAGTCATGGATATTATCTAATAATATCAAGTCTACCAAAAACTCCTAGCCTCCAATAATCACTCATAGTAATAATCAACTTTTCCATATTTTTCCAGTGGTGGCAAAATCCTACCCGTTACACATCTTACAGTTATGTCTTCAATTTTCTTCCATTTTCTTCAACAATTATAATTAATAATTCACTTAATGCTCATTGATTCACTTAAGTCAATTAAACCCATGCATTTTCAATTAACTATCTCATTACCCTCTAGCCACCCACTCACATGCCTTCCGTGATCTCCTTTATACCGTCATACTTCGTCTAATTTCCTTACCTCTCAATGGACACTGGTCGACTACTTCGGCCGACAAATGTCAGGGCTAACATCCTGAGCCATCCGTCGTAAGGTATCTCCCATCCTACAACCTTAGAGGCTGGCACGAAGGTCAGATCACAAAGGAGGAACATACGGGTACTCATCAACATGTTCCTCGTGTGGTATCATCGCCGAGCTCTCCCCGTATGGCCTGGGCCACACGTTTTTTTTCTCGTGAATTTAGAAATTCACATGTCATGTAATGCATATATGATTTTAAATCATATAAATAATTTAGTGCAATTTTAAAATAAAACATTAAAAGAATCATATGAAAATAAAATTTTCAAATCTTTATAACATTTTCAAACCTATGGCTCGATACCACGCTTCAAGGATCCTAATCTTGATTAACCTCAAGGACCCGAGGACCTCCAAGACTCAACTTATGAAACTTTTCCTTAAAACTATAAATTAAAAATCCATATTTGAACCCTTTACAATTCTTCACATATCTTTAAAAATAATGCAGTCAAGTGCTGTATTTCTTTTCTTTTCTTTTCCAACACTTAGATTTTTTCAGAAAATCACAGTTTCCTCTCCTGTTTCTGATTCTTCTTGTAAATTTACAACACCCGATGAAACATTTAAAAACACTTCAAACTTCAATTCATCAACATGTTGCACTCCGTCCACAACCCAAATCAAACACAATATACATATATATACATTTATTTCTTTCAAATCATCAAAACATTTAAACCTTTCTTCAATTCCATGCATAATTTTATCAAAACATGACAAAATATCTACATATATAATATAAACATTCTTCTCAACATGTCCCACATGATGCGCTGCCTCCCATAGCTCACTCATCTGTTTCCATGGGTACTCTACCGACACTGTCTGTGTCTCCACCAAATATCATTTGAAACATATGGAGCACATTTTCAGCCAAACGAGCCCAAGAGTGCACATTTCCTCACTCATAAACAATTTCTAGTATATCACAAACACATACTACCCTTCCTCCTCCCACTATACATTAAACATTTATGCCTAAATTTCTTCTTCCTTCCTTTCCATAAATACTTATACCATTAAAATCGGGCTTATGCTTTTAAAACATTTATACCTTAAACTTTCTTCAATAGTCACTATGCATTTAAAATCCATTTATGCTTTAAGAATTTATGTCTAACTTTCTTCTTCCATAAATACTTATGCATTTTAAATCCATTTATATAAGCTTTAAGAATTTATGCCTTAAACTTTCTTTCCTTTCCATAAATTTATGCATTTAAAATCCATTTATGCTTTGAAGCATTTATGCTTTTAAACTTTCTTTTCTTATTTTCATTCTTTCAATGAACCTGTGGAATAAACACACACCTAACGCCTCTCTCTGTACCGACTGCAGGGATCAAATATGACCTAAATATAACCACTCACATGAGTAAACTCACGCTTAAGGTGTTCCAAATTATAGTAATTTTATCACGTGTAAGGATATTACTCTGAGACACTCATATTTCCCCTCCCGCTAGTAACTCTATAACTTACCCCAACCTACACGCTTAAAGTACTTCGCGATATCATCATAACAAATATAGGGGTTTAGGTAACCATCAAGAAAAACATTTCCTTAATACATTTATAAATAGTACATTTAAATCCTTTACATCTTATCATATTAAATACATTTTTTCTTACACATTTTTTAAACTTTCATAATACAACATATGCATACATATTTAATAATAATGATAAATATATACAGCATTGATGAAGATAAAACAATGCAAGATAAAACATTTCCCATATGCCTTAACATTTACATAAATTCTGGCACAAAACTTTCATTTAACATTAAAACCATTCACTTTTAAAAACTAAATTCAAAATATCATTTTCACTCACAACTTCACCGTCAACCCGCTTATATTTCCCTTGGCCGACCTCCCTGCTTTCCCGTCCGATAGTCCTTTTTTCACCTTTTCAACCACAACTATATTAACTATAACTTCCATTCTTCAATCCACCATACACATTCATATTTAAAGCCAAATGAAACAAATTACCTTAAGCACTAAAAACTCATTCATTTTGGCCAACCTTTTTTTCCAGCCATAAATTTATAGATTTTATGACTAAAAATTATTCAAACGGTCTTCTGCAATTTATGAAACCTGTATCAGTTCTTGATATATCAAATAACATCTCTTTAAATTTTCAATCATAAAATTCTGGGTCTCAAAGCCCTCAACCATAACACACCCAGGTCAACAAATAACTCAGTTTGGCAGAACAGAATCGTTGCAATATAGCTCCACTTTGAACCACATTTTCTGGGAACTTTAAGTTTACAATTTGCACAGAGCTTCCTTCAGATAAATTTTTCCTCTAGAAGTCTATTTTACCCAGAATTTTGAATCACCACCTCCTATCTGAATGAGCAAGAGTAACAAATACACAAATCAATAAAATGAAAACAGATATTTCCTCATCGAGAGACTGCCTGTAAATCATCAAATTCAAGTTTCTTCCATTTTTCTTTTCACTTAAAACACTTAAATTCGATGCATTATACCCATTTCAACATATCACACAAAAGTCTACATCAAACCCTAACCATTCATTCACTCTGATTTGTCAAACTTCTAATCTAATCCATGGCTTCTAATTTATCTCAAAATATCATCATTCAACCCAGCCGCCACTAATTTAATAATCATATAAGAAAATCAAATCATTAGGCATGAAAACATAAAAATCCAACTTTCCCACCATGAAAAACTTACTTGTTTTTAGTTTCTTGGTTCTCTCTCTTCCTCTGATTCACTTGAGCTCACTCGAAGCTTGAAAGAGAATAAAATTCACCTCTACCACTTTGTCTCTTTACCCCTTTCTCCCTCCTCTTCTTTCCTTTCTTCCCTCTTCTTTTTCTATCTTTCCTTTCTCCTTCCCCTCTTCTCATGACGTGATCTCCTCTCTTGGAGCACTTAAACTCTAATTTTAGGGGACTTCAAAATATTCTTCCAAAATTACCCTAAATTAAATAATTTCATTGGTTAGTTTAAAGTGGTTTACACTTTTATCCAAGCTTCTCATTGGTCCATTCTCAAGAGATCAAGTCATTTACCCATGATTTAAAATCACAACTTAGCCATTAAGAAAGGTTTTAATTGGCTCAATAAAAATATCTCCCTATAGCGCCTTATCCTGGGCTTTCACCTTATAACGTTTTTATACCGCATTAAATGTCAAAATATTCTATGGTCGTCTAAACTCCTAAAATTAACCATATGAATTATTCAAATTAAATCCTTCACAAGAATTCCGTGCTCAAATCAATCAAATCGATTTAAATCATTAAACCTAAATTCGACAATACGAGACATCCGACCACGTCTGGACGCCTGAAACTATCCAACTGACTCGCTTCACCCAGCTTCACTGGCAGAGACCCATGATTGATTCGACATTGTATTTCCACTGCACTTCCGAAAAAATTTCAAAAGACATCTGGCCCTCAACCGAAATCACTATTCACTTAAATCCTCCCATTATCTTCTAACATCGCCTCAAAGTCATAAGAACTGGAAATTTTCTAAAAATCCTTTGCAACCCTCCATCCTGATAAAATAAGAAAAAAATCACTATTCAGGGCACCCTGCTACAATTTTCGAAAATTTTCACTTCATGCCCAAATGATGTCCGCAGCGCTCTAAATTCTAATCCACTCTCGTCATCATTAGACTCCTTACAATCGCCTTCACAACTACTATTATAACATTCAATAAGGTCAGTTTTACAAAATGCCCTATAAAACTATCTGCTTTAGCCAACTTTGACTTAAGGGACTTTCCATATAGTCTTAAAAATAATCTAAACATTTCCTCAAAATTCTGTCCGTCACTATTCTGGCTAAAACTCAAATTTCAATCAAACCGTCCATAAACAGCCCCACTCACTCGACCGTCCGAACACGGGCCCCAAAAATTTAAAATTCCCAACTCAGCTTCAAAATTTTAGATCAAGATTACTAATTTTCATTTCATTTTCTAAGAAAATTTCAAGTCAATACATAGCCTAGACTTGAAATAACACAAGTAGGCAAATTTTCACCTTTAAAGTTTAAATTAAACAAGAGATTTGACCATGCTGAAGCTCTCTCTTCAGAAATCCACACTCTTGCCTCGGCTCTCCAGCCAACGCCTACATCCACTTCCGTAGATCCGAGAAAGAATTTGAGAAAAAAATAAAAAAAGAACGCTTTTCTCCCTTTCTCTCCACCGTCCATCAAGCACCGGGCCGTCTCCTGGGCCATTGGATTTTTACTTTTTATCTTTTTTTTTTTATTATTATTATTCTTTTTTTAATTATTATTATTATTTAGATAAATAATTTCATACCCCATTCGAGTCCATTTCTATCCCAAAAATTTTATTTATCCTAATTGAATATTCTTTAAATATTTGCAATTTTCTAGATTTTTCTAAAAACTGCTTGCCACTCTTAAACTACTTTTTGTGAATTTAGAAAATATCTGAATACTCAATTCTGAATTAAACTTCTCGTTACTGTATTTCTCAAGCTTTACACTAGGTCTTAACTCAGACAAATTGCTTCGTCATCCGACCAGAGAATTTTCTAGGCTTTCCTAACCATTCCATAATTTTACATATGATATTATCCCTTTAAAAATTCCATAATTAAATTTCACCTTAAACCACTTTTCAAAAAATTCTATTATGGTGCTTAAAACACTATGAAGCCCTTAAGGCACTTACTTGCCATACACATTATGTTATTACCAGACACTTTCTTGACTGGGAAGTTGGCAAATCCTCCTTTCTCCTTTGCAACATTTCGTCCCTAAATGAAAATTAAAACTAATATAACGAGGATACTTAATCAAGTGAACAACTGAGATATCGACCACAAGATCCAGCCTCGACCATGTAAAATTTTTAATTCCATGATTCCCCCCATAAAACTTCCTCGATTAACTAATGACCTGGCCTGCAAAATCTCATTTCCTGCGATTCACACTATCTCACATTATGCCTCCCTTATAGGTCAAATTATCTCTTAGTTCTACCGGGTCAATTTCTCACGAGCAATACGGGAGGGATTCGGAATGTATCATGAGCATGGATACATGAAACATTATGAACCTAGACAGTCCCGGGAGGAAACACCTATATGCTACTGGTCTCACTCTGCACATCTCATATGGCCTCATGTATTCGGGCCTCAAGCCCAAGGTTTTCCAAATTGCACACTCTTTCCATGGGAAGTGAGGAAGACTCACTCGCCCACCTTAACCGTGGATCTCCAACACGCTGAACCAACTCTGCCCTGTCCCTCAAGTTACCTGAGTTCAAGCTCCATCAATCCCTGATTCCTGGTTCATGCAATTTAAAGGTCTGCAATCTCTCGCTGGTCAGCGCTCTTCCAGCTTCCATCCCGCTGATACAGCAGATACACTCCAACACACAAAATGCTTTCAAATGTATCATGCCTAGTGCCGCGACATAATCGTCATAGGTTTAACTTCCATCAGATAAATGCAGATCTCAGTTTCCTTTGGGCCATCATGCTCTAAGCATATCCTCTCTGTTCAATAGCTTCCTCATCACCATCGCCTCGAGGATGGAAAGCCGTGCTAAAGTGCACCGAGTCCCCATGGCATCCTTAAATCTGACCAAAATTGATGAACTGGGTCTTTGGCTCGAGACTAACAGGCGAGGAATCAATTCAGCACCCAACTATCTCCACATATAATTAACTAACTTCGGCCCAACGCGTCATCATCAGCTAATCGAAATGCGCTGATCATACTATCCACTATCGCCCATGGCATTCCGCTGTCTCCGGCCCTAAGCCCTGCAACAAAATCCATAAATCTTATCCCATCGGCGCTGTGAACGGCGGCCGCATCTTTCGCGGTCGTGTTCTACTTACCCGCCGACAAAGAAGATTCGATATCAAATCTCATTTCCCTTTTTCATGCCCTTCTTCCACCACACGCTCTATATGATACATCTTCGTGCTACCAGGTGCATGGTATGATGAGGTCAAGAGGAGCTACTCATGATTTCCTTGTTGTCACCCATTTCGTGCACACACATTCGATTCCCTTTAACTATTACGCCATCGTCTGATCCGAACCCGGTTTCTACCACCTCAATTCGCCCTCAACTTAATCATCTCTCGAAACCCGTCACCTTCCGGACCGATCCACTTAGAAGAGGACGAACATAAACAGGGACCAACAATGTCCTCAGACGCTACTCTCGCAACCTAACTCCCAAAGATCTCAACCCATCAACACTGAGATATACTGGCTCGCAGATAAGCATGAACCTCCCAAGCTCCTGCCAAGGCATCTGGCCACTACATCGCCTTCCCCGATGGTACCCCATCGTGCAACCATAATCCTTAATCAATCCCAACCACCCGCACTCAAGTTAAGCTCTTTCCGAGCAAAGATATATTTGTACCTTGACTCCGTGAAATATCCGACAAGGAACACCGACAGATAATGTCTCCGCATCTTTAGAGCCAAAACCATCACGCTTATTCTAAATCACGGTCATAGCTTCTGTGTTTCTTTAATCGGACTCGAAGCATAAGCTATCACTCTACCATCCTCGCATCAAACACACCCAACCCCTCGTCTCTATAAGATCACTCATATGACTCACATAACCGTCCTTTCCCCGACAGAGTGCCACACCTGAGCCGTCACAATCCCCGCTCCTCGGGCCTCCTCAAAACTATGTCGGCGTATATCCGACCACCGAATTCTGATCCTTTTCAATAGATTCACTAACTGTTGCTATATTTGAAAATCCCTTAACAAATTTCCCTTAATAACCCACAATCCATGCTGAAATCATAACTTAAACATTCATGCAAGCTCTACCAATGATACTTCATCTTCAGGATCCACACTAATACCTTCCTCAATAAAATGACACGACTATGTTTACTTTCGCCAACCAAAACTGCACTTACTAAACTTAGCGTATAACCGACAGCTTCTACAGTTTAATACTATCCCGGAGATGCCTCCGTGATGTTCCTCCGAATCATCGCTGAAAGACAATTAGAATGTCATCAATGAATACGATCACAAAACTTGTTCCAAATACTGATCAATATCTGCTCATCAACCAGATGAACTAAATGGTATTAGTCAACCAGAATGGCATCACTAGAACTGATAGTGACTTATCTTGTCCGTATTGCGCCTTAGAAATATCATTCTGACTTCTAAACCATAGTAGCCTAACTAGTCAATCTTAACATAACAGATCCATGCAATCGGGCTTAAATAGCTCATCTATACGAGGGTCGCATACCGTTTATTATTATTTCGCTCCATCTAATTATTTATAGTCTATACACAAACTCGGGAGCTCACTTTTCTTACAAGAGAACTGAGCCTCAATTTTTGAGGCATTAGGCCTGATGTGAAGCCTTTGCTACAATTCCTCCACCGTGGCTCTTCAACTCTCTTCAACTTCGTCGGCGCCATTCCACTTGGTGACCTGATACCGCCACCCTGGAACTAGTTCAATAACGAACTCAATTCTCTCATCCTGGGTAAACTCCAACATCATCCGGAAAGACATCCGGGAACTCTTTCGATCAGATGCCTTCCAGCCGTGTCCCCCTTACCCATCCACTGTTAAACGCTAATAACCCTGCAATCCTTCCACATTTCGAGGCACATGGCATTAACATGACTAGTACTACCCTCTTCCGATCTCCCTCAAATATCCCTCAAGCTCCTCCTGCCAACCAATCTTACTTCTTTCTTATAAGAATCTAAGGTGGCTCTATGTCGATAAATCACCATACCTAAGATTATATCGGGAATCATGGATACCTAACATCATCATACCGGAAAATCCTTATTCGGATCACCAATCCACACCGAACCATCCTTTCTGATGTCATAAAAGATCCCCATCGCATGGAACCACCAGATACCCACCATCTATAGTCGACTTCATCTAAAGGCCTCCGCGAATGCATCAACAAATGGAACAGTAGCCCTGGGTCCACTAATGCATACGATCATAGATCAGAACTAAAATTCATACCAGCACCACCTGGGTGATGATCCGCTTCCCGCCAGACCAGAATACTGAGCCCGAGCACGAGTACCACCCAATCCAAGCCAACCTGGTACTCGCTCCTCCCAGACCCACCGTGGGACCCACGTCAGGCCAGATCAAGCCACCTCCGCCCAACCACCCCAGCACTGCTGACTGACCTCCTCATGTCCCTGGGTGACACTCACCTACCAGAGAGGTCTCAGGCTGCCTATTAATCTGTGGGACACCTTGACAAAGACTCCTTCCTTCCCGCAGAATGGAACATCCCGTCATATTCATCCCCGCATCCGATGCACCTCCAGCATGCAGCACAACTGAAAGATGATCCCAAGATCAATACCACACTTCCCTGCCTCATCAACGCATCCCTAGCTGTATGTCGCCTCCTCGTCCCGAGCCTCACTCATCGGTCCACTTCTTCCTTTCTTTCTACTAGACCGACCGGTGCCTCGGGTCGACTAGTGTCGTGGGCGTCCCCCTACCACTCCATCACCCCCGAAGAACTACAACCCACATTCCTACCTTAAAGGTGTACTTCAAACTCTTTAACAACATCGCTGTTTTCATTGTGATCCCAGTAAAACACTCGAACCAGTCTCAACACAGTTGGAAGAACCTCAGGTCCACTTCACTTTTCCAAACAATTACGTGGTGAGAAAGACCTCATTTCTACATCACCAGTAATAACCAGGAACACTAACCCTATCTGCAGAACTATAGCACCCATCTGGTCGTTTGCACCATCATAAGTTTTAGCCCCTAATTTTAGAGCATACTATCATGCCCCTCTGCGCCTTAGCTCCAGAACCGACAAATCAGAATAACTGTATAACTCGATCCATCGTCAAGGTACCGCCACCCAGTCCGCGCCCTGATGGTCTCTTTTTTTTGGGCCACATCTCAATGCACATCTTCCGATCAGTGGTGCTCGATATATTTCTCTCGTAAAGCCCATAAGTCCTAGATCGACTCTCTACGACCCCGTCTGCATATACTGTTAGACTCAAGGTTAAAAGATTCGTTGACACTTTTCAATATTGATGCACATGGATGCAGAAATGGGCTGGAAGTCGGTTAGTCAGCAGCAAAGCGTGAAGCTCAGGAAAATGGAAAACGCCCGAACAAAGCGAATCATCGCCAAACTGCTTCCACAATAAGTCAAGGACCCTTCCCCAGCGACAGAAACTGCCAAGAACTCCACAAGAACCTCCCAAATGGCTCAAGCCGATCGACAAGCTACCATGAAGCTAAGCCGAACCTCAACTCGTATTTGGGAAAACACGGGTTATAAAATTTTCACTTTCACTAAATCAATAATCTTTTAGTATACCATAACTAAAATCCAAATGCTGATGCAATCGACCACCATATCTGATCTCAGGTACAAACAAAAACACCTGTACATAAGTAAAAAACGCTTCATATCCATATTCCAAAATCCAATTCATACAATAAAGGACCTTCGGCTCATCAAAATATAAGATGGCACCGTAATCCAATATGCTTGGCTCCATCCTCGCTTTTCTTCAAAACCATGTATGCATATTTTACAAAAGATATTTACATATATATAAATGTCACATTTATTTAATAGTTTTAATGTACACCTATCTTATATAATCACAACATAGTTCAGATTTAGACCTGAAAGGTCTTCGCCAAGACTGCACTTGAAAGGTCATTTGTAAAAATAAACCCAGGAGCCAAACGCTCAAAGTGAGTACTATAAGTTCTGAATGTCTCGTCTCACGCCACTTCCAATATAGTAATCCATAAATGGTTTCAGAACTATTTATGAGAAAAACTCCAGCTTTTTGCTATGAAAACCATTTCAAACCCGTTATAAAAAACTACCGCCAAGAAACTCAAGCTTCGCAACAAAACTTGCTCTAAAACTAATTCACGGGCCAAACTGTCACAAAACTATTTCACGAAAACTCGTCACAGGTTAATATCCTGAAATGTTACATCGTAAATCAAGCACCAAACACCAATCCATTTCAGTCACCTGGGTGATGCCTCAACTTAACCCTGGCATTCAGAGTAACTTAACACTACTCCGCCAGATGGTCCCATCACCAAGGATCTATATGTTATAATGAACTCTGAACCAAAATGCCCTGCGGAGGGAAACCTTAACCAACACTTCCTCATCATATGTACTCAAGTCGTCACAACCATATACACTCCTAATGTGCAGAGACTCACTATATGAACATATGCTGTGACTAACCCCAAATCGTCACTGTGCACATAGTTAGTCATAATATCCCATAACCTTGCCATGCACAATCCGAAATACATCTGACCTAAACCGAAACAGGCTATCTAGTGGGTTTTGCTAAACCAAAGCGTAAACTCGTCTCCTTAAATAATGAAATCTAACTTCTTCGAAATATAACACCTGGGAGGTAATAAAAATGCTTTTTATAAATCTATATTTTCATGCACTTTACAAACTTGTAATTAAACACTTTCAGAAAATGATTTTTATACTTACATTTTTCTTTACTAATTTCTTTCTAAATCCGCCTTACACTCTAGATTCTCTGCCTGACACCAAATCACTACACACCTGATCTAATTACGAAATGCCCTTCGCCAAACGTTTTAACCACAAAACATATATTAATATTGTGAATAAATGACTATATTTTTAAACTAACTCGATTTAACAAAACTTCATTATTAGTCCTATCTGATATGGACATCGATAATATGATGAAATTCAACAAAACGTCCATACATTAAATGCCCTATAAACTATCTGTAGCTCTCAACCCGACTTAAGGGACTTCCATATAGTCTAAAAATAATTCAAACATTTCAAAATTCGTCCGACTTGTCCGGGCCAACTTCTAAATTTCAATCAAAATCAGCCCATAAAACCCCAAATTCAGCCCCGATCATCCTGAACACACCCAAAAATTCCTAAATTCGTAATCCAACAAAAATTTAAGACTCAAGATTACTTACCTTTCATTTCGCTCTAAGAAAATTCACACCAGAAAAATGCACCCCAAAAGTTAACAACATCTGGGAATCAATTTATTTGTCATTTGGAACGTTTACTATCCAATTTCTGATCAGAAGACTTAGAAAAAAAGCAAAAACGCTCCTTTCTCTCCAATTCATCCGTTCATCACGCACCGCCGCCTCTCTGGATTTTTATCTTTTTTATCTTTTTATTATTATTATTCTTCACTATTATTATTATTTAGATAAATAATTTCTATTACCCATCTAAGTCCTCATTTCTACGTCCTGGTAATTTTATTTATCCTAATTGAATATCTCTTTAAATATTTTGGTAATTGTACTTTTCTAAAATCCCGCTTTTCAAGTTTCACCTCTAACTGTCAGAAATTCAGAAAATATCTCGAATTGCCTAATTTAACGAACTTCCCAAGATTTCACAGACTGGTCCTAACTAAGACATCTCTGTTTCGTCATCCGGAGATCTGCAGAATTTCAGCTTTCCCAACCATTCGATAATTTATTATTATTATCATCCTTCAAAATTCCACAATTGAATCTCTCACCTTTGAAGTTCAATTTCAAAATTTATTACATTAAAATACTCAATAAGTCTTATATTTTTAATACAGATATACCAGACAATCTCTCTGATTTTCGGTGTTAAGATGCCATGTCACATGTGAGCCCCACTGAGCTCCATGTTTGACTGCATCTCAACTTGACACACGTGGCTACCTCTCAGGCCATCAAACGCAAGGCATCCTACATCCCTTCCTTACGTTTCAAAACGCGAATTCGATCGTCTCGTAATTCAACGTAAATTCGACGGGAAGTAGATTTCTACGAGATCACTAAACTGAAGTCCGCTTCATATTCGAGATCTAGAAAATCTCGATTTTCAACCAAAATTACCATTTTACCCTTCTTCAAAGAACTGATTTTCTCCGGTCTTACATTCACTTTAAAGAATTTCGTCTCGAATTCCATACATACAGATCCAACCACGCGGCATATGTAACCCACCACTCGCAAATTCCTCGCTGTACACAAATGACCTTCCAAGGTCAATCACCAATCCACTGGACTACAACCTAATCACATTCCGAATGACATCTATCCACCAGCCCTCCTTGGCCTGCTCACCATCATCCAATGAAATTTCCAATGGCATCCAACCAAATCTCGAGTCACTCGACTCTATCACTCGACTCTAAGTCTACGGATAACCACCCACCGCGATTTTCATCCCGAGTCACCCCACTTATCATCAATTTAAGTCCTGGTGATAACCATATCCGATGTCCGCCACCAGTCTTCTCCTCAATTTCATCATCAACTCTAAGTCCGGTGATAAATCACTTCAAACAAAAGCATTGCTGCTTTTTAAACCAGGACAAACCCTCCATATAAGAGCGAGTGGACATACTCGATAATCTATTTCAGGGACAACCCTCCGATGTATATCAATCGCATACCCGACTATCGATATTAGATATGGACAACCCTCCATGTGACACGATCAGCATACTCCGACTACGATATGATATGTGATAACCTCCATGTATGATCACCGCACACTCGACATTGATATTAGATATGGACAACCCTCCGATATATCAATCAGTAGCATTCACGAGATTTATGATGATGGCGACAACCCTCCGATGTATATCAATCGGGCATACCCGACGCATTGATATTATATATGGACAACCCTCCGATATCAGAAGGGACACATCTACAAACAATACTGCCGGGTCAACCCTCCGAAACAATTCCTTCTCAAGAAACCAACGACCTCATGCACTCACTCCTATTATTATGTGGTGCCCCAAGGCATATGGTAGAAATGCAACAGAGTCATCACTTCTAACCCATACGACACTCATTTGACGCCTGTCTTATTAACCGAACCCACAATCATCACCATACGCAGAATACTCTCACAAACCGTGTACTCATCATTACACAATTAACACCTATCACAATATTTCATTCATCTATGCACTCACACCCATGTAAAGATACATGTTTTTAAAAATGTGATATAATGCAATTATGCCATACTGTAAAACAATCCCAAGGTCCACAAGCAAAAATCTTTATATTCTCTAACTCCTACCCACCATCCGCCATCCTTCACCCACATCCCAGTGGAAGAACATCCACATTCGCTTTCTAAAGGTCTCAACCTTTTCAAGCCCAAACTGATCACACAGATGGTTTAATTAATAATCTAATGCACTAATTTAAACGCTTACTAACAACAAAATGCAAGAGTGAAACGCACTTTGATATCCAACAACTGAACGCTCATTCACTGGCACTAGTTAGAGACCTCCGCTCTTAGACAATCTCACTCATGCCCAGCCGATCAAGAATGGCAACACGCCTATCCTGGCCCATCCCAATGGCAACCCAACCCATGCTCCTGACTGGACATCGACCGAGGTCCCATAACCTGATCTCGCCTCCGTGGGCAACCCGCCAGCGTCCAGCTGTCTCGCGTAAATAACACATCATCCGCCCGCCCGACTGGGCGCCCCATCCCGCTGGTCTGACACCCGCGGCCCTGCCTCCGATATCCTCGCGTGAAATAGAAGTCTTCCTCGCTTTTCCTGTGTTTGAGAAAGATGAATCTTCCTTCCATAGTACCAAAGACCCACCTGATGCCCTTACGTCGCCTGTACTCCTCCCGGCCCATCACGCATTCATCCTGCGCAACAAACAGCAGCTCACCCCGCTGGGCCTCATCAAAGCGCCCGCTGTCAAACATCAGCAGGTCACAGCACCTCCTCGTGGATCTAATTCTTCTACGTCCTCTCCCTCGACTAGCCATCTACATATGTTAAATGGCAACAAGATTCAGTTAACTTTCATTTTAGTCTAACTAGCAGTGCGCATGCCAATTACAAATAGACTTGACAACCGTGAACCTAATTGCCTCACTCCTAAGTGAAAGCTTAATCACAACTACTCAATTCACTTATTTCAAAATTTCATGTCTATTTCACTATCCACATCCCTAAGGCTTATAGTTCCCAACCTTACTATTCATTTTCCTATACGCATTCTCACCATGCATATAATTTCCTACTTTTAATACCCATGCACTGCACTTCCTATATACATCATTCCATGTATATGTCCATTCGACGAAATTTAAAAACATGCAACAATAATGACGTATCTCAAAGGGTGTAAATACAACCCCGAGACACTATTCATGCACCGGAAAAATAAAATTTTTCACACACCATGTCAAGGCAATTAATTTCAATAACGTGTCTCAAAGGTGAAAATGCAGCCTCGAGACACTATTGACACACCGTAAAAAAATTTTCACATACCAGTTTAATGCATGTATAACAATTGAAATATAAATATTTCATATTTTAAATCATACACAATAAAATTTTTAAAAATTTTGTACTCTTTTTTTTTTTTTTTTTTGAAATCCCTATGTTGTCTACTTAACAAGGATCCAAACAGTTGGATCAAATGTAAAGGCACCGAATC
This sequence comes from Tetrastigma voinierianum, assembly GCA_016808115.1. Lineage (NCBI taxonomy): Eukaryota > Viridiplantae > Streptophyta > Magnoliopsida > Vitales > Vitaceae > Tetrastigma > Tetrastigma voinierianum. Next base: position 164,785 of record JAEQBH010004835.1, on the reverse strand, counting down.
AAAACTCCGGCTGGGACAAGGCGCACACCCCAGCCCATGTCGCGAGCACACCGCTGCGCCGCAGCGCCTGTGTCGTACAGCCGCGCGCACACCCCAAAGTCGCTACGCATGTCGCGGCACAAACCAAGAGTCACACAACAAGGCAGGTTCACGCATAGCGCCTGTGTCGTGGGCGCTTTGTCGCGACCTCCCCGCCTTGCTCCAGCCCAAACCGCCTGTGTCGCGACATCATTCCAGCTCCCGAAACCACCCCATGTCGCTACATCACATTGGTAAGTCGACACCGCCAAATTTCTCCATGTCGCTGACATCACATCGTGTCACGGACACCTCCGCTTACACTGCCGGGTCTACGTCGCGACATCAAAATGATGTCGCACATCAAGCCTAGCCTAACCACGGCCACCCATGTCGCGACATCACATCGTGTCCTCACATCCCGCACTGTCACTCATGCTCTCCCACCTCACAATGATGTCGCAACACTGGCCTCGCTAAATTTCACCGCACGCCGCGACGCCCACGTCACGACCTCCTCAGCCCACTCCATGTCATGTATTCCTCACTTTGATGTCACACATCAAGCAAATTCTCAAAGCTTCCAACCCCTGTCGTTAACTCCACCAGTCACGACATCCATTTCTCGGGTCGCGACCACGTCCAAGAGACACCAGGTCGCGACTTCATACGATGTCGACCTCCGATAGGTCTCTCCGTGACCTTTTTTTTTTTCATCCCCTCCAAAGAGCCTTCTTTCTCACATTCGATGCGTAGCCTAACCCACTGCTATACCTAAACTTCAAAAATTTAAGAGTTGAATTCTCAACTCTTTCCATGTGCGAAAAACTCAAACAACCTTCCGTAATCTCACAACACCCAACTGCTATACCAAAACCAAAACCATTGTCCAAATTTTTCAAATCTCCAAGAGCCTCCTCGCTACTCCTAGCCCCTTCCAAATTTTTACAAAACCTCTACCACTGATGATGCAAGAGGCTAAAAAAATGTCTGCTACTAAGATACAGTAGCTAAAACTTTCCAAATCACCTAAAAATTATATAAAATTTTAATTTATATAATTATCATTTTCAGGAGTTTAATTAAAACCCTTATTCTTGTGCAAAAACTGGAATAATTTTCCAGAATTCCACAAAACCCATTATGTTCAAAAATCGGAGCACTCGTCCGTAAAAAATACCAATTTTCGCTCACTTTCGCTTATTTCTAACCGTTTCGCCTATAAATTCTGTAATATAACCGTAGGGGTTCAAAAATATAACCTTTGGTGTTCAACAAATTTTCCTATGCTACTCACCAAGCATACAGTTCCATACAATTCACATAACAAACATGTTATACACCATCACATTTAATTCACCAAAATGCACACTGATGTATGATCTAACCCGTGCCCATCAAATCCTAGGTATATCGTATACCTAACTCTACACCCACCGAGCCCTGGCAACCGCTTACCTTTGCTCGACACACCATGTCGTGACACCCCAAAACCTCGGGGTCCGCACTACTCCGCTAACTCAAATCATGGTCTCACATCGAGGCACATATGTGTAAATATTTGCCAGTCTGATAATTCCATTCAACACAATTATATTTATAAAAAAAATGATTTTATTTTACAATTGTTTTTAATTACAATTTATACAAAAAAATGGGTCTCTAGCCCAAAATTCTTGCAAAAAACTAGAAAATACAAGAGAGGGCCATCTTGGCCGTTTCTTCGCTTCTAAGGTCCCTGATGCGTCCCATCCCCAAGCACGCCTTCTGCACTCGAAAAATATATTCCTACTGACGGGTGAGCAAAGCCCAGAGTGGAATCCCTACTGGGTTACTCCCCACCTATGCAACAACACACACCAAACATACAACTCATGCTAATATATCACCATGCATATATTAACAAACGTGGAATTCCATACATCATGTTATCTACCATAATAATAACATAAACTTAGCTCACATGGCTATACACCAAGCAAGCTCGCTCCTCGAACAAAATTCTCAAATTTCACAATCAACATGTTATCACCCATGGCAACAACGCACATCACACAATCACACAAACAAATCCGTGGATCGTCCAGCACTCTGGGTGGATTTCTTAACCTTGGCCCAAAGCTGAATCGAAACCACGCCATCCGTGCCTCAACAAACCCTATCCATTACATAACCCTTGCTAATAAAGTAAAGCAAGTAGGAGAAAACCCCTACCTTTTCCGAGTTTGTCGAAACTCCTCAAAACCGGAACCCACGTAGTCCTGTCGTGGGAGCAACTTCGTTCCTTGCCTCGCCGAAGCCAACTCCGTCCGACGTCTCGAATCTTGCAGAGAAGGTGGAGCCTCCTCTCTCCTTAAAAACCCTCTTCCCTCACTCTCCTTTCTGCTGGTCTCTCCTTCCCTCTCCCAAACTGATTTAGAAGACTTGGTCAAGAGGAATTGTCCTCTCATCGCCACATGTCCATTTCTCATTGGACCATGGGATTACACCCTTATCCTTATCCATCTACCTTGAGATTTCTATCAAATGGCATCATGCCATGTGTCACATGTGAGCCCCACTTGAGCTCCATGTTTGACTGCATCTCAGCTTGACACGTGGTGCCTCTTGGGCCACTAAAACGTGCCAAGTGTCCTACATCCTCTAGTGTCTTCGAAAACGTGAAATTCCGACCGCCTTTAATTCAACGAATTCACGTGGTAGCTAGATTTCGCGAGACGATTCCAACGGTGAAGTCCGTTTCATCATCTGAGATCTAGAAAAATTCCGGATTTTCAACCGAAATTACCATTTTACCCTTCTTCAGGGAATCTGGATTTTCCGGGGTCTCACATTATCAATGCATAACCTGGAATGTTTTATTAGTAAAGCTTGTGAACAATATTTTTGTTTTCCTGGGTTGTGTTTTATTGTTTGATGCTAATGCTAGATCTGGTGAGGGATAAGATATACAAATGCTCTTGATGTTTGGTTATATGTGTAATTTGACATTTTAAACTTTTTTTTTTGGGTCCAATGTTGTCCCTAATGCTTGTTCTGTAGCTCAAATATGCTAATTTCATCAACAGAATGAACAAATGAGCAAACGAGGGTCAAACACCATTGACATGTCACCCATACACATGGCAAATTTTGTTGATGTCATAAAAACCTTTAAATTAAAACTTTACTTCAAACATTTGAATCTTTACTGTTCCTCAAACCCTAATCTACAATTTCCGCCTCAATTTCCTTCCCATATACCATTTTGGTGAGAACCTAATCCCTAAACCAGGGAAAATACGTTTGATTTCCATTTTTTTTTTTGTTATGAAAAAACAAAGAGACATAGAAAATACTAAATTGAGATAATAAGAACAATTTTCAAAAAAACACTAAAATGGTGTTCTTCGTGTTTTCAAAAATTGTTTTCACAACAATTTTAAAAAACTATAAACCAAACAAATCACATTTTTGGAAAGAAACTTTAATCGACAAAGACTTTAAAATGTGGGTCAAGCATGAAGTTGACACCACCTATGTCATGAATGCATGTGAAACTACATGACTTTCTAATGGGACCATTACACCATATACATATAATATATTTTATAAATATTTTCAAGGTAAAAATATTTCACATTCCTAGTGAGATAGATAAAGTTTTATGGTATTCTAAAAAACAAATGGATCAATGATCAACCATATTTTTTACTATGTCAAGTTGTCTGAAACATTTTTTAGTTATTATGGGAAGCTTGGAAAATAGTTCCTTACTAAAAGTTTGATTAATTTACTCTATACTTAATAATGGTAATCCTATATTATCTCCTCATTTTGTTTCATTAATTCCTTTCATTCTCTATTTTTTTCTACAAAGAAATCTCTGGGGTACATATCTAGTTCACTCCTAAGCATGGATCAATTATTTTTATAGTATGATAAAATTATTCATAGCGAAAGAGAAAAATTGTTTGTTATGATAGTGATTCAAGAGATATCGTAGTAAGCGGTGCGATAATGCCATAAGTATTGCAACTAGTTTTACTTGAAGTTATGCAACTTGTTGGATCAATTGCGGATAGATCTCGAAGTAATAATCGACGAGATAAAATTACATGCATAAATTCACATACACAGGAAAAAAACCCAGAGATTGGTTACGAGGTTTGACCAAGCGTACATCTAGGGGTTGTGCTCAGATGCAAATGATTATACTATATATCAATTAGGTTACTTTGATCTTACATGAGACAATACTCCCCCTTTCTCTAATGCCCTCTTTTGCTTAATTCTCTGATATTGAAACATAAAATAAAATGAGATCCTCTCATTCCCCCAACAACATCTAGACTCCCACAAGCCTAAATTCTCTCCATAAACTCATGTATACATAAACATAACACTCAATGCTCATGGAAACTCCTCTTCCTTTGAATCTTGAACTTCAGCCCTGATTTGGTCCAGAGGGATGCTTTTGAAACGTATTCTGCTCCCTTATTTATTTTTGTGCTTCATAATCTTTTTTAATATTCCTCTTGATTTGCAAGATGATCTCCAATATGTGTTTATTGTAGGTTCCCTTAATTGTTGCAATTATCCCTTTATTATCTAGATTTTATTCTATAAATATCATAATAGAATATTTGCCTTCCTTAGAAAACTCACCAAACGTGATCCAATCTTCTAGATTTGATTTGCTCAATATTATCTTTTAGTCTTCCTTATTCATTCTACTAAATATTTTTAATCATTTCTATAATCGTAATAGTCTATTTTAATTAAAAATAAAAGTAATATTTTTAAATTATTTGCTATGTAATTGATGGTGTTTAATCTTATAAAAATAAGACTATTTTTTTGATAAAAGAAAATAAAAAAAAAGTATGAAGTTGATATTACTCATTTTCAATTCCATTAATTGTGTTGAATGAGGCAGTTAGTGTAAACACCTACTAATGGGAATGCCGAATGTATCACAATTTAAGTTTATAACAAGTGTTTCATCCTCTCCTCATGTAAACCTTGTAATAGCTTCATCTCTACTAGCTCAATAATGGCCCATGAATATCTTCATCCAACTCTTACTCTCTTTAATTCATCACTCCTGCTTTTTCATATTTCTTCGTTCCCTTTGTTCAATTGTGACGCCTTCGCATTTTCGGGGTCATTTTTTTTTTTTTTTTTCATACAAGAGTTCAATGTACTTCACTTCCATACCCAAAATATACGAAACCATATGTTTCAACATTTTACAAAAATGTCGGTCATACACAACTCCGGCCTTCTTCACACTCAATACACTACCGATGGAGCACCGTCTTCTCGTATAATCGAAAAGTGGGGTCCCACTACCTGGTGAGCAAAGCCCAAGAGAGTAATCCTACAAGGGTTACCTTCCCCACCTAAGTGCACATGCAATGATTGCATAGAAAAACACATTCAAGTAAGATGCCTTACATGAATGTCAATGCACAATGTCCTCATGCCCATATCCCGGAAGTTACCATCGACTCTACACCTACCTAGGGCGAGTGTGAAATACCAACCGCCCTTTATTCCAATTAATGACCTTTTTCAAAACAAGAACTTTTGTTTTTCTTTAAGAATTTGCAAACCTACTGGAAACACCTCCAATGCACATTTGACTTGGTAAAATTGCGTGTACTTATTTATTTGTGGGCCACGGATTTTTCGGGTTTTCACCGCGCACGCCGTTCCAACATTTTTACGAACTTGCATCGCCGGAATCATGTCTAACCGTGAATAACATTTGGGTCTTTCACCCTGGGGGGGGGTCTACCCCATCTCGCGATGCCCAAACACGCTTATATTTATTTCCATTAGTTTCAAAACCGTTTGACTCATTTGGACTCTGTCCCATTTCCCGAGTCCATCAATCAGTACCACACACAATTCCTTGACCCATAACCTGTACCAGTGACACCCAACCCTATGTCGATCCGTACTCATGCACTCACACCCATGTCATGCGGTCTTCGTGCACATGCGATGCTATTATGCTAGTTGCATATACATAATCACCTATGCACATATCTATGCATATTATCCATGCCCTCATATTTGCATTACATGCCCTCATAAAATGTCACATAAAGATATATCATGTCATATTCCACACGCATGTTATCAACTCAAACCATATACGCGACATATCGACATGTCAATTTCCAAATCGCATGTTATCCACTAAAGCCCTAATACACAACTGAACTGGTCAGAACTAACATGCCTGATTGACAATGTCCTCCTTACAGGAACATGGCTGCAATCTTGACTCAATGGGCCTATGGAGTCAAAGAACACCCAAATCGAATTGACGAGAAAGTTATGGCCTCCGTCGGGGTCACGATGACTAAACCGCCCTACCTGGCAGTTCACCAAGTTTGACTGACGGCCATTTCCGGCCGGCTCAGCACCCACTGCCCTTCCAAGAGGTCCTAATGGAGATTTTAATCAATGGGTTTCCATGAAGTCCAAGAACACCCAAATCCCGAGTTCAAACGGCGAGATATGACTCGAAGCCTTCGGGAGGTCATGCGAGTCAACTTCGACGAACACCGCTCATGGATCGCACTTCTCGACGCACCACTCGCTCATCGACGAATTTCACCGCTTGACGCACCAACGCTCATGGACGACCCTCACCGCTTTTGACGACCACCGCTCATGTATCGCATTCCTCTCGACGACCAACGCTCATTGATCTAATTTCCGACGCACCCCACCGCTCATCGACGAATTTCACCGCTGACACCATCGCTCACGGACACTTTCACCGCTGGATTTCCACTAACGCTCATGGACACTTCGATCGCTTGACGCCATCGCTACTGGACGCACCAACGCTCATCGGCTAATCGCTTGACAATTTCGTTTGACGCAATTTCGGACGATCATCGTTGACGCACCATCGCTCAATCGACATCGCTCGACGACTCTCGCTTTCACGACCATCGCCTCGCGACTAATTTCGCCACCGCTTGACGACTCACCGCCTACCACACTTCACCGCTTCGACGCACTAACGCTCATGCGGATCGACCCTCACCGTTTGGACGACCACCCGCTCACCGACACCGCTCACCGACACCGCTTGACGACCCTCGACGAATTCCGCCCATTTGACCGCCGTATAAAAGACCATAACTTGGTCTACAAGAGTCCGACCGAGAAATTCAAAAGCCTAATATCAAGTTCATTGATGGGCTACAACTTATCAGAAGGATTCACTCTAGATTCGTTTTATTTCTGACCCAAAATCCATTTTAAGGTCCGGCTATTAGTTGACCCGAATTGCGAATCGACCCGAACAGATTTAATTGGCCGACAAATGAAAGAAAAGACTATATAACTTAGTCTACAAGAGGTCCAAATTCCTGTGAATTAGTGTTCTAAAGACTTACTGAGATGAGGCTACAATTTATCAGAAGGACTCACCTTAATACATTCCACTTCTTTCCCTACCCAAAATCGATTCTAAATTCCGTTTATGTATGCTACCCTCAATGTGGCAGCTTCCTCATGGTACAAAATACAACCAAACATTCCCGTAGGCATACACAACCACCACACAACCCTTAGTGAGAAAGGAACCAAGGTAGGAGAAGATCTACCTCTTGGAGTTTTTGTCAAACTCCCAACTCCTGGCCATGCGGCCCTTTGTCGTGAAGGTTGAATCCTTTCCTCTTGCTCCGCTGAGACCGCTTCACCGATCGTCGGAAATTTAGAGAAGGTGGAGCCCTCTCTCTATCACTCTCTCTCTTTCTCCCCCACCGGATCGCCTTTTCCCATTTAGAGAGCATGTTCCTCCTAAGCCTCTTGACACCTTCCTTTCCACTCTGTCTCCAACCCACATTCCTTCCCACTAAATTCCTCATGCAAAGCCTATCCACACACCTAGCATCCACTGGGCATTTCACTCCTCATGCAAGACTACTTTCCTTTAGACACTTAGCCTATTTGCATGCATCCATGTGGTGGACCTCATGCCACCTGCCATTTACTCATTTGTCCAATTGTTCTTTAAATACGGCAATTTCCAACCTGTCTCGCACTCTGACGAAATCCGACATGGTAGCTAGATTTCGACGATTCCACCCAGTGAAGTCTGCTTCGTCATCCGAGACCTAGAAAATTCGATTTTTGACCTAAATTACCATTTTACCCTTTTCTTAAAATTAAAATTTTCTTCTCTGGCTTTTACATCAATATCATCCTTCCATGTCATTTCTGTCTCGCTCCCACCTACCATCGCTATTTCAAAAGTTGAACAAGATCAAGAAGCACTCGCTTCTAACATGGAAGGCCAACTGATAATCAAAACCTAAGTTTTACTCTCATCTTGGCTTGGACGAATTTTTGCCATCATTGTCTCGAGTGGCTTGTCATAGGTCAGAAGCAGTTCCGATTTAAACTCTTCGCAGTTGTGGTTTGAAAGGTACACTCCAAAATCTCAATTACCCTCCCCAACCTCCTTACTCTTAATTTGTCTAACAACTCCTCCATGGAACCATTCCAACCCAATATTGCAATATTTCAAAACTAATCACAATTCATCTTGGTTCTAATTCATTTTTACCGTGTAATAATTTTAACAATCCTGGGTTTTTAACATCACTTAGGTTTTATCTTTTGGCTTTAATAATGAGAGGGTCAATTCTTCCTTTTATAGGGAATTTGAAAAACTTAACTATTTTGAATCTTTATGAGAATGAGCTTTCTGGTTCCATTCCTCAAGAAATTGGATTGTTAAGATCTCTTAATGAACTTGATTTAGGAATTAATAGTCTCATTGGTCCAATAACTCCTTCCATAGGTAACTTGAGGAATTTAACCACATTGTATCTTTTTACGAACAAACTATCTGGTTCCATTCCTCAAGAAATTGGATTGTTAAGATCTCTTAATTATCTTGCTTTGTCATTTAACAATCTCACTGGTCCAATCCCTCATTCCATAGGACTTGAGGGAATTCTTAACCACATTGTACTCTGCTTTAAATTTCCTCAAATCCATTCTGCTCCATTCAAGAAATCGGGATTGTTAAGATCTCTTAATGAACTTGATTTAGGAATTAATAGTCTCATTGGTCCAATAACTCCTTCCATAGGTAACTTGAAGAATTTAACCACATTGATCCTTCATACGAACAAACTATCTGGTTCCATTCCTCAAGAAATCGGATTGTTAAGATCTCTTAATTATCTTGTTTTGTCATTTAACAATCTCACTGGTCCAATCCCTCATTCCATAGTATAGGTGCAACTCACGAGGAATTTAACTACATTGTACCTTGGCCGCGAACAAACTATCTCGTCTCCATTCCTCAAGAAATTGGATTGAGCAGATCTCTCTTAATGAACTTGATTTAGGAATTAGCTAGTCCTACTGGGTCCAATAACTCCTTCCATAGGTAACTTCCGAGGAATTTAACCACATTGTACTCCTTCATACCAACAAACTATTTGGTTTCATTCCTCAAGAAATCGATTGTTAAGATCTCTTAACGATCTTGAATTATCGCTATCACCCCACCGGGTCCAATCCTCCTTCCATAGGGTAACTTGGAGGAATTTAAATCCACATCGTGACCTTGGTGCAAAACAAACTATCCGGTTTCATCTCTCTCAAGAAATTGATTGTTAAGATCTCTTAATGATCTTTGATTTGTCATTTAACAATCTCAATGGTTCAATACCAGCTTCCCATAGGAAACTGGTCCACCTTAACCTCTCGGGGCCTTAATCACAACAAACTCGCTGGTGCCCTTCCTCCGAAATGAATAATATCACTCATTTGGAATATTTGCAATTGTATGAAAATAACTTACTGCCAACTACTAGACGAGATTTGTCTATAGAGCACTTGTAAATTTTTTCCGCCTAGGAACCATTTCTCACTGGTCCCGTACTGAAAAGAGCTTGAAAAATTGCACTAGCTTATTCCGAGTTCGGCTTGGAGGAAACCAACTCACCGGAGACATAGCCGAAAGTTTTGGTGTATACCTAAATCTGAATTATATCGATCTAAGCAAAGAATAATTTTATCGCGAGCTTCGAGAAACGGGGATACGCGACAAACTAACACACTCAACATCTCCAACAACAATATTTCTGGTGCCATACCACCTCAACTTCGGAGAGCCACTCAATTACAACGACTTGATCTTTCCTCAAACCATTTGAGCGGGAAGATCCCAAAAGAATTAGGTATGTTGCCCTTATTGTTCGATTTGTTGCTGACTAACAACGATCTTTCAGGAAGCATTCCTTTGAAATTGGGAAAATTAGCTGATCTTCAAACCCTTGATCTGGCATCGAACAACTTAAGCGGCCAAATTCCCAAACAAATAGGGAACTTGCTGAAATTATCGTCCTTGAACTTGAGTGGGAATCGATTGCGGATAGCATTCCCAATTTAAATTGGAAAGTTGCTTCGCCTTTCGAGTCTTGATCTTAGTCAAAATATGCTGATGTGAGAGATTCCACCGCCGTTCGAGAGTTACGCACTGGAGACGCTGAATCTCTCCCCATAACCAGCCTTCTCCTCGCACCATCCCACACACTTTGATGATCCGATTAGCCCGACATCCATCGATATATCCTACAATCCAGTCGGGAAGGTCCTCTCCCCAACATCAAAGCCTTGGCTCCATTTGAGGCATTTAGAAATAATAAAGGTCTCGTGGGTAATAATGTCACTCATCTCAAGCCATGCAAATCAAGAAGGCCACGGTTTTCTCGTCTCGACTATACTACTCTCATTGTGAGCACTCTATTGTTCTTATTCGCTTTTATTATTGGAATTTATTTTCATTCAAAATTAAGGAAGAAAACAACCAAGTCTACACTTGAAGCCACGATGTCAAAGATCTATTTGCACATGGGACATGGGATTGGGAATTGTTGAAGGAGCACATCATGCGTGAACTCGATACCCCCGGGCCCAACACAAATGGGTAATCGGAGGATATGGCACTGTTTACAAGGCCAAGTTGCCAAATGGCCGTTGTTGTCAGGAAAGTTTCACTACTCATCGCATCAAGACGTGTGGAGATATGGTTGATTCAAGGCTAAAGCTAGATTCATGCTCTAAATACGATAAGGCATCGCAATATTGTCAAGCTTATGGCTTTTACCATTTGTCGAGAACTCATTTTGATTTATGAGTTTATGGAAAAGGGAGCTTGGAGAAACATTCTAAGCAACGGCGAAGTTACAGCAGTAAAAACTTGATTGACTGTGAGGCTAAATATCAGGAAGTGTATAAAGCTTTATCATATGCTTTATCTGTGCGGCATGTCTACCTAGTTATATACTAGCAGCCCTTTAAGAGCATGGGATTGTCTAGATAGTATTTTTTGGAAAGACTCTTCTTAGTCTTGAGTTAACAAAGATAATTGAGCAATTTGTCCGAAATAATTTGCAAAGTTGACAAGGAGAATGAGTTGAATGATGATGATGATGATTGGGAATATGAAGAAGGGCCCGCATAAATTATCTGGCAAGGGAATGAGATAATATTCAAGAAGAAAAGGGTCAGGATTTCAAAGAAAGATGCAGATCAACATAGCACACAGGAGGTAGTCCTACATCTGCTCTTATACGCTGTTGCCTGTGATTACTTTATGGTGTGTGCTCCTCGTAGTTGTGAAGAATTTGAATTCTAAACTTCTAATGTTTTCTTCATAGGATACCAATAATCTGACATCAAGTCCCTTCCTCCCTTAATCAAGCATTTTCGATCGCAATGTATCAGCACTTTATCCCAAGGGGCACTTGCAAGAGGTGTCACGTAACAAACCCCAAACTTTGGAACTGAATGTGTTGACTTCATTCATTCTATTTTTCTATTATCGTTATTTCCTTTGTGGCTGATGGATCCTCAGATTTCAAGGCTTGCACTGTATTTATATTTTTCACGAAGAAGATTGTTAGGTCTAATTAAATAGCTTATGTGGCAGATAAAACTCACTGGTCCTTGTACTTCAAAACTAGAGTTTGTCGGTATGGGCAGACGTAAAAGACTTCATTATTTACCCGATAAATCAGACACTCTTTTAATGAAGAACATGTACAAAGGGACTCGGCCTTGCTCGGGAGTAAGATGAAGGATCGAGGTCCTGTAAACAATGCCTTCATGTACCTTTGTATCCTGTAATTTTAATTAGCAAAGATTCTTTTCAACGGCCTTCGAATCCGTAAACATTTTATTAGAACTGTTGTTGTCAGTCAGATTAAAGGAAGCAACTCATAGCTACGCCTATGATGCGCTTTGACCTTAGTGGTTGAAACCTCCTATATGGAGTGTTGTGCTCCATAAACTACCTCTCAAGCATTAGCCCAATTTTTGGGTTTGTATAATATGTGTTATGACTATATGGCAATGTTTTGAATTAATGATATACTAATACCATATCTTCACTTGGTCCAAATCTTTTGGAACCGAAAACACGGCCATCCAGGCCTTAGCAAATCCTCATCCATTAAAATGACCCTTAGCCAAAGAATAAAACAAGTAGGAGAAGATCCCTACCTCCCGAAGTTGTCGAAACTCCACACAACCAGTGTCCACGCATAGCTCTTGCAGCGTAGACCAACTTCTCCTCTTTCTCCGACGAGAACCGACGGTCCGAACGCCGGGAAATCTAGAGAGAAGGTGGTGACACCTCTCTCTAAAACCTTCTTTCTTTTTCCCTCCTTTTCCTCTTCTTCTCCCAACCGCTTGGGAGAGCTTAAATAAGAGGACTTGTCCTTCATGCCACATGTCAAGCTATCATCGGTCGACTTGGATTTCCTTATCCACTTATCCCTCTACTTCGGGATTTTCCTCCACTTAAGATCACGCGTGTCCACCCAATGGCCCACACTTGAGCTCATGTTTGAATAACTCCAAGATTTAATGTGACATGTGGCACTTCTTGAGCCATTCAAAAATGTGCCAAGTGTCCTAAGACTACTCTCCTCATGCTAAAACTGTACCTCACCTGTCTCAATTCGACTAAATTCACGTAGAGCTAGATTTCCTAAGAGATTATCTGTCCTGTGAAGTCCAAGCCACTATCCGAGATTCAGAAAAATCTGATATTCAAATCGAATTACCGCTTTATCATTCCATAGGAAATATGGACTTTTCGGGGTTTCACAATTACCATGCACTCACACCTGACTTGACGCGATGTGACCGTGCATATGAATACATGATGCTAATGCATTTTCCTTCATGTTACATGTATATATGAGTGCTACATGAAACATTTACATACCATGGATAATTATAATTTACATCCATGTAATCCATGTTAATACATCAAATAGCGAATATATAATATGATACTTTCTACACAAAGATGTTATTCATGTAAGCAATAACATACAACAAGGCCACTTGGATCTTCCAACAGGGTACCTCATGGTCCCTTCACAAACATGAACCAGTTTGGTTCCAAACATCCACACATCATGAAACACAACACAAAACTTGGAAACTTTTAGTTTCCAGTTCAAACCCCAACTCACAATAGTCTTGGATTGTGTGAAACCGGTCATAGAAATCTCTCACTATCACCCCAAGTTTTGGAACTAAACAATATGGCCTCTCGCGGCCTCCCATAGACAACCCATACCATTATAAGGCCTTTAGGTTTAAAAAATAAACCGAGAGTGGTACTCTCCTACCCACTGAAACTTTGTCAAAACTCCAAGTTTTCTTTGGCCCACATAGATCGCAATAAGATGTACCAACTTAGTTCTGACCTGCCAACTTCACCATCGTAGTTTGAAATCCTCAATATCTCTTTCTCCTTCTTTCTCTCTTTTCTTTCCCACTAACCTGCTTTTGCTTGTTCCTCCTTCTTTTCCTCTTTTTCTTTTGCTTTTCTTTCTCCCTCTTGGATTTTGCATTGACCGAATTGGTCAAGGGAGGAAACTTCCCTTTCCTCATACCCATTTATGTGGTCCATGTTTTTCCTCCCTTATTTCTTATTTTTATTTCCTTTATTGTGACCATCTTTCGTGTAAGCACTTCAGGAGCCATTGACATCCAAGTGCACCACATGGATCTTGCCATGTGTCACTCTCTTAGGGTGCCATGTGGCATCCCCCTAAACCATGCCATGTGTCATCCGACACTTTACGCCTCGAAAAACGTGAAATTCCTACTGTCTCGGAATCCAACGAAATTCGACGTGGTAGCTAGATTTCGAGAGACGATTTCAACGGAGAACTCTGTTTCGTCATCCGATATCTAGAAAAATTCCGATTTTCTGACCAAAATTACTATTTTACCATTTCTCAGAAAAATTTGAATTTTTCTCAGTATTTGCCAAATTTTTCTCAAAGATTGTTTTCTTCTCATGAACGGGTTTATGTTAATCTCATACTCTATCTCCGAGTAGTGCTCTTAGTCAGGTATGTAGCACCATATGCTCTAATGATCATTTCATTCAAGATTCGCATGTCTCTTGGCCTTGTTAATGAACTTTGTCAATCTTGAAACTTTTAGAACTTTCATCTTCGCTTTTCCTTCTTTTGGTTATCTACTCTACTTTCTCATGTAAAATTACTCCCGTTTCTTTTAGACGTGTTTCCACTTTATCAGCATTGTAATGTGTTGTATTTCGTGGCAAATTTTCACTGATCACGCCAGATTCCTTCCGCATTTTCGGGAGAGGTCAATATGTATTTAATTAAAATTTATGCTATTACTTTGCCTATAAATTTAGCTAAAATATTTGAATTTGTTCATTAGACCAATAATCCGGCGAGTTTTTATGACACATGCAACAAAGGCTATCTACAAGTCGCTTATTCGAGTACGTGAGCGAAAATAAGTTTCACGGAAGATATGCTATATGATGAACAAGACATTCTTTGTTCATGGATAAAATTGAGGTGAGTTGATTTTTTGTTTGTAGATGTATGTTTCATTCTCCCTTTAGAGACTAGTAATAGTTTCTTAATTTCCTCATTGTTCGAACTAATTTCAAGCTAATCTAAAATGCATCTCGCTTTCCGATTGGTTGTAAGGGACTTAGATTCGCTTTTAATCTTTTATTTTCTGGTTCTAAATTTTTGGTTAATGTTATTCTAAAGTTTCAATGTATACTTTATTCCATGGAAATCGATTTGGAACAATGAACAAGATTACCATATATCGAAATGCTTTGATTTCTAACTTTCAGATTTCTCAAGGCCCTAAATGGTCCATGTATCACGTATTATTTAGATCCGTTTATTTAAATTTGCGCTTGTTCTAATGCTCTATCTTGGGTTTTTATTGGAAATTAATACTACGTAAACATCTTACTACCTCATTCTTAAGCTTATATCTTCTAAAGATGTGATATTCTACCTCGAATCATAGATTCTACCCGAAAGTGCAAGTATTACCGTTTAGATCTTCATCCGTGGATGGAGGATGTGTGGAGGCTCGCACCGTGTTTATCACCCGCCTCATCGACCGCAACACCAAAATTATTTCCCCAAAGAACTGTCAATGCTGAGATGTATTTCAACTCGGTGAATGAAACCATCGAGGGTGGCTGAAAAGACCAAGTTGGTGAACCGCTACCGGTTTATCGGTAAAGAAAGCGCTTCACTTATCGAGCACGGTACCTGATGACTTCCATGTCTTCGCAGTTATCCACAAATAAATATCTCCTCAGAGGATTACTATTGCTTACACCGGTGCCTTGGGTGTATCAAGCTAATAGTCACAGAGACCAGAGTGTGGAGTCATTGCCAGATGAAGAATCTGAGGGTCGAGCTTTTGGTGTCCATGAACGGTTGATAGTGAAGTATGAGCCGTATAAGATATTATATTGCACTCGGGAGATCAAATCCATTAGCTTACATGGTTTCACTGCTGTGGCTCGGTTTTAAACATCGTACGTGAGATCCCCAAGGTAGCAAATAACTGAAGAGGCTACAAAATCAAGAAGAAAACAATTACAGCATAAAAGGTTATCCATGCACTTCTTGTTTCTCTGGTTTGGAGAATGGGAAATTGGTGATAAGTGTAGATGGAAATGTGGCGCATCTTGATAAACAGAGTGGGAATGTTGAGAGCGAAACGAAGCCTTAAGGAAAGGGTGAGAGTAGCATTCCAACTGATCCAAAATGTCGGAAGCCAATCCTCTATCTCGTGTCACATAGCTCCTTCCCTCGTGTTTTCCTCGTATTAATTTCTTCGATTAATTCCGAATTTTGAGGTTGAAGTTCTATATCAATCAATATTTACATGTAATTAGCTTGCTTAATTTAGGAAAATATTCAACATTGATTTCTTTCAGACCTTATATGTGGTAACACTCAAGCAGATTTTCCTCTTCCATTTTCGCTTTCAGCCGAGCTTCACAAATGCATTATATTGTTGGAATGTGAGCAGATCTCCCTGAAATTATGGATTATCAATGCATAACCTCGAATGTTTTATTAGTGAAGCATGAACAATATTGCTGCCTCGGGTTGTGTTTTTATTGTCTACGCTAATGCTAGATATGGCTTAAGGAGTGTATTCTTCTTTTAAGATGAGATTCGAGCCTCTTATTAATTTTCTCTGCAACCTAATTTTGAGCACAATGGAGCTTTGTGAGCATGGAAACCTCGGGGCTACTTGATAGAATGTGGACACCATGATAACAAACCACCTTGTTTATGTTCATTCTATCTAAAGGTTTATGTGTTTATTTTCTATGGTAAATTTAGCATCAAGCATTTCTATTCAAATTGTAATAAAATATAATTGTTTGTTTTTCTATGAAAGTATTAATTCTTAAACTGATATATTATGCAAAAGGCTGATTAATTTAAGAAAAGGACAACTATATTAATTGTCATATATTATTTTCAGGATGGTTGTTGTGTTCTATTCGAGATAATTATGTAGCACCAAGTAGTATTGATGGGTTTCTATAACTTAATACCTGTGATTCCTTACTTTATGTTCTGCTTAGAGCGAGATGATTTAAACAGTGTGTAGGAGATATTGTTATCTTTCGTGGATCAATTTCATGGATGAGTTGATTCATCATAAATTAATGTCTTAATTTAAACATTATATAATAAATGTATTCTAAGGCCCTCGAGGCTTGTCTCGTAGTAATGGAAAAGGAATAGGTGCCTGCAATTTGTGGTGAATAGAGTGATCGAGATGTCAAGCTCAACTTTGTGTAAGAATAGAATAAAAGATACAACGTTGTAATATAAACATGGAAAGAAAATAAGGAGGAAAAAGGAAAAGAATGTATAAAATAATGTATTTTTAGATTATTTTTTGATTTATTTTTAATTGTCTTCTTGTTTCCTTAATTGTTTTAAAGAATGATTATAGATATGAGAAATACTAAACTAAAATATTATATATGCAAAATTTTTTATTTAAAAATATTTTTAAGAATAAAGGAGATAAGGTGCACAAACGCCGACTTCCTTGATTTTGCATATTAACTTTTTTGTCTCCTAAAATACTCCCGATGTTTACTTTTGTAGCTCAACCATACCTTTGCTGCTACATTTAATTACATTGATGCTCCAAACTATAGCACCATTACTCTTATAGTTGATCTTCATCATCGACCGAATCAATTCCAATTTGCACTCCATAAACTTCCAATAGAAGACTGGGCCGTTCTTCCTGAAAAAAAAAAAGAAAAAAGAAAAAGAAAAAGACCCTTACTTGGTGTGCTTTAAGGTAGTGCTAACTTTTCTAACTCCGCTCCCGCATAAAACTTTTAGTCCGTAGTGCTTAAGTTGGTCGACAATACTATATAGTATAGGCTATATCTAGCCAAGTTTGGAAATTACCTTCTTACATGTCTTGATGCCCACCCTCGTCTATCAATCTCCCTTAATCTCCGCTCCCCGTTTGTGGCCAAGATCCGTAGCGCACTCCCCTTCATCAAGTTTGCATCTTGTTATCTTAGTTTGGTTTATAGAGATTAAATACATGCTTTTGCAAACAGTCATGCAATGCTTGGTTCTTGCTTCTTCCATGCTAAGAAAATATCTCGTGTGGTCCCTACACCTTTGTCTCAAATTCTTCTATCAAGTGTATCTTTAAACTTGGAATTTCCTTAAAATTGTAAATCAAGAATAATTATATTGTCTACCTTAGACAATGGGAATGCTCATTTTCATGAATGGTGTGCATTTGAAAGCCATAGTGCGGGGTCTCCGGGGTTTTCTCTCGAAAAGCCATATTTCTTTAATGACTTAGTAAATGGCTTAAACCAAGCCCCTAGTGGACCATAAATTACTTTTCTTTAGTTTTGCACATACCTTTCTTCTTGTTGATTTCGTAGTCGTAAAATCCATATACACTTCTCCTTTAACTTCCTATGAAAAAGGAATTTTTAATATCGAATAGAATAAGTTCTGCACAAAATTAGCCAGAGATAGCATTGTACTCGAATTCATCTTAGTCATTGAGCAAACTGATAACCATTAATGTAAAATTTGAGTTTTTCCCTTAGCTACTAATCTCATCTTTAAAAATCTCTCAATAGAGCTTGGCTGTTTATATGGGACTCAAAACCCATTTGCATCCTGTTACTGCTCTTTCCACTAGGCAAATCAGCCCACTTCCCCATCTTTCACTTTTATGGAGGCCCTCATTTCACAAACACAATGTTTTCCATATTTAGATTTCCTAGAGTTTCTTGTACATTTTCAGGCTGATTTTATTATTATTATTATTATTATTATTTTATGACAAAGCAAATGTAAAGGCCAATACGATTTAGGGAGACAAAGTAGGTTGGGGATATTTAGTGCGGCTCTAACACTGCTCCTCATTGGCAATGGGAGCATCCAAGTTCAGATTTTATTAAAGAATTTGATTGAGCTAGCTAGGATTGAAAGTAATACTCTTTCTTTGGAGATGGGAATTGACAATTAGGAAAAAGGTAGGATGATTAGGGGAAAATATATAAATTATATTCAAGAAAGGAAAGAAAAGATATGATTAAACTTAATTGGAATTAATATTAGCTGAACTAAATTAGAGTTAGTATGAGTCAGCATTAAAGTAGATCACTATTTGGAGTCGACAGATTAGCCGATTAGGATTATAACATAATTAGAATAAGAATCATAAAGATCATTGGAATCCTAATAAACTTCAATTTTAGAGAACTTATAAATAAAGTTAATCAATATAAATCAAAAACGAATTGATATTAATAGTACTAGTTTTTTTTTTTAATTATTGCATATGTTACACTAATGATGAGACGACTTGTGTGGGGTTAGCAGAGGAGTTAAGTAGTATAAGCTCTTAAAATTGTAAAATAAAAAATTTCCTATGTCCAACAGCCAAGGGATTGAAACTTGTAATCAAGGATGCTCCCTTGAAAGCAAAGCTTTTAACCATTACACTGGTGAAGCTAATGCTTGTAGCTAAATCATATAGCTAGTAATCTTTACTCAAATTTTTTTTTTTATAAAATCATTTTACAACCCTTTCATCTCGCATCCTAAGTGTCTTTTTCATGTTTAAAACAGCATTTAAAAGGGAATGGGAAGAAATAATTTGGTGTGACAAGAGAGGGAAGAATAACTTCTGTTTCTCCAAAATCAAGTCACGCTCCTAGCTCCGCCACTATGTAGCTGGGCCTTGGTAGACTAAGGTTTTCGCTCTTTTTGTTGTTTCTTTTTTTCTCTTTTTTCTTTTAATTTAATTTTTCATATAAACTTTATTCCTTTGTTCCTCTCTTACATCATACAAATAGAATCCTCGACTCACCTATTTGAGTATAAGCAAACTATCCTTTGGTTGTCCTTCATCATAGGATTTATCACATTCTCCTTCTCTTCTCGAGTATACCAAGGGAGTTTATAGGAATTCCAACAACTTCATTCATTTTGTTACCAACAACATCATTCCTATGAAGCTATAGGCTCAATTTTAAAAATATTATCATGAGATTATTTATAGTAGAGTAAATTGACTAGGTTAGGATACAAATGATGTCAAATCTTTAACTCTAATTCTCCTCAAAGAGCTGTTGTCCGACAGTACCTAAGGTTCTCAAAAGATTTAACACCTACCGTGATATATTTTTTTCGGATTGCCGATGAGGTTATTGACTCGATGCATAAGAGGAAGGAAAGGGGGATCCTTTGCAAACTTGATATTGAGAAAGCTTATGACCAGATAAACTGGAACTTCATTTCGAAGGCAGCAAGATGGGGTTCGGGGATAAATGGGTGAGTTGGATAGAGTGGTGCATCTCTACTGCAACTTTCTCTGTTCTGGTTAATGGTAGCCCAACTGGCTTTTTTAGGAGCTCGAGAGGGTTAAGGCAGGGGGACCCATTATCGCCATATCTCTTTGTTTTGGGTATGGAAGCTCTTTCTCAGAATGTTTGGATACAAAGTAAATGGAAGGAGGCTTTATCTCTGGGTATATATTTAAGGGGAGGGGCAGTTCAGTAAAGCAAATCACACATTTGCTCTTCGCGATGATACTCTCGTTTTCCTCAGAAGGATACCGAGAAACCAGATGACACACTTATGCCGGATTTTGGCTTGGCTCAAGCGCCTCGGTTAAAGATCAATCTAGAGAAAAGCCCTTTACCGCCTCGTAAGTAGGTCAAGATGGGATGGTCAGGCTGGTTGAAGCGCAAATCGGGCTCTTCGCTTAATGGTATCTCGGCCGCTTCTGTGCGCAAAACACAAGAGACTGTGAGTGTGGGATGGAGGAAGAAAGGTTTCAGAATAGCTAGCTCTTTGGAAAAGACAATTATATTTCTAAGGGTGGAAGACTCACTCTCATTAGAAGTGTACTCTCCAACATGCCCACCTACCTATCACCTTCCTGATCCCTGCAAAGCTGCTTGCATCAGAAAAATCGTGACTTCCTTGGGGCGGGGGCTCTTCGTGAGAGGAAATCCATTTGATAAATTCGGGAATCAGTCCGTCGAGTAAAGAAAAGGTGGACTCATTCTGAAGCAATCTTACCAACTTTTTAACAGGCTTTGCCTGGGAAACGGTGTCGAGATTCTCGATGGAAGATGACCCCATGCAGGAGCGTCATTATCTTGAAATATGGCTCGAGGATAAATGCTTTTTCCTCCTATTCCTAAAGGATGCCATGGGGTTGGCCTTTGAAGGAAATTCTATGTACAAAGACCATTAGAAATCACTGTCAGCTGAAGATCGGGATGGTTCCAAGGCAAGATTCTGGGAAGACTGGTGGTGCGAAGCCCACTATACTCTTTCTTTCCTCACCTGTATCGCTTGGCTAACTCTAATGGGCTAAGGCTGAGTTCCGGTGGCTTCTGTGGTTCAAGGCTGGGGACCTTTCAGGCTTGGAAGGCACTTCTACGATTGGGAATCGAGGAAGTGCAAGGCTTCCTTGCCACTACTAATCCGAGCATCAATCCTAACCTTACCGATAGATCGTGGAAAAGGAAAACAAAATTTCTCTAAAACATGCTTTCAATCGTTAGAGGGTGGTAGTGAAATGGGCCAAGGTGCTCATAAAGATGTCAGGATCTCTAATGCTCTACTAAGGTGGGACTTTGCTCGAAGTGTGGTAGGGAAAGATTTGACCATGGATCGCCTTAAAAGAGGTTTCGCCGGCCGCCAGTGTGCCTCATGAGCGCACGAAGAATCTTTAACACTTGTTTATCCATTGCCCTATGGTGTGGAGTATGTGGACTGCTATTTTCTCTTTGTCTGGTGGGGGTTCATTCCTTTTCCGTGAAAGACTTGTCACAGTCATCAGACTTCCTGCGCTGGGAAAAGCTGCTATGAGAAATTTACTCTCTTTGCTTGTTTCTTTGAATAATTGGAAAGAGAGAAATAGGGTTGTGTTTGATGATGAAGCCTTTTCCAAGTCCAGATTGAAATCATGCTTTTTATTTTCCTTCTCTTCTTGGGCTAGCTTGATGTTTGAAGTAGAACACCCTTTTGTTAGAGATATTTTCAAAATTCCTCAAGGCAGGCTCTGTAATGTTTTGTTTTTTTTCCGTTGTTTGGTTTTGCTTTCCTTGCACGCCTGTATACTGGGGTCCTTTTTTCGTTTCAATACACTTGATTATTAATCAAAAAAAAAAAAAAAAAAAATATATATATATATATATATATATATATATATATATATATATTTTTTTTTCTGATTGAGGGTGAAAATACTCAAACCTTATGAGTCGAGAATAATCAAAGAAACATACGATAAGAGCTCTTAGATACAATTTGACCTCTCTTTACTTTGTACATGAACATACAACATACTCAAATATTTTTAGTAGAGAAGATCCAAAGGGAATCATAGCCTTTCAAAGATATCGATTGACTTTATATTTAATCTTGCGCTACTCGATCAAATGTGTGGTTGTTATAATACCGATGGTTCAAAATGACTTTTCGATGTTTTGTGAACATTAGAGCTCTTCTGTTTCTAAAAGATGTTGTTCTTTGGCCACCCCATTTTTGTAAGGTCCGTTATTGCACAAAAGAAAATATATGTTGCCATTTTCTGATAATATAAGTCGTAAAATTGAATCGAATACTCTTTCCATTATCAACTCGAAACTTGTATTTTTGTTTTGAAAATGAGTTGCAATCATTTATGAAAATTTTGATGGGAGGGTAGCTTTGCATTTTCACTAGCAAGTAAATCCATGTGGTGCGGTGCAATCATGGATAAAACTCACAAATCATTTAAAACCAAGATAAGATAAGATGTGGGGGCCCCTAACATCACTACAGAATATTTAAAAGTCATTTATCAGATTGTAGTTCTCTAATGCAAAAACCTACATACAACACTCCATAGTTGTAATTCATTCGTATGTTAGAATAAGTTCGAGAAGCATTTATGAGTTTTAAGGTGAAAAGATTTCGTAATTAGATCACACTACCTCACAATGGAATCCTCTAGTTGATCCAATCGATGAGTTTCAAATAATTATTCAATTTGATAATCAATGAACGCAAATACGTATGCAAGGCATGTGCATTTTATGCCATCACTTATTTCCAAATCGATGACTAAGCCTAATAATAGTAAACTTTGATGCTTTATTTCATAAAGCCCCTTTCTCTGCTTTGGTAGGAAACTGGATTGCAATGTCTAATGTGTTACTGATATATCTTTTGTTGCTACCAACTGCTCATCATGTATCCTAAATGTTACTCGCTTTTCATGCATCTTAGTTTTCTTTCCCGAAGTGAAAAGGTGCCCAGAGTACGATTAAAGGAATATTATATTCCAATACATTGTTTTGATAAATATGTTCTCAATATGTATGGGCCTCGTGTCTCGTGGTTCCAGGCAACCATGGCATGATTTACACTTTAAAGTCGAGGGTCCCGTTGCATATAATACAATGACAAACTTAACAAAGATGGAGAAAAGCAAATGGCGATTTCAGCTTAAAAGGTCACACATTACATGAAGATGCTTTGATAAAGCTAGACTCGCATTTCATGGATAATCACTCCCTCTCCCCTAGTCCTATCAGGATCATGCTTTCCGCTACTACTACCAAGATGATCCGTAGAATTGATACGTGTAGGCATTAAAAATACTGGTGTTATTTTGAAGATCACTGATTATCCATATTACCGATTTGGAGATGGAAACAAAAGACTACGGTGATTCGATGGTTTTACCAGACAGTATTTCCTGGCCAATTGATTCATGATATGTGAGGATTCCCAAAGCTTGTTTAGATGCTGAGGCACGTTAGACTACGCTTTATGTGCAATCCTTGTTAATTCTGTGAGTTCCTGTATCCACTAAATTAATTTCAATCATAATATGTTAGTTGACTTTATACTAGTAAAATGCTTTTCTATCACCTCTCTGTCATAAGTAATCTTAGTTTGTAAGCATCCGAAAATAGATAAGAGCATACATGCTGCTTATGTGAAAGCTATAAGATCTAAGACAACACTTCGCTACAGAGAACTGGGGTGATTTTCGATCTGCATATTATCGCCATCATACAAAATGCAGGTAATGGCGCGGCTCATTACCATCCTCGTTAATTCCTACTGTCATTACGTAGCCACGCACAACCGAGACATTCGCACACCAACGAAACTCGAGTAAAAACATGAAGGTGATTTTATTATCTTGATATTTATTTCAAAATGCTATCTATTTTACCGCTTGAAGTCCCTAAAGAATAATCTAAGTATCCGTCTACTTGCTAATATAACCTATGCTAGCTTCGATATATCAGGGCTTCAATTTCACAATCGTATCTTAACAAGATATTAGAGCTTTGCTACAGAATCTCAATTTTGTCTCACTCAAGTTTCTGTTTGCCCATCTCCTAATCATATATCTATGTCTCGTTGATCTATCTCTATCTCTTCACGTGAGTATGTGGGCTGCATTTGAGACGGGTTATAGCCTCGTATGCATCATGGGGTCATTTATTTGTAATTCATATCCGATATCCGTTCCTCTCTCCACGTGTGGGTATGATCCTAAATTTTAGGAAGTTATTAGCCAAAGAATTGGACAACCTAACATGATAAGCTTTGGATGAAATTCTTCACATTGTTTCCGAGTAGATATTATGAAACTCTTTTCACATGATAATCAATCTATGAACACGCTTTTAAAAGGCGCACCTGCAAGATTTTAATTTCCTTTTGAACACTTTTATTTTGGAAATTTCTAATTATATATTAATATTCATATAATTTCTTTAATTTTTTATATTGAATGTTTCTTTTAAATAAGTTAGGAATGTTATTTTTTTTTTTAATTCAATTAGATTTGAATCATATTTTATAAAAATAATGTATCCGAGGTCACATTTCACTTCACTTGCGCTACACAGGTCGTGGCGAAGCTAAGCCCGAGGAGGTTTTTATCAGTGCCTTTGCACCTTTAAAACTATGTGCATGAAGATTTATTTGAGTTTGTTTTTTTCCAAAAATTCTAGATTTTGGGGTTGCTATTTCTTTCATTTTACCATCAAACTTTGACATTTGCACATGTAAATAATATTTCCTTCTCTCTTTTTCTCTTCCTTGCTTCTTCTCATTTATTAGTGATTTTATAATTTTTCAATAATTAGTATTCCTACACCCTCTCAAGTCAATAGGATGCTTATTCAAAATTTCCTTCAAATCTTTGCTTTCTAATTCATGCTTTAAAGAGTTCATTCTTTCATGTTTTCTAATTCTACATTCTATTTGTGTGATAAAAGTGTATAATTTTTTAATTCCATGATCAGCCTTAAAATTGTAGCAAAATCAGTGCATATGAACATTTCCGTGTTTATATAAGGATACCGATGTGGCGAAGGTGTTCCAAGTAGTGGCCACAGCAAGAAATTCTTTTGTAGGTTAAACAAACATCTTTTTCTCATGTATTGTAGCGCTTATCTTCTACCTCCAACATTCGAGGATGTGGGTCAGATATTTTTCTAACTCGCATGACTCTACTTTGTTTTTTCATTTGCCATTTTGTGACCGCTACCTTGGTGCATTATTAGTCGATTTTACTTTAAATTCATAAGTTAGGAAAGGTCTAAGGGTAAAGGTCGATCCGTAAGCCTCAACTCCCAATGTAATGCTGAAAACATCCTTTATTTTATATATTTTTTTATACAAACTTTTACATAATCTTAAAACTTGTTTACCCTCCGAGTAAAATCTTCATCAAGAGGGATTGAGATGAACTGAATATGAATGTTGAAAATATGAATAAAGTTAGTCCTCGAACATTTAATTCATAAAATATGCAATACGGAATCTAAAATCGAAGATAAAAGGTAGTTTTGGCTTAGGAATGCATAGACAGCTTTTTCCAAGAGGTTGCAAAGTGGTGAGGTTTAGATAAAATTGTTGTTGGAATGGAAGATTTGCAGTAGGAAAATGTTAAGAAAAGAATGTAGCATCAGATAAGATGAAGTTAAGAAAATTATTCACTGGTCTTGAAGAAGGCTACAAAAATAAGAATTGAAGTAAAAATTCTCAGGGTCTGTGATGATTTATATATGGTAAGATAGGTATGAAAGTGTTATGACCTATTATGAGCCTAAATCGCTGTCATCGCTTGATTTTCACAGGGTTTACAACCACTGCCCCTCCCTGACAACTAGGCTTTTAAGGGTGAGCCTCTACTCAAGTGGTTGCAATACAATAGAGTGGTCTATTCCTCGACACCCGCTCAAAATTGTGGAAGGCCGCACCCGTAACCCAAGTCACTATAAGAGCGCGGGAGGGCTATTACCCGTGGGGTCTGTGAAGTCATCAACTGTCGACGCCGGTTTTGGAAAGAGGGATGGATTACAGACTCCATTACGAGTCCCACATCGCTGTTACGCGCTTGGCCTTGTGGGTTTATAACCACTTATGTTCCTCCCTGATAAATAGCTTTACATGAGTTCATTCAAGTGGTTGTAAATAGAAAGATGAGTGCAGACCATTCAATTGTATTGCAAGTGCAGATCATAGAATTTTTAGTTCAGGCTCGGGAGTTACTAGGCAGACATAAGGGAGATAGGAAGTCTAAAAATCCGTGGAAAGATGAGAATATGGAAGGTCAGGAGAACATGGATTTTTTTGTATGTAGAGAGACTCAATTTCTTTAAATTAAAGACCCTAATCATGAAGACAAAAGGATGAAACGAAACATAATATGCGTAAAGAAGGCCTAATATAAAGCTCCACAAATTATCATGATGTTAAGCTTACAAGTTATGTTATGGAACTTTGAGGAGTGATGGCCAAACTTAAGTAATGCATCAAAGTTTGTACTTGGAGTGTTTCCCTCAGGAAATATACCATGAAGCTATTTTCTTTGGATAAATTAAAGAGAAATTGAACGATAAGAAAGATTTCCATGTAGTGCTTATTGACATTGAGGATGCATGGGTGATTTTAAGAATTAATGTACTAAGTTGCAGAAGAGAGAGAGGTTGGTTAATATGTGATCAAAGTTTGTGATAATGAGTCTATGGCATGACACAAATGCTTTGAGGACAGATTAAAATGAAATAACTGACGGCTGATTCTACTTTTGTATTGATCATCACGTAGTTACTCGGGTATGGTTCAGGGAGATGCATCACAGTTTCTGTAGTGTGCTGATTACGTATTGTTTTAATTTTGATGTTAATAAAGGAGTTAACTTCAAGTTATAACTATCGTATAGATACTTCAGAGTTTACAAAAGCCAAGTATGACGACTGAAATTTTATCATTTAAAATACGTAGTGATGGTTTATCAGCAGATTAATTAATTATCCATAATGAGTGAAGATCAAGGGAGGATTTCTCCATCTTGTTGGGGTACATACGAATGAACCAGAGAAGCAAATTTGAAGTATTTGCATTATTAAGGCCTTTCCTACTACATGGAAAATTTGATCAGACGAGTCAGACCTGTTATGCCTTATGGTATATAATGTCGATCATAAGAAACAACGTGTTTGAAAAATGAGTTTATCTGAACAAAGATAGAGTCATGGAAATGCATGGTAAGATGGAACGTAAATGAGTCTATCATCAAGAGAATATAGGTGATCTAAGCTGTTCAACCATAAGCTAATAAGGTCCGTGAAAAACAGTCCTAAAATAGTGGATTACATTTATACTACAAATCAACAAACACAGGTATCACGGTAAATTTATAATATAACATGAGGAAGACTGTTCATCTATATTAATTATATAAAGGATGCGGATCTACGTTTTATAACATCAATGCAATCAACATTATTTATTTTTGATTTGCATGATACAACTTTTATGCATTTATTTGAATTTGACTGTAATTATGTAATTATTTAGTTTGAAACGAGCATTTAGATTTTATAGTTTATATCAATTGATTTAGTAGTTGAATACATTTAGATTTAGGTGAAGAACGTAATTTAGAATTACATATAATCTAGTCATACTCAATTCTTCTTAGAGATGTGAGCCTATAAAAAGGCCATGTAAAAATTTAATTATTAATAATATTTTGTTTTTTATAAAATATTGCACTCAATGGCTAGACTCCAAATGATTTTCTTATCTATTTTTTTCCTCATTGATGAGACTTGTTTGCTTTGTAATTCATATGGCTTTTTATCACTTCTCTTCACATATTTTTCTCTATATTTTTCAATATTATCTCTAGCTCACCTACTCAAATTTTTAAATGAGAAACACTTATTTTGATCCTTAAAGCTATTAATAAAGGTGCCTTGGCCGATACGCATCAATTAATAGATTATTCAACTTTTACCGCCTCGTAAAGCATAGGGAGTTCATCTACATAAAGTCCTCTTCAAACATGCAATTTTCCGAGAACCGCGGCATTGGTATAAGGCATTTTCCTGATGTTTATAAGTTCACTATTACATGTGCCTCTCCATCCAAAACATTTCATCATGGTTGAATATCTACCAGGCCACCCAATTCAATCAGAGCATCATCAGGGTCAAGTATAATGCTCCATATTTCATACTTAATCATAAATTAAAGGAAAAAAAGGATTGAGCTAAATTAAGAACTGGCTCAACTCTATAATTCTTGTTGCTAGTAATATGTTACCTATGTAATATCGCCTTCCTCTACATATTTGTTTGGGCTAGGTTTGTTTTAAGGAAAGAAGCAAAGAAAAAAAAATATTAAGGTCAATAAATTATTTTTGCAAGCTACTTCAAGCCTACTTTTTTTAATTAATTTAATTGTTATACATAATGATTAAATAGTTTGAGAAGGCTGCATAATTACCGATTAATTTTCATCATATTTGATTTCTTTCTAGTATTTTCATGATAAAGCCAAACATGAGAAAATTATTCTTTTAATTGCAAAGCAGTAGTGCTCATTCAATATGTCTCTATCTTTAAATTTTACACCTGAGCTAGCCTTCATAGTCCACCCTTTTATTTTTCCCATCTTCTGGCTGCTTAGATCATATTTTCATAAGCTTTTGACTAATACTGATGAAAAAAGGAATTTGGTTTCAGTCTGATGGTGCATTTATCATGTAGACATATCAACCTGAGAATCATTTGTTCCATTATAGTTGTAAATCCGAGGTTGTATATGTTCTACCATTATTATTCACCTTCTCGTAGTCTGCTTTTTCTCCTTTTCTTCTCTGGCCGCGGTGACTAGCTCTGTAAGCACCATGGTAGATTTATGATTTATGTCCATGCCAAAGGGATGATAGTTGATGATAAATATGTCCTGATGAGATCCGCCAATATTAACCAGAGATCCTTGGATGTTTCAAGGGATACCGAGATTGCCATGGGCGTTTATCAGCCAACATACATACGGTCGTGAAGAAGACTTATCCCCAAGAGCTGTGCGTTGCTTTCTATATATATATATATATATATATATATATATATATATATAGATTTTTTTTTCTTGGTTTCATATTGTTTCAAAAACATTTGCATTCATATCTCAATATCTATCTTCAGAATTTGATACAGTATATGGCTATAGGATGTCACACTAGGCCGAAAGCACTGGCGTTCTCGAGGATTGTTTTTAAGCAACTGCAGACTCTAGAATGTATGAGAAAAGTGAACAAAGATTAAGTAAAACTAACTCGCAGATATATGCAGCTGAAGAATACAAAGCAGGATGACAGGCATTTGATGCAAGACTCCAATCCGTGAACAAAGATGGTGCAAATCTGCCATCGCCTCACACGCATCGCTTTCGCATTTAAGTGGTAAAGTTCTTCGATCATCAACTAATCTTCCCGATGCTCTAACCACATAACCATCTCATCAAACCTCAAAATTGAGTAATGGTTTATCAGCGAAAAGTCCGCATTTATAGAACAAAAATGATGAGTATACCGAAAGTAGCTTCGAGTGTGAAATGCAGAGCAAGATGATAATACCATGACAGAGAAGAAGACACCTCTGTTTCAGATGTAATTACTGTTGTATGTATGTATGTAATTTTTATTTTTCTCAATTCACTTTCCCTTTTGGAATCATCATATATTAAAAATATTAAGATTTTAACACCAGCCCATCATACCTAACTCACATGGTAAATCGTTCAACATTTAAATAGATAAGGCATGAAGGAGAGGTGTCCCAGCTTCTTGTACCCCAGCAGGGATAATGATTACATCAGAATTAATGTAGTTTAGTTATAAAAATAAAATTAACACCATTTATTTTTTTTAGAGTCTACTTTATACACTATTTTCACCATATTCATTGTTTTTATGATATTTTTGCCCTTATAAATTTTAAGGGCGTTATGAAAAAAATAAGTAAAAGGAAAAAAAAAGTGAAGGAAAAATACCATTCAAAATTGTTAAAATTATTCTTATTTGTAACTGAAAATGTATTTAGTGATAATTATATTTTAAATATACAAAAATTTAAGATGTGATTGATCGTATAGCTTATTTCATTGGTTGCTTTTATTTTATTTTATTTTTAAAATTAAAAATAATTTTTCTGTCTTCGAAATTAGGCTTTTAGCCTCACTTCTTTCTTCCTCCGCATTCCTCGAAGTCACCAATCGACTGCATAATCGTAGAAGCTCCCAACCTCTCGCTTTCTTTTGCGCATTTTCTTTCTTTGTTCTCGGGTTTTTGCTTTTCTTTCCTCCTCTCGTTCCCTTTGCATTACTGACCGCGGTGAAATGGAGTTGAAAATCTCGTGTAATTGCATCCATACTACGATCTTTTATAGTTTGTGGTTGTTTTGGTTCCTCACTTTCTCTCTTCCTCTCCCTTGTATGTAAGGTTGCTTGTTTGATTGAGCGAGAAAGTAAGGAGTAAAGAGAGGGAAATAGAAGAAATCGAATCTTCGCGCTTTTATGTTGTTTTTCTAAAGGGATGAGAGCCGGAGCTCAAGATTTAAATTTTGTTCTCAATTTTCGTAAAACAAACTGCTTTCGTTGGATTTTGGAATTTGAGCTTCAATTGGAGCTAGGTCATTTCGAGTGAGATTTTCTCACTTAAATGTAAAATTTCAACTCGTACAGTCTTAGCCGTCAAAATTTATTTTTCCTGTGCTTAGATAATCACCGAAATAATCGAGTTGCTATGACAAATGTCTCGCCGGAATGTATTTGTTTTTGGGTATTATTTTATGATGAAGCGCATTATTTTTTAAATCTTTTTTTAGTGTTAATCAACGAGTCGAGCATTTTTGTTCTGGCCAAGAATGGCTTCAATCGGGCCACCACAATCTTTGAAAAGATCAGATACCAAGCACAGAGAAGGAGAATTAACTCCATTATTACCCCTCTAGGAGCCGGAAATGAAGTGGGTCGTTCCTCGTGTCTACATGTCCTATAAGGGGAAAATTCATACTGTATACTATAATGCATTGTGCTTTTATTTTTGGTTTCTAGTTTTACTTCCATTTCTTCAACATTTGGTTTCTTTAATTTGTTTGTTTTTGTTTTGTTCATGTTCTATGTGATAGTTTGATCGTGGAATTATCCAAAGATGTTTCAAAGATGGCCGCTTTAACATAATACTTTACGAGATTGATCCTTCAACCATTGATGTTCTTTTGGTGACAGTATGTTCTTTTTCCTTGTTGAATATTGTAATGTTATTTGTTTTTATAACTTAGTAATCTGCTGAATTGAGAAATGAAGTTTAGAGAATATCATTATTGTTTTTGATATTGTAATCATGGGTATGGTCATTTTTCTGCAATTTTTTTTTTCTGAAACAATGGAATGAATCCTTCCTCAATGGTCTTATCGAAAATGATCAACAACTATTGCAAAGCAGTAAAGATTCATCTGTATCTTCTCTTGTCAGTATCTTGTACTATTAGGAGCACTGCAGATATATCTTATAGGAATGAGACTACATATAACACCCAAATTTTGTTATCTTTCTCGAATAGCTTTCGCCTCAATGGTTTCTTCTATTAAATTTTCTAATATTTCTTTTTTCTCAAGGAATAAACTCGAAATTCCTCTTCATATGGAATAGCCCATATTTCTGAATCTATCACTGATTTCAGCTTGGCTTTGAGATCTTGTGCTTCGAAAGTAGATTTTCGAGTCAACTTTTTCCATTTTGAATCCCGATCGCATGGTTGATGAATGCTCTTGAAATACCAAAAGCACATCACTAGTTAGTTATCTACCATCATAAGCATTGTAATGGAAAGTATCAGAGTTTGATTTGATGATCACTCTATAGAAAGACCATTAACGATTAGAGGTTCCTAGGGGGATGTAGGTTAATGGACCTACCTCCTTTGCATCTCTGTATAAAGTGTCCATACACACACTTGAACATGCATTCAGACT
The DNA here is from genome assembly GCA_016808115.1 of Tetrastigma voinierianum. Taxonomy (NCBI): domain Eukaryota; kingdom Viridiplantae; phylum Streptophyta; class Magnoliopsida; order Vitales; family Vitaceae; genus Tetrastigma; species Tetrastigma voinierianum. The sequence continues at coordinate 132,530 of JAEQBH010004835.1, read as the reverse complement.
CTTGAGCTCAAGAGGCTACAAATAATCAAATCTATCGCCTGAAATTCCTTTGGAGAAGCCCCTTTTCAGACTTCAGATAAAGGTCCATACACACACTAACATGTACTTCGTACTTGAGAGCCTAAGAGGCTACACAATCAAATCTATCACTAAAATTCCTTGAGAAGCCCCACCGCCGCCTTCTTTGATTATGTCGAAGTTCCCATTGCTTTCCTCAAAGATTGTTTTCTTCCTCGAATGGGTTTATGTTAATCCTATACTTATCTCTCGAAAGCAAAGGTTTTAGTCGTGGGTATGTAGCAACATATGCTCTTAATGATCATTTCATTCAAGATTTTCATGTCTTGTCTTGTCAATGAACTTTGTCAATCTGAAACTTTTAGAACTTTCATCTTCGCTTTTCCTTTTTGTTTATCTACTCTACTTTCTCATTTAAAAATCGCCTCGTTTTTAGATGTGCTCTCCACTTTACTCGCATTGTAATGTGTTGCATTTCGTGGCAAATCACTTGGATCATATCGCATCCCTTCCATATTTCCCGGAGAAGGTTGGCTATTTATTTAATTAGAATTTATGCTATTACTTTGCTTTATAAATTTAGTTTAAAATATTTGAATTTGTCTATTGCACTACATTCAAAGGGCTTAGTTTTTATGACACATGCAACAAAGGCTACCTACAAGTTGCTTTTGTCCGATTATGTGAAAGTGAGCAAAGTTTCAAATTTTTGAAGATATGTTATATGATGAACAAGACATTCTTTGCTCTTACGGATAAAATTGAGGTGAGTTGATTTTTGCTCGTAGATGTATGTTTCATTCTCCCTTGAGACTAGTAATAGTTTCACTTCCTCATTGTCTAAAATTAATTCTTTGAAGCTAATCTTAATGCACTCGCTTCGATTGGTTGTAAGGGACTAGATTCGGTCTTCTAATCTTTTTATTTTCCGGTTCTAAATTTCGTCAATGTTATCTTTAAAGTTTCAATGAGTACTTTATTTCATGGAAATTGATCTGAAACAAAGAAACAAGATTTCCACTATATCGAAATGCTTTGATTTCTAATCCTTCTCTATACTTCCTTTTTGAAGGCCTCGAAATGGTCCATGTATCACGTATTAGCATAGATCCGTTTATTTAAATTTACTGCTCTAATGTTCTATCTGGGTCTTCTTTATTCGAAATTAATATCGTTAAACATCTACTACCTCATTCTTTTTTTTTTAAGCTTAAATCTTTCTTACCAGATATTCTTACTCGAATCATAGATTCTACCCGAGTGCAAGTATTACTGTTTTAGATCTTCATCTCTGTGGACTTGGTTCTTCACCTTCTATGAGATTAATTAGGTTTAAATCTTCAACATATGAGGTTTTGGGTAACCCATACTAATATAGCAAGAATTAGTCTTTTAATTGACTATACTTACAATATTGATTTTTTGGTGCTCCACCACGACGTATGTTATTGTTAGACTATAGTTTCAAACATGTTACATAACACCAATCTAATAAAATATAAAACTTGTGAAAAAAAAAGAAAAAGCAATATGGCGTGTGTGTTTCTCATATGCCAAAATATTGGTTGCATAACAATCACATTGCATTTGCGAGAATGTTGAACATTCCTGACAATTGACTTTGATATTTTGTAATTTGTTATCTCATTTTAATGTTCACATAACTATAATTAAATCCATCTTAACGGGTGATTTGTTTATCAGACTTTAGAAGTAAATGGTATCTGATTTTGGTGTTACACATTTGGGTACGTCCTTGGAGCGCCATGTTTATGGTTGTGTATTCTTTGGTGTTAAATTACTTTACCTTTGGAGACTATTCACCGGCGAAGAGAATCATACATCTTCGTCTTTGCGAGGTCCAGTAGTTCTCCACGATATTTGCATAATTGAATCGCATGGTGTGCAGCTCCATCGGCCTCGGAATGTGAAGCGCTTCCACAGATGTCATCCACTCAACCATTTCTCAAGGGGGCCGTGTTCTAATCCCTGCATTTGCTTTAGGGTGTGCCCAATGAGTATGGCTGTTTACATCCCCATATATTATGCTTCCCCCCTTGCAAAAAGGTGCATGGCTGTTTACCATAAATACATCAACTCCATGAATGAGAGGATCCACAACCAATTTGCAAATTCCCGATCCTTTTGACTGAAGCATATACCTTTGAAGAGCATTGAGAATTTTGCGATGTAGGTCCATCGGTGGTGATGAGCGAGGTTCGAGTGGTCTTGAGTGGATTGTCAAGACAACTATTTGAAATATGGTGCTCTAATAAGAAAAATGCATGTGTTATACGGGTATGTCGTGGAACGTTAGCGAAACCACGTCATCAATGAACTGAGGAAGTTACTCTAATGAATGGTCTTCTTGCCTTTCGACATACAGGTCACTACATATCTTTCTGGCTCATGCGAATTTTGCACGAACCAAGTACGTTCCTAAAGGCTCATGCCACCTAACATCATTCTTGTCCATGGAGAGGCGATAGAGATGGGAGGCTCAAACGAAGCTTATCCACCCGGTTGCTTACTTGACACCAAAATTATTTCCCCAAAACATCGACGGTTGAGATGTATTTCAACTCTGCGAAAATGGCGAAAACCATTGGGAGAAATTTGGCATTTGAAAAAGACCACTAGGATGGTGAGCGTCGGTTTATTTTTTTTTTTTTTTTTTTTAGGTAAAGCGTTCATAGCGACATGGTTTCTGACTCTGTTGTGGCTCACGGTTTTAAACATCAGCATTAAGTCCCCAAGGTAGTAGTTGAATCGAGAAGAGGCCACAAAGGCGAGGAAAGAAAAGCTTGATAAGAAACGAGAAAGGTTGTCCATGCACTTCTTGTTTATGTGTTGGGAGATGGTGAAGTTTGGAGATAATGGGAAACTAGTGATAAGTGTAGATGGAAATGTGGCGCATCTTGATAAGCAATTAGGAATGTTCGAGGCCCAGCGAAGGCCTTAAGGAAAGGGTGCGAGTGGCATTCCAGGCGATCCAAATCTTTGTAAACCCAGTCCCTCTATACGTAGCTCCTTCCCTCGGGTTTTTCTCTTTTGTATTTCGACTAACTACGATTAATTCTGAATTTTGAGGTTGAAGTTCTCACGTCCAAATCAATATTTCTTAGCAGTGTAATTAGCTTGCTTAGTTTAGGAAAATATTCAACATTGATTTCTTTCATGTACTTATATGTGAAGTAACACTCAAAATTTTCCTGCCGATTTTTCGCGTTTTAGTGACTTCTAAAATGCATTATATTGTTGAACGAGTTATCTCCACACAGAAATTATGATTATCAATGCATAACTTTGAATGTTTTATTAGTGAAGCATGTGAACAATATTGTTGTTTTTCTGGGTTGTGTTTGTGTTTGATGCAATCTTTAGATCTGCGATGAGTGTATTCTTCTTTTAAGATGAGATTTGAGCCTCTTATTAATTTTTCTCACCCAACCTAATTTTTGAGCAAATGGAGCTTTTGTGACATGCAAACCAATAGACTCTGAGATAAATGTGACCACCCGTAGATAACAAAACCACTGCTTGCTTGTTTGCTCAGTTCTATCTAAGTTTATGTGTTTGTTTTCTTTTCAAATGGCAAATTTGGCATACATTTACTTCTATTCAAATTGTAATAAAAAAATAATTGTTAGTTTATTTTCTATGAAAGTATTAATTCTAAGCCCCGATATATTATGCAAAAGGTTGATTAATTTAAGAAAAGGACAACTATATTAGGTGAAATAAATATTATTTTGTGATGGTTTTGCGTTCTGTGGAGATAATTATGTAGCGGCCGTTAGTATTGATGGGTTTCATAACTTTCATTCTCCGGCCCATTCCATTTTTATGTTCAAGTTTAGGCGAGATGATTTAAATTATGTGTAGGAGATATTTTATCTTTTTGGTGGATCGGTTAAGTTGATGAGTTGATTCATCATAAATTAATGTCTTAATTTAAATATTTATATATAATACTTGAGAATTTAAGGGGCCCTTGAGGCCTGTCTCAGGTAGTAATGGGGAAGGGTGAACAGGGTGTCGGGTACTTGTAAGAATAGAGTGATCGAGATGTCCAGCTCGAGTCCTTGTAAGAATAGAATAGTGCAAACATTGTAATACAACATGGAAAAAAATAGAAGGGAGGAAAAAGGAAAGAGAGGTAAAGAGAAGGAAAATAATCATAATTAGGATTAGAGTTGGGATTAAAATTTAATAAAAATATTCGATGAGGCTTTGTTTGGAAAGTGTTTTGATTTTGAGAACCTGAAATATTTTAAACATATTTTCTACGTTTTTAAAATATGGTTTTAAAAATTTTTGTGATAATTTATTTTAATCATTTTTATATTTATATAATTATTTTTAAATAACTTTAAAAAAAATAAAGCATGAAAAAAATAACTAAAATATGTGTATCATATTTTCTAGTTCTCTGTGTTTGTAGATTGTGATAATAAAAATAATAATTTTTATCCTAAAAAATATAAAATAATGTATTTCTAGATCATTTTTTTGATTTATTTTTAATTGTCTTCTCTTGTTTCCTTAATTGTTTTAAAGAATGATTATATAGATATGAGAAATAATTAAAACTAAAATATTACATATGCACAAAATTTTATTTTAAAATATTTTTAAGAATAAAGGAGATAAGGTGCCTGAAAATGCCGACTTTTGATTTGCATAATGCTTTTTGGTTCAAAATACTCCGTGTTTACTTTGTAGCTCAAGCAGTAACCTTATAGTAGCAATTACACATATGGACAACCAAGTGTTTAACATCGTTGACATGGAATGTCACATGTATATTTCTTAGGTTGTGTTACATTTATTGTTTGATGCTAATGTAAAACCGAGAAAATTTTGAGCCTACGAAAAAGGGTAAAATGGTAATTTCGGTCAAAATCAGAATTTTTCTAGAGTCTCGGATAATGAAACAGACTTCAGGTGGAGATAGATCGAAATCCCCAGCTACCATGTCGAGATTTAGGTCAAGTCGAGCAGTTGGAAATTGCCGTATTTGAGCAATTGGACAAATGAGTAAATGACAGGTGGCATGAGGTCCCACACCACATGGATGCATGCAAATAGGCTACGTGTCTAAGGAAAATAGTCTTGCATGAGGGTAAATGCTAGTGGATGCTAGGTGTCTTGGATAGGCTTTGCATGAGGAATTTAGTGGGAAGGAATGTGGGTTAGGAGACAGAGTGGAAAGGAAGGTGTCGAGGCTTAGGAGGGTATGTATATAAATAGAGGAAGAAAGACTGATCCCGGTGGGGGAGAGAAAAGAGAGAGTGATAGAGAGACTCCACCTTCTCTCTAAATTTCCCGGCCCGATCGGGCCAGAAGCGGTCTGGCGGAGCAAGAGGATTCAACCTTCTGACGAGGCCGCATAGAAGCCAGGAGTTGGGGAGATTTTTAATGGCTTTCAAGTAGATCTTCTCCTACCTTGGTTCCTTTCTACCCTAAGGGTTTATTGTGGTGGTTGTGTATGCCTCGAGGGAATGTTTGGTTGTATTTTGTACCATGAGGAAGCTGCCACATTGAGGTAGCATACATAAGCCGAGATTTAGAATCGATTTTGGGTGAGGGAAAGAAGTGGGATGTGGTGGTGAGTCCTTCTGATAAATTAGCCTCATCAATAGAATTGATGCTGAGCTTTAGTTTCCCGATTTGGACCTCCTGTAGACTAAGTTATAGTCCTTTACTGTTGTGACTAAATCTGGTCGGGTCAGTTCTGCCAATTCAGGTCAACTAGCCCAGCCTTAAAATGGATTTTGGGTGAGGAAATAAACGAATCCTGAAGTGAATCCTTCTGATAGTTGTAGCCTGGCATCAATGAACTTGATGTTGGCTTTTGAATTTCGATTCGGACTCATGAGCCAAGTTATGGTCTTTGCTACCGGCGGTCAAATGGCGGGGTGTCAGAAGGGTCGTCAACGTGTCGTGAAAACGGTGTCGTGGGCAGTGGTCGTCGACGGTGAGAATTAGATCCGTGAGCGAGTGGTGCCGTCCAAGCGAGTGAGGGTACGTCCATGAGCGATTGAAATTACCGTCCAAGCGGTGGGGTGGTCGCGAGCGGTGGTAACCGTCAAACAGGGTCGTCAAAGCGATTATTCGATTGAGCAGTGTCGATGGTGATGGTCGTCAGCGTTAATTACCGTCGAGCAAGGGGTCGTCGAAGCGATTGTCGGTGAGCGGTGGTACCGTGTTCGATGAGCGGTGGTGTCAGCGGTGAAATTAGATCATGACGGTGGTGGTAGCGGTGAAATTACGTCAATGAGCAAATTAATTAGATCCAGAAATTAGTCAATGAGCATTAATTCGTCCAAGAGGTCGTCCATGAGCGATTAATTAAAATCAAAGCGATGGTCGTCATGAGCGGTCGATCAAGTGACGGTGGTCGTCGATGAGCGATGGTCGTCGAGAGGTGGAATCCGTGAGCGGTGTTCGTCAAGTTGACTACGCGTGACTCGACGGAGGTCATATCTCCAGCCGTTTGAACTCCGATTTGGGGTTAACGGAGCACCATGGAAAGCCCACATTGAGTAAACTCTCCATTGGGACCTCTTGGAAGGGCAGTGGGTGCCTGAGCCGGCCGGAAATGGCCGTCCAGTCAAGCGAGGTAGGCTGCCCGGGTGAGACAGTTTAGTCATGCGTGACCCCCAACTTCGGAAGGCCATAACTCTCGTCAATTCGATTTGGGTGTTCTTTGACTCTATGGAAAGCCCATTGAGTCAAGATTGCAGCCATGTTCCTGTGGAGGACATTGTCCAATCAGGCATGTTAGTTTCTGACCAGTTCAGTTGTGTGTTAGGGCTTTAGTGGATAACATGCAATTTGGAAATTGACATGTTGATATGTGCTGTATATGGTTTGAGTTGATAACATGCAGTGTGGAATATGACATGTTGATATATGCTGTGTGACATTTTAACAGGCATGCTTAATCTTAAATATGAGGCATGGATAATATGCATGAATGTGCATGGGTGATTATGTGCAACTAGCATAATAGCTGCTGTGCCGCGAAGACATCGCATGACATGGGTGTGAGTGCATGGTGCGGATCGGCACCGGGTTAGGTGTCAATTTTCTACAGTTATGGGTCAAGAATTGTGTATGAATTGCTGATTGATGGACTCGGGAAATGGGGCGAGAGTCAAATGAGTCAAGCAGTTTTGAAACTATGGAAATAAATATAAGCGTGTTTGGGGCGTAGCAAGATGGGGTAGACCCAATTGAAAAGACCCAAATGTTATTCACGGTTAGACATGATTCCAGCGATGCAAGTTCGTAAAAATGTTGGAGCAGTGGCGTCGGCGGTGGCTTAGAAAATCCGTGGCCTGAATAAATAAGTACCTTGATTTTACCAAGTCAATGTGCATTGGAGGTGTTTCGATGGGTTCTGAATTCTTAAAGAAAAATAAAGTTCTTGTTTTGGAAAAGGTCATTGGTGGAATAAAGGGCGGTTGGTATTTGCTATTCTGTGGTGGGTGTGAAGGAATGGTGATAACTCGGGATATGGGCATGAGGACATTCATGCATTGACATTCATGAGCATCTTACTTGAATGTGTTTTTCTATACAATCCATTGCATGTGCGCCCAGGTGGGAGTAACCCTTGTAGGAGATTACTACCTCTTGAAAGACTTTGCTCACCGATCGTGGGGACCCCCTTTTCGAATCACGAGCGATTGCTCCATCAGTAGTGAGTGTGAGAAGAAAGAGCGGGTTTGTGGCCTTGGCGACATTTTGTAAATATGTGAACAATATGATTTCATATATTTTGGGTATGGAAGTGAGAAGTACATTGAACTCTTGTGTAAGAAAAAAAAAAAAAAAAAAAAAAAATGACCCCAGAAAATGCAGGCGTCACGGCTAATGCTAGATCCAAAATCTTGTGGCTTGATCTATATATACGTGTCTTAGCTCCTTCCCCCAGGTTTTCTCTGAATTTTCGACTTCTTCCTAATTAATTCTGAATTTTGAGGTTAAAGTTCTATATCAATCAATATTTCTTAGTCAACATAATTAGTTTGTTTCTTTGATGAAGCTTCACTCATAATCTTGCTTGTTGCTCAGTCCTATCTAGGATTTATGTGTTTGTATTCTTTTCAAAATTGTAATTGGAACAAGGTCAAATGTGACTTTGCCATCTGTTACATTAACCCGATTTTGGAGTGCCTTCGATGATGTTTCCAAAATAGTTTTCACAAATCATTTTTTGGGAACAGCTCCTAAATGTTTGAAATAATAAAAAACTACTAGAAACTTAAATAAAAAATAAAAAATAAAAATTAAGTCTACAAATTATTAGTCTACAAAAAAAGTCTAATATGATATAGAGTGCAAATATGGCATCATTCTAGTCTATTAACCAAAAAATCACCTTGATTTTACTTATTTATTTAAATGAATTATGCATTAGTATCTTCCAAACAAATTATTAAAAAAAATTATTTTCAATTAATTTGGACAATAATAACCTAATATTAAAATATTGGAAAATAAGATATCTTAGAGATCTGTAAGTATTTATATGTCTTGATATTGTTTCGTCAATTTGAAACCATAGTTGGAGTAGTTTATTTAGTTCACCGAATACTAATAATGTAAATATTTAGTCAAGATTTTTTCATTACAAATAATGGTAAAAATTTAATCTTTTAGTAAATTTCTTATCAAATTGATAGATATATAATCAATTTAATATATTTTGATCATATCTGTCACTTGATTGGATCTTATGTATTATTGTCACCTCTTTATATATTTGTAAGATATTTAGTACTACAATTTAATGAATGGAGGCCCATCATAAATGCATTCTTTTATGAATAGGATATTGACATGGTGACTAATATAATATTGATCTTAGTCGAATTTCTTGATAACACATGATGAATTTTCTACCCTATTGAAATTGGAAATTGTATGTAGTGAAGTCATAAATTAAAGTTTTTAAAGATGTTTTGGAATTGAGTGAAGACTTTAAAATAGATTAATTCAGGAAGTTCTTTTTTTTTTTTTTATGCAAGAAAAGTTTATAATATCTATCAAGTTGAGCAAAAGACTTTAAGGAAACCGGGTTAAAGCGCAGTATTTATTTTGATTGTTTTTCATAATTTGGAAGTTGTGATACCTATAAAAACCATAGATTCTATCAAAGTCATAAACGCATGTAAATTATCACGACAAGTTTTAAATATGATTTGAAATTTAGAAAATACTTTTTTTGAAAAAAATTGAGCAAAGAACTTAAAATGGGTCAAGTAGGACAAATTATTTTGTTTTCTATTAAGAAGGTGACAAAAAACACTTATCAAATTGAGCAAGACTAATTTAAAGCTAGTGAACATGAGTAATTCTTTAAGAAGGTTTTTTGGCCTATAGGATCCCTTTCCTTTCCTTTTTTTTTCTCGGTTTTTTTTTTTTTTTTTGTAACTTAGGATGTACGGTTCAATATAAGGGAAAGTAGGAATTATATTAGATCAAGAATGAGGGAAATCGGAATTGGGTGGAGCAGAAAATAGGTTGTGAATGGAATTGGGGTGGAGCAGATTTAGGTTGAATTGATGAAAGTGGTGACTAGGTTGAGTTCGGAAAAATTCGTAAAAAGATAAGCCCGAACCAAAAATATAACTTGTTGCTCACAATATGATACGAACCACGCCAGCATGTGATGAGACCAGTGATCAAATTAATCTTGGAGAACCGCTTTGGTCTTCGGCTTGGATGGATGACCTCGGCTAAATCGTTTATAGCCCATTTGCAAGAACCTTGGTAGAGGATGTCACGATTAGAGATGGAATCCAGTTGATAAGTCTTTGATGGGCGCCACGAAATAGCAGATAAGTTCGAAAGTTATTTGACAACGAAAGAAAAATTTAACTCTCAAATTTATAAATTATAATGTAAAGAATTGAGGATATCGCTATAATAGGCGAAAAATATGAAGAGCAAACAAATTCGATTCATGAAAAGGAAACTTGAAATATTAGGCCAAAACTAGAAAGGAAGGTAACTTGATATAAACTCGCACCTCTAAACATCCACAAAGAAAAGAAACTAGATAATTGGGACAGACTTGATAAGTAAGCCACAAAATTAGCAATAAATTAGCAACAAATCAATCACAAATCGACCACCAGAATCGACAAATCGACAGCAAATTAGCGACAAAATGGCGAAACAGGATTAGCGCAAATTCTGCAAAGTCAAAAAGCCTAGCTCTTTGGCCTCAGTCGGTTACTTTGATGGCGTGGGCCAATGCTGTTTTTGCCTTTATAAGTTGAACACGTGAGCCTCTTCCAACTTTGTGCATCTCAGTTAAAGCGTTAAGGGTTTTGAATCTGTAGCTGGCGTCATCGGATCGGAAGTGAGATTTTAAGCGATTTGCACTCCATTACTAGTCATGCCTCCATCATATGGTACGTAAATGCGTAGATAGTTGACTACTGGAATTAAACAAAAAGACAAATTTAGTAAATGTTTTCCACCTATTATTTGTGGTGGTGGTTGTGTTTACTTCAATCTATTCAAGTGCTTGTCGCAAGCATTGATGAATTTATTTTATTTCCTTTTCCCATTTTTTTTTTCATTTCCTATTAACTATTCACATATCCAAGTCTAAGGTGAGATGATTTAAATTATATATAGAAGATATTGTTATCATTCGCAGCCATGCATGAATGATGTAGTTTTAAATAAGTTTTATCTATAATGATTTATTTTAATCATTCTCCATATTTACATAGCTATTTAGTTTAAAACAATTATCAAATAAGTAAGATAGTGAAATTATTAAATTGTATTTTTTTTTTGCTTTTTAAGAATAGAAAATGATTTTTTCTCTTTTTCTTTAAATAAAAATATGATATTTTGAGATGATATCTTTTAGTAGTTTTTACTAATTTTCCTATGCCATTCTAAAAAATAATGATACAAATAAGAATGATTAAAACTAGAATATCACATATTAAAGTTCTGAGGTAAAACATATTTAAAAATATAAAAACCAAATTAAATTTTTTTTTAGGTAAATGTAGATATTTCTATTTAGGAACCTAAAATATATCAACAAAATATCATAAGAATAGTTCTTGAAAAAGAAACTATTCTCGGTTATCTTTCTAGAAGTAGTTTTGGAAAATGGTTACGAAATAGTGCCTTAATCTTCCTATTTTCATTTGTTTTAAATAAATATTAAGTAGGTGCTAATGAAAATACATTGTTATGTTTTTTAATTTCTATTCACTTTGAAAAGTGTTATTTAAAATAATTTTGAAAGATAATTTTAAAGGTATTCTTTAATATATTTTTAAAAACAAAGTGAACACGATATAATTTAATATATTTTCTACATTTAAATATGGTTTAAAATAGTTTTTGATAATACTTTATTTCCAGCAACTCCCTTAATTTGTATAATTATTTTTGAAATAACATTAAAAAAGTGAACAAACTAAAAAATAACTAAAACTTGTTAAGTGAAAACATGGTACTATATTTTGAGTCATATTTTTCTTTCAAATAAAAACTTTTATTTATTTTCAGTTGTTTTCTCCTATATCTTAAATTGTTATAAAAAATAATTATACAAATAAGAAAAATAATACATTTAAAATATTAATATATATATATATATATATAGTATATATATATATAGAGATATATATATATATATATATATATATGTATATATATATATATATATAATTTTAAAATATATTTAACAATAAAAGACAAGGTAAAAATATTTCTACATTCCCAAATAAATATTTGCTATAGAAAACATTATAAAATAATTCTTTAAATTAGTTATCGAATTGACTCTCTCTCTATACATATATATAGAGAGAGGGGAGAGAAATGGTATGTTAAAAAAATATATATATATATATATATATATATATATAGTATATATATATATATATATATATATATATATATATATATATATATATATATATATATAGTACTTAAAATATATTACAATAAGAAGATAAGGTAAAAACATTTCACATTCCCAAACAAATATTTGTTATAGAAAAGCATTATAAAATAATTTTTAAATTAGTTATCGAATTAGACCTCTATACATATATAGAGAGAGGGAGAGAAATGGTATGTTAAAAACAAATAGATCAATGATCAACCATATTTTTACAATGAGGTTGTCTTGAATCATTTTTAAAGAGTTAGGAAAGGCTACAAAAAGTTCCTACCAAAAGTTTGATTAATTTACTCCTATATTATCTCTCTCATTTTTCATAGTAAATTTTTTCTTCTTTGATATTTTGACAAGCAAACATAAGATCGTTGACTCTCGCTAGGCAAAAGTCGTAAAAGAAGCTGGCATAGGTAATTATTTAAATTTAAAATGTACTAGAAGGTTGTTGAGTTGATAATAAATTTGAATTTTATTTTCATGAATTGCCGACGGCCCATGCACTAAACATATGTCGGATCCTCAAGAATGACATGACTTTTTCTTTTCTTCCAAATTTCTTTGAGATATATATATATATTTCTTTTTTTTTTCTTTTATATCAATAAGTCTTATATCTATTTCTTGAGATAAATTATTATAAATTTTAATGGTTATTTTAATAATAAAACATGTGTTTGCTTCTATGCTTGCATTGAATTTCATATTTATTAATTTTTGAAAAATAGAGATTGCTGTTTTATATATATATATATATATATACAATATGTACAAGTAGTGTTTGTGAAATGGACTCTTGTATCAACATTGAGCCCTCACTTAAAAATAATAGTAACTCTTAATTTTAAACATGTTCTATTTGAAAGAGTAAGGAGCGGCTAGTGAAAAGGAATATTTCTTTAATTATTTCCTATGTAATTGCAATAGTCTATTTTAATTAAAAAATAAAAGTAATATTTTAAATTATTTGTTATGTAATTGTGGGTGTTTAATTTTATAAAAAAATAAGACTATTTTTTATAAAAGAAAATAAAACAAGTATGAAGTTGATATTTCCTATTTTCAATTCCATTAGTTGTAGTGGAATGAGAAGGGCTGTAAACACCAACTAATGGGAATACCGAATGTATCACACTTAAGTTTATAAATAAGTTTCATCCTCTCATGTAAACCCAGAATAGCTTCATCTCAACCAACTCAATAATGGCCCATGAATATCCTTCATCCTACTCCTTACTCTCTTGACTCATCGTCACTCCTTGTTTTTTCATATTTCTTCTTTTCCCTTTGTCTTCAATATTGAGTGAAGACTTGTAATACATTATTGTCACCCTCTTTATATATTTGTAAGATATTTAGTACTATAATTTAATGAATGGAGGCCCATCTATAAATGTCTTCACCTACATCAAATAGTATATTGACATGGGTGACTAATATAATATGAATACTTGGTCAAGATTTCATGATAATACATGACGAATTTTCTAGAACATGATATGTATCATAATTGAAGTGAATGTAACTGAAGTCATAAATTAAAGTTTTTAAAGATGTTTTTGGAATTGAGGAAGACTTTAAAATAGATTAATTAGAGGATTTTTTTTTTGTTTTGTGCCAAAGTTGATAATACCTACTGCTGAGCAAAGACTTTAAACGGGTCAAGCAATGAGTATTTATTTCTCGTTGTTTTTCCATATTTTGAAATGACGATACCTATAAAAAAACCATTCTATAAAGTCATATATATATATATATATATATATATATATAAGAACATATGTACAGGTAGTGTTTGTGAAATGGACTTCTTGTATCAACATTGAGCCCTCACTTAAAAAGAATTGTAATCCTTAATTTTAAACATGTTATATTTGAAAGAGCATGGAGCAAAGGGAATGAAAAAGGAATATTTTTAATTTTTTCTTATGTAATTGCAATAGTCTATTTTAATTAAAAAATAAAAGTAATATTTTAAATTATTTAATATGTAATTGTGGGTGTTTAATTTTATAAAAAAATAAGACAATTTTTGATAAAAGAACATAAAAAAAAGTTTGTTGATATTACCTATTTTCAATTCCATTAATTGTAGTGGAATGCAGTAGCTAGGATGTACACACCAACTAATGGGAATGCCGAATGTATCACACTTAAGTTTATAAACAAGTGTTGCATCTTTCTCCTCATGTACACCTGTAATAGCTTCATCTCTACCACTCAATAATGGCCCATCAATATCCTTCATCCTACTCCCACTTCCTCGACTCATCATCACCCTGCTTTTTCATATATTTCTTCTTCCCTTTGTCTTCAATATCATCCTTCCATGTCATTTCACTGGTCCGCCTCGCACCTACCATTATTTCAAAAGTTGAACAAGATCATAGCACTCGCTCTTCTAACATGGAAGGTAATCCTTGATAATCAAACCCAAGTTTTACTCTCATCTTGGTTTGGACGCAATTCTATCCATCATTGGTTCAGAGTGGCTTGTCATAGGTCGTAGAAGTGTCTCTCGATTTAAACCTTCGTAGTTGTGGTTTGAGAGGCACACTCCAAAATCTCAAATTTTCATCTCTCCCAACCTCCTTACCTTAATTCGACTAACAACTCCTCCATGGAACCATTCCAACCAATATTGGTAATATTTCCAAACTAATCACAATTCTTGATCTTGGTTCTTAATCTTCATTTCACTCGGTGTATCATCTTTGAAACAACTTGGGTTTTTAACATCACTTAGCTTTTTATCTTCGCTTCTAATAATTTTAGAGGGTCAATTCTTCCTTTTGCAGGAATTTGAAAACTTAAATAATTTCAGATCTTTATGAGAACTTGAGCTTTCTGGTTCCATTCTCAAGAAATTGGATTGTTAAGATCTCTTAATCATCTTAAGTTAGAAATTAACAACTTCACCGGGTCCAATCCTCATTCCATAAGTGGGAGGAATTTAACCATATTGTACCTTCATACGAACGAACTATCTGGGTCAATTCCTCAAGAAATTCGATTGTTAAGATCTCTTAATGATCTTCAATTAGGAATTAACAATCTCAGCGGTCCAATCCCTCCTTCCATTGGTAACTTGAAGAATTTAACCACATTGATCCTTCATACGTGGGAACAAAAACCATTCTGGGCTCCATTCTCAAGAAATCGATTGTTAAGATCTCTTAATTATCTTGCTTTGTCATTTAACAATCTCATTGGTCCAATCCCTCCTTCCATAGGTAACTTGAGGAATTTAACCACATTGTATCTTGATATGAACAAACTATCTGGTTCAATTCCTCAAGAAATTGGATTGTTAACATCTCTTAATGTTCTTGAATTATCAACTAACAATCTCAATGGTCCAATCCTCCTTCCATAGGTGTAATCCTGAGGAATTTGAACCACATCAGACTTCATATAAACAAGCTATCTGGTTTCATTCCTCAAGAAATTGGATTGTTAAGATCTCTTAATGATCTTGAATTGTCATTTAACAATCTCAATGGTTCAATACCAGCTTCCATAGGAAACTTGTCCAGCTTAACCTATTTGGGCCTTGGTCATAACAAACTCAAGCAGCTCCTCTCCGAAATGAATAATATCATCATTCGAATTTTGCAATTGTATGAAAATAACCTCATTGGCCAACTACCAGACGAGATTTGCCTTGGTAGAGCACTTGTAAAATTTACCGCCGATGGGAACCATTTCACGGGTCCTATACCAAAGAGCTCAAAATTGCACTAGCTTATTCGCAGTTCGCTCGAAAGAAACCAACCTAACGGAGATAGCCGAAAGTTTCGTATACCCAAACCCGAATTATATCGATCTAAGCAAGAATAAATTTTATGGCGAGCTCGAGAAATGGGACAAGGCCACAAACCTAACACACTTGAACATCTCCAACAACAATATTTCCGGTGCCATACCACCTCAACTTCGGAGAGCCACTCAATTACAACGACTTGATCTTTCCTCAAACCATTTGAGCGGGAAGATCCCAAAAGAATTGGGTATGTTGCCCTTATTGTTCGACCATTGCCGACCAACAAACAATCTTCAGAAGCATTCCTTTGAAATGGAAAATTAGCCGATCTTCAAACCCTTGACCTCGCATCGAACAACTTTAAGCGGTCAAATTCTCTAAAGAAATAGGAACTTGCCGAAATTATCATTCGAACTTGAGTGGGAACTATCAGGATAGCATTCCCGACGGTAAATTGGAAAGTTGCTTCATCTTGAGTCTTGATCTTAGTCAAAATATCTTGACAAAGAGAGATTCCATCGCTTGAGAGTTACTGCACTCGAGATGAATCTTCTCCCATAACCAGCTTCCAAAGACCATCCCACACTTTTGATGATCCGATAAGCCCGACATCCGCTGATATATCCTGCACCGCTGAAGGTCCTTCCCAAAATCAAAGCCTTCGCCTCCATTTGAGGCATTTAGAAATAATAAAGGTCTCAATAATGTCACTCATCTCAAGCCATGCAAATCCGCAGAAGGCTTTCTGCTTTCCTCGTCTTGGATCATGTCATCTCACTGAGCACTCTATTGTTCTTATTCTCGCTTATTATTGAATTTATTTTCCTTGTCCAAAATTGAGGAAGAAAACAACCAAGTCTACACTTGAAGCAAATTGATGTCAAAGATCTATTTGCAATATCGGGACATGATGGGGAATTGTCAGGAGTGAGCACATCAAGGCCGTGGAACTCCGACAATTTCGGGGCCCAAAAACATTGTATCGGGTGACTGGAGGATATGGCACTATTTACAAGGCCGAAGTTAAATGGCTTCGCTAAGCCGTGAAAAGCTTCACTACTCATCGATCAAGATGGTGGAGATATGGTCGATTTCGCTTTCAAAGCGAGATTCATGCTCTAACACGAGCAAGGCATCGAATATTGTCAGTTTTACGGCTTCAAACATTTGCTAAGAACCATTTTGATTTATGAGTTTATGGAAAAGGGTTTCGAGAAACATTCTAAGCAACGATGAAGAAGCAAAGCCAGAAAAACTTGGATTGGATTGTAGGAGGCTAAACATTGTGGAAGCGGTGGCTAAAGCTTTATCTTATATGCACCATGATTGCTCACTCCAAGAATTCATCGAGACATAACCAACAACAATGTTCGTTAGATCTCGTAATACAGCTCATGTCTCCGACTTCGCACGGCTAGGCTTATGCCTGACTCATCTAATTGGACTTCATTTTATGTGAACTTTTGGTTATACCGCCCGTGTACCATTCTTCTTAATTAGTATGCGAATATACTGCTATAATTTCTTAGAAGAGCATAAGGTAGCATATGATGTAATCTTCTTAATTTGCGTAACTTGTTACAAGATGAGGGTGGATAATAAAACGGATGTTTATAGCTTTGGGGTTGTAAATAATGGAGGTAATTATGGGAAGGCATCCCGGGTGAACCTATCCGCCATCACTCGTATCATTAGCATCCTCCTCATCCTCATCCTCACTGCTATTACGGATCACGACCATTGGTCGTTGAATGATGTTATGGACAGTTTCTCACCTCCCCGTGGATGAAGGCGAGTCGAAGTAGTGGTTGCAGCGGAAGATAGCACATTAGCATGCCATGTGTCAATCCCCAATATCGGCCAACTATGCAACAGATTGACGTAGCACTCTCAATGCAAGGGCCACCACTATCAAACCGCTTCCATGATTACATTAGTGAATCGCTTGGTCATGGAGGCAAAACTAGTTGATGGTCCTCACTTCTCCATGTGTATTTTTGTTTTATCATCCAGAATGATTGATTTTATTTAGACGAAAATCTTTTTTTCTTTGTCTCTCAGTTTATAATTGACCAATAAATTGGTTGTGATGCAGCCTATGACTATGTCTCTACTTCTGAGGCTTGATCATCTTCGACCGCCTCTGCTTTCGAGAGACCTGGAGAATGTAGTCAGCCGGAAATGAAGTGGTCATTCTCAGGTCTACATGTCCTACCATAATGCATCAGGCTTTTATTTTGGTCGCTAGTTTTTTCCTTCCATTTTTCAACATGTGGTTTTAATTTGTTTGTTTCGCTTTCTGGGTCATGTTCTATGCTGAGAAGCCTGACCGTGGAATTCATCCAAAGATACTCAGCAGCTGGTCGCTTGCATACTTTGACGAGATTGATCCTTCAACCATCACGCCCTCAAGACACAAGATGTTCTTTCCTCGTTGAATATTGTAATGTTATTTGTTTTATAACTTAGTAATCCTCATTTAATTGAGAAATGAAGTTAGGTAATATCATTATTGTTTTTGATATTTGTATTCTGTGTATACTTCATTTTTCACTATTATTTTTATTTTTTTAAACAATGGAATGAATTAATTCTTGAATGGTAAAATCGAGAAAAATGACTAAAAACAATTATTGCTAAAGCATATAAAGATTCGACTAGAAACGACTCTGAACTTCATACATCTTCTCTTATCAATACTCTGAATTGCTATTAGGGCGGTACGGGATATATCTTCAAGGAGACTACATCCTACCACTTGATTTTTATGCCATCATACAGATAGCTCTTGCTTCTCAATGGTTTCTTGTTAAATTTTCGATATTTCTTTTTTCTCAGGAATAAACTCTTGGGGAGATTCCTCTCTTCATGACCAGCTTCCTATGCTTGAAATCTATCAGCTGTTTTCTAGTATGGCGCCGAGATCTTTTGTGCTTTGAGTAGTTTTCTTGAGGCCCAACTTTTCTCCATTTGAATTGATTTGCATAATTTGTTGATACTCTTAGCTTGATCGAAAACACATCGGCTAGTTGAATTATCTTATCGTAAGCATTGTGCCAAAGTATTCTGTATTGATTAGGAAGGATCACTCTATGAAAGACCATTCACTATTAGAGGAGTTCCTTTTAAGGCCTTCTAGAGGATGCAAGTTAATGCCTTTCGTGTAGGCAGGAGGCTACAATAATCAAATCTATTAGCTAAAATTCCTTTGGGAGAAGCCCCAGAATATTCACTTCTTTGATTATGTTAGGATTCCCATTATAACTTTCCTCGAAATGCTATTTTCTTCTCGTAGATAGAGGTTATATTAATCACAACTTATCTACGAGAGCAGCACTACGGCCTTCTAGAGAGGATCACGGAGTTAATGTACTTCGTACTTGAGGCAGGGAGGCTCTGATGATCGATCTATTGGCTAAAATTCCTTTGGAGAAGCCCCGAATATTCACGCCCTTTGATTATGTTGAAGTTCCCATTACTTTTTCCTCATTATTTTCTTCTCGATGAATGAGTTATATTCATCACATACTTATCTACAGAGCAGTACTACTCTCACTACAGAAAAGTGTCTTATAAGGACATTATTTTGAATTTAGACCAAAAAATTTATGGCAAAATATATCTTTAGTTTCATATTTCTTTGGCCATGACTAAAAGGACTCCATATATGATTACGAGATAGAATTGTAGTTGCATCTGCAAGTGATCGTAGGGCGGCCGGAGACATTTGGGAAATCTAAGTAGAGGGCCAGCCAAGGGTGGGAAGTGACAGCAAGAGTAAGGACTCTGCCTAATGGATTATTCGAATATCTGAAAAACATGATAATTTCGATTTAGATTTGATGCTATGACTATATCTCTTCTATTTTCTTTTAATTTTGCTACTAATTTGTATGAATTTGATATTCTCTTGATTTGTGTTTTTGAGTTTTATTGTTTGAGATTTATATTCCAAATAATGAAAATGATAGATTTTTCTTTGCACGGTGAAGCGCTTTAGTATCGAGGTGCTATAATTGAGAAACATATGTGATCCTTGAAGTATCTTGAGGTCATTTTTCTTCGGATCTAAATACCTTTTGATTGATTTAGTGAATTAAAATCTATTAATTATTAGTCAAACACTCTACGGGAAAATGGTTAATTAAATGCATAAACTGGTAGTTCTTGAAGTGTTTGATAAAATGTTTGAGAGACGGAGAGCATAGGAGCGGAGCAGGAGGAGTGTGAACTGTAAATGTCCGATCCAGGAATGACCATTGGATATGTTTATTATTATGAATATTTTAATCATTTAGTAGCATTTAGTGGCCATCATTCCAAGGAATATATAAGATAAACGGAGGATATAGAGAAGAAGGTAAAATACCTTGTAGAGGTTGCATGGATTCCCACCAATCCTCGCGATTCCCTTTAATGGTTCTTCTTCCTATGAAGATCATGTGATCAAATCTATAGAAGACAAGCCATTGCTTCACGCTGTATTTGATTTACACTTGACAATCCGGGCCATTGGGTGGCATTAGGACTCTATCAATCTACCCACATACTCAAGAAACAGCTTTGGATTCCTTAAGACAGGAATATGGAGAGAGAAAAAATGAGTATTCTTACTTGAAATACTAATCCTAGATTGGCAGGGGCTAGAAGATTGTTGATGATCATGATACATGGATGGGGCTTTTGAAGGGGCCTTAGGAGGGTTTTGTTTCTCCATGGAATTTTGATAGAGAAGTTTGTTTGTATGTAAGTTGAGGGATCGAGGATTCCTTCGGCCGTGCTCAAGGACATGCTCCTTTTGGAGTTATATATTAGAAGGATGGAGTCTTGAGCTAGAAGCTTGGAAGGCAAGACATACAATTGATATAAGCATTAAAGTAAAGCTTTCTCAGGAACATTTGGAAATTAGTCTGGACCACAATATTCATGGCTAGTAATTATAAATATTGCCAACTAATATTTGCCTTGTATGACCAAGTTTGAATTGATTTACAACTGTGTGCACAGATTTCTTCTTTTAGTATGCTAACTACATTTAGTTTAAAAGAATATTTGCTAAAGATCTTTATGCAGTTTAGAGAAACCTAAACATCTAAATTTAGAAATTCCATTCCTTTTAAGATTGCCTTTCTCTTCCATTGAACCGTTTCCATTAATTTCCTAGAGAGAAAGTATAGTTGTTCTAATTCCTTTTTGCAATGCAATTGGCTTTAGCCTAGACTCAACCCCACAAACAAACCCACCATGAAACTGAGCATGCCATAAAGCTTATGCTAAGCTTCTACATAGTTCTACAATTCTTGTAAAAACTATAGTGGTAGAAACCATAATTCTTGCAAAAAGAAATTAGCCAGTACTTATTTATATAATTAAACGATAATCATTTTGGAACAAGCTTTGTTTGGTGAGTGTTATTATCAATGTAAACAAAATTTTGGATTTGGGAAATTGTTGGTCTTATATTAGTCTATAGCGATTCTTTATTCCAAAGTGCTAAATACAATTGGAACTAAAAGCGTTTCATTATGATACAGAAATTCGATCCCGAAAGAACATTATCAATAAAAAGACAGCCCAGAGCCCTTGAACAAATTTACATTTAATTAATTGTGCTTGTACAACTTCATATATAACTATCACTTTACAATTGTGCTTGATAAATTAAAATAACTATAAACGAGTTATTAAGAACATATGCAAAAGTAAGATAAGATTTGGCCAAGTAAGAAGGTATCAGTCGAGAAATCTTGCAATCCTTTTATAAGCATAAACTTTGCTTCTCTAAGGTCCCATAGAATGGTTAGCCAATATGTGGTTTTTTGATAGTTGTCTAATGGGATGTCCCACATGAAGGAGTCAAATGAGTAGTGAGCATGTGAGCAGACATATATACAAATGATTACAAAGTAAATTTAGAACCATGTTGTAAGAAAGAAGATTCAATGGGGCTCATGTTATTTTTTCCTCATTCAAGTATAGTGTACAAAAGAGACAAACACTATACAGTTATTGCTTATTTTTATTGTTTGAAAATGAAAGAACAAATTAGGAGTCATACAAGGTGGATAGTGGCTTGCCTTATTTGATACATTCAATTATCGGATGAAAACCAAGGGTTTGGTGCACGTATAATTATACCCAAATATAACTACAAATGCCCACATTGGCGTCGGTACGGGAGTCATCAAGAGGGCATTGTTGTCAGGCATGGATCGAAATGGCAGTGCGGTCTTTCGCTAACATTTGGCTTGAACTTTGCGGCCAGTGCAGCTTCCAATTTCTTCGATTGATTGACGGAAGATATACCCATTTGATCTGACAAAGAATTGGCTCTATTCTAATCAGCATTATATATCTTGAAGCTGTTCTTGCGAATCTGCTCTTGATTTGAGGACTTATGCATCAAATGTTCTACACCTTTGAAACTCTTTTGACCTTTTTATTTATGTATTATACCACAAGATTTTCTTAGTGAAACTATCTCTACCATGCGAGGTTTGGAATAAAACTTCATATCTTCTAAGACAAAATCAAGGAAATTTACTTCAATGTATGTATTCGAGTCTAACTTCGCGGATGATTGACCAAATCAACTATTGGCTGCTCTATTTACAGAGATTGTCACCGGGCGCATGGCTTTGTTGAATATTGGAAGAAACGCTGGGAAGTAAGAAAATAGGTTGACATAGGAGTCTAGTTTTAGTATATTTCAACATATTTCTTGCCCTTTTCTTTTAAGATTTAAGAGCAAGCATATAATAGTGAAACAAAGCGTGGAATACTAAATTAAGGCAACTAGAAAATAATAATTGGTCAACCTAGAACATGTATCTTAATTTTTTTCAATTTTCATTCTTCTCCCACTTCTTGATATTTTTCAACCACGCGCTGACATTTCGGATGCATTGCCGATATCGTGCACTGCAGGCTGGCATTCGTGTAATGTGTTGCATTTTCTTTTATCGCGACTTTCACTTGGATCATCACGCATCCCTTCATGATTCATGGAGAAGGTTAGCCATTTATTTGAAATTGCAAAAATTTATGTAGTCACTTTGCCTGAAAATAAGCTAAAATATTTTGAATTTGTTCATTAGACCACGCTTGAGCGATTTTATGACACATGCAACAAAGGCTATCTACAAGTTTCTTTTATGTGAAAATGAGCAAAGTTTCTATTGAAGATATATTGTATGATGAACAAGACATTCTTCGCTCCATGGTTAAAATTGAGGTGAGTTGATTTTTGTTTATAGATGTATGTTTCATTTCTCCTTTTTAGAGACTAGTAACCAGTTTCCCTCTAATTTTCTTTCATTGTCGACCGATTTTGAAGCTAAATCTAAATGCATCCGTTTCCCTTATTGGTTGTAAAGAACTTAGATTTGGTCTTTTTAATCTTTTTATTTTCTGGTTTCCAAAATTTTGGGTTAAATAGCCATCTTTGAAGTTTCATTGAGTACCTTATTCCATGGAAGAATGGATTTGGAGCAGAAAACGGTATCACAACATTTACGGTTTGATTCTCATCCTTCTCTTGTACTTCCTTTTTGAAGGCTGAAATGTTCCATATCCTGAATTGAATTTGATCTGTGTTTATTTGAGTTCGCGATTTGCTCTAATGTTCTATCACGGGGTCTCTTATTGAAATTAATGCTAACGAAACATCTACTACCTCATTCTTAAGCTTAAATCTTTCTACCATGAACATTCTTACTGGATCGCTAGATTCTACACAGTATAAGTACTCTTGTTTTCAGATCTTCATCTGTGGACTTTGTTGCACCTTCATGAGATAATTGGTTGTTGTCTTCAACATTAGGAGATATTAGCCAAATAATACTAATATAAACGGGAATTAGTCTATTAAGATTTAATTGACTACACTTCTAATATGTTATTTTTTTTTGTGTGCGCTCCACCACGACATTATATTATGCAATTTAGTTTCAAACTTATAACATAAACAATCTAATAAAATATAAAACTTGTTCTGAAAAAAGGAAGCAATATGGTGTGTGTATTTCTCATATGCCAAATATAAGTTTGCATACAAATCTAATACATTGCAGTTGTTTTGGTTGTTTACAACAATTGACTTTAGATGTGTTGCTTAATTTTCTTATCTCATTTAATGTTCTGTAACTATAAGTAAAGAATTCATCTTACGCGGGTTATTGATTTCCATCAAACATTAGAAGTAAATGGTATCACGATTTTGGTGTTACCACGGTGGCCATGTCCTTGGAGGCGCCATGTTTATGGATAATATTGGTGTTTGGTACTTTTCTGCTTGGAACTATTCTCGTGAAGAAGATTGTCATCTTTAATGTTTCTTTGAGATCTGGGTTCTCCCACGATATTTGCATAATTGAATCCACTTATGGTGTGCAACTCCATCAGCTTCGAATGTGAAAAGCTCTTCACATATGTCATCCACTCGACCATTTCTCAAGGGGGCCGTGTTCTAATCCTTGCATTTGCTTTAGGGCGTGCCCAAGAACTTCTCCTTATCCTTGATGAGTATTGGTCTAACCATCCTGAGCTCCATAACATCCCCCATATATTACGCTTCCCCCCTTGCAAAAAGGTGCATGGCTGTTTACCAGACATACATTAACTCCATGAATGAGAGGATCCGCAACCAATTTGCAAATTCGAATGCTTTTGACTTCAAGCACATATCTCCTTTGAATAGCATTGAATATCAGTGGTGATGGCAAGTCCGAGTGGTCTTCAGAGTAGATTGTCAAGACAACTATTTGAAATGTGGTGCTCTGATAAGAAAAATGCATGTGTTATAACTGGGTATGCCGTGGAAGGAACGTTGGCAAAAACCATCATCAATGAACCCAGTACTCTGTGGAATGGCCTTCTTGCTCCCTCAGCATGCGGAGTCCACTACATATCTTTCTCGGCTCATGATTTTACAGAGACAAGTACTCCTGAAAGACTCATTGCCACTAACATCATTCTTGTCCATGGAGAGGCTAATGAGATGGGAGGCTCAAAACGGCTTATCACCTAGTTTGCTTACATGACACAAAATTATTTCCCAGAGCGTCGGTCGGTTGAGATGTATTTCCTTTCTGAGAAAAGAAAGAGAAAAAAAAACTCCATTAGAAGTTTGTTGGAAAGACCCACGAGAAGTTAGGTGGCCTTCGGCGTTCTTGGTAAAGCGTTCCTTATCGGATAATGGCACTTGATGATCCCATGCCTTCGCTGACTATCCACGGAGAGTACTGGCCTTTACGGTGAATTGCCTTTGGTGTATTGAAGCATAAGTGACGGAATGTTGAGTGTGGAGTCATTGCCGGATGAAGAATCGAAGTCAGCTTTTGTGTCCATGAGCGGTTGACGGTGAAGTATGAATCAGAGAAGCATATTTCATTGCTTGGAGACCCGGATCTGATAGCGACATGGTTTGACTCTTTTTGTAGTTACGGTTTAAACTATCCCATTTGTGAGATCCCAGGTAGTAATAGATTAGAAGAGGCCACAAAACTGAAGAAAACAATATAAGAAAGCGAGAAAAGGTTATCCACCATGCTTCTTGTTTCTCTGTTTGGAGAGAATGGGAAACCGGTGATAAGTGTAGATGGAAATGCATCTTGATAAGCAGTGGGAATGTTGAGGCCAACTTGAAGGCCTTAAGGAAAGTTTGAGAGTAGCATTCAGTGGATCAAAATCGTGAAGCCAATCCCTCTATATCGTAATCTTAGCTCCTTCCCTCGGAGGCTTTCTATGTATTTGACTTCTTCTTGATTAATTACGGGTGTGAAGTTGAGTTCTATATCGATCAATATTTCTTAGTCGATTGTAATTGGCTTGCTTAGTTTAGGAAAATATTGACATTGATTTCTTTCTTGTACCTTATATGGTAGCACTCAAAGAGATTTTCACATTACGATTTTGGCGTTTTGGGTGAGCTTCATAAATGCATTATATTGTTGAGCGATTTTTCCTCTAGGAAAATATTACGAATGTTTATTAGTGAAGCATGTGAACAATATTCTTGTTTTCTTGGAGTTTGTGTTTTATTGTTTGATGCTAATGCTAGATACAGCGATAGTGTATTCTTCACTTTTAAGATGAGATTTGAGCCTCTTATTAATTTTCTCTGCAACCTAATTTTGAGCACAATGGAATTTTGTGAGCATGGAAACCTTAGGCTCTGGTCAAATGTGACCACCCATAGATAACAAAACCATCGCCTTGTTGCTTTCAGTTCTATCTAGGGTTTATGTGTTTGTTTCTTTTCAAATGGCAAATTTAGCTCCACCATTACTTCTATTCGAAAATTGTAATAAAAATAATTGTAGTTTCTTTTCTATGAAAGTATTAATTCTAAACTAATATATTATGCAAAGGTTGATTAATTTTAGAAAAGGACAACTATATTAATTGTGTCTATTATTTGTGATGGTTTTGCGTTCTATTGGGAGGATATTACTCATGGCATTTATTAGTATTGATGGGTTTCATAACTTTCATTACTCAACTAATTTCCATTTTATATTACAAGTTTAGAGCGAGATGATTTAAATTATAATATACAGGAGATATTATTATCTTTTGTTGGATCAGTTCGTGGATGAGTTGATTCATCATAAATTAATGTCTTAATTTAAATATTTATATATAATAACAGAATTGAAGGGGCCCTTGAGGCCTGTCTCAGGTAGTAATGGGGAAGGGTGAACAGGGTGTAGATGCTTATGGAAATAGAGTGATCGAGATGTCAAGCTCGGGTCCTTGTAATAATAGAATAGTACAACGTTGTAATACAACATGGAAAAAAAATAGAAGGGAGGAAAAAGAAAATAGAAGGGAGGAAAAAGGAAAAAGGAAAAAGAGGTAAAGAGAAGGAAGATAATCATAATTAGGATTAGAGTTGGGATTAAAAATTTAGTAAAATATTCGATGAGGCTTTGTTTGGAAGGTGTTTTGATTTTAGAACACGAAATATTTAAACATATTTTCTATGTTTTTAAATCGTTTTTAAAATTTTGGTAATAATTTATTTTTAATCCTTTTATATTTATATAATTATTTTTAAATAACTTTAAAAAAATAAAAAGCAGCAAAAAAATAACTAAAATATGTGTATCATATTTCTAGTTCTCTTGTTTGTAAATTGTAGAGTAATAAAAAAATAATTTTGTTCTTAAAAATATTAAATAATGTATTTTAGATAATTTTTTGATTTATTTTAATTAATATTCTCTTGTCTCCTTAATGTTTTAAGAATGATTATATAGATATGAAATAATTAAACTCAAATATTACATATACAAGTGCATTATAAAATATTTTTAGAATAAAAGGAGATAAGGTGCACAAATGCCCGACTTTTGATTTTGCATATTAACTTTTTGGTTCGAAAATACTCCGTCATTTACTTGCAGCTCAACCATACCCTTCTTAGTTACTTAATTACAAATGGACAAGCGAGTTTTAATTATAAAATTTTAGACTTCTTCTAATTATTTCTTAGTCGACATAATTAGTTTGCTTCTTTAAGGAAAATGTTAGTTTGATCAACTTTGAGTTCCCAATTTGGATGCAGTATTCATCATCTTTTTGTTTCTTGTACCCTTTATGTGGTAGCTGAAAATTTTCCTCTTATAGGTTATGCGATTTATGTAAACCGCCAAATGCATTATACGGTTGAATAGAGTTATTTTCCATAAATGACTATCAATGCCATAACACGGAATGTTTTTATTAGTGAAGCATGTAAACAACATTTTTGTTTTCTTTGGACATGTTTATTGTTTGATGCTAATGCTAGATGGTGAGGATAGATACACAATCTCTATGATGTTTGGCCATATGTCTATAACTTGGCCATATGTCGATATTGATTTCAAAAGTATTTCATAAAGGTTCAACAAACTTTAGATACTATCTCAGTAAACATTGGGTATTAATGTGTGGAGTATGACCTGCATTAATCTAAGGTTTAGTAAAGTCATATCATACCTATAGGTTTGTTACCTTTATATTATGTTTGCATTTTATCAAATATTTTTAAAATCATGGAATCTAAATCTTAGTTTGGAGTCTTTTGATCCCATAGTTGTAAGGCGGCTAGACTCGAAGAGCACGACCTCACGACTCAGCGTCTCACTAGCGGCTTATGCACCTTATTGGAAAGAAGTGACTTGTAGATTTTAATTTCCTTTCTAAACACTTTAATTCTCGAAGATTCTGTTCTATATTGAAATTATATGATTTCCTTACTTTTTATTAGATATTTCTTTTAAATGTCAAGAATGTTGAAATTTTTTTATTAATTCAATTATATTTTTGAATCATATTTACCATAAAACTGGCGTACTTTTGTAATGTTACGCCTTGCGCCTTTTAAAACTATGCTTTGATAATAAATTCATCGATTAATTTATTAACGGTTTGATAAGTTTAAGCCAGTTTATAAATACGATCGGGGAGAAAGATCGGATTAAGCGGAACAAACATAATTATAATATGTTAATGACAGATGGGTTGTGTTGCACTAACAAAAAGTTCATACGATACAGGCTCAACTTTTGGCAATGATAGTCGTTCAAAATTCTATACATTTCAATGTCAGTATTGAGATTAAGTTCAAAGGGTGTTTTCTGAGGAGCGACAACAAGCCTAATATATGTTTGGCATAAATTCTACATCAGTTCCACACAGAGTGTGAGTGATATAAGCAGAGAGTCCTCCCATTTATCGAATTAGTCTTTTAGGTTGGACCAAAGCCTATCATTGGTGTTTTCATTGAGAGCCGATGCGTGGCTGGAGGGCTACAGGGAAAAGACTATCCCGATTACGCACCAGGTGACCGGAGTGAATGATATGTCCTCAAGCCCAATCGGAGAGCTAACGAAAAGACGGCTGTTGGGTGAGATCCTCCTCAAGCCAATTATCACTCTTGTGTGGAGCAGATGTGGATCGTATTCCATACCTTTTGAAAACTAGGCGTCCTTGAACAGCATTTACTCTGGGTGGCTCACACTTTGTAGCATTTACTCTGGTACACCTTTGGTGCGCAAGTAGCCCTTTTTCTAAGTAACCCTCTCCCATTCACGTATGACATCTCGATAGGCACGATAATAGGGCCTCAGGCCCAATCGAAGCTGACCAAAGGCCGACTGATAGGTGGGAGAACCTCCTCAAGTTTAAGTATCCTCCACACTTTTATGTATAAAGCTAGATGTGGGATGTGTTATTTCATGCCATGAAGCTGGACATCAGCGGGCGGCATTCTGGTGTGGCTTACACTGCGGCTAACTTACTTTGAACCCACCTTTGGTGCACCAAGTAACCCTCTTCCAGGTAACCCTTTCCCAGGTAGCCAAACCATCTCTCATTGCGCATCAATTCTCAATAAAAGCATCAATGATAGGACCTTAAGCGCAACCCAAAAGAACAGCCTCAAGCCTAACCGATGTTGCTTAACAATGATTTTTTTTTTTTAAAGGAAGGTTGAGTGTTGAATGGGAGCCGAAGATGATTTTTAAGAATGTGGCTTTTCTAACTGAGGTATCTATCAGTTACTACAAGCCTATATGGTATATGAAGTCTGTTTAAAAACCCGGGCTAATGATTCTCTCATTAGATTTCTTGCCACGATCAAGAATTGGCCCAAATTGCAAAGATTTGTATTGCAAGTAAATGTTTGAAAACTGACATCAAGCGCCAAAAAAGAATAGGTGTATTAACCATCAGAGTTAATTATCTTTATCTAACGATTTCTTACACCATCACCATCATAGATTGCTAATGTAAAACCAAACATTTTTAACAATTTCTCAACAAAATATCAAAATTCATAATATTTAAATATGAACAAAAAAATTATTCTAAAACCATGCCTTTTTAAAAGATTACAACACATTACTAATTCAACTCATTGATGAAGTGCTTCTTCTCTCAACTGTTGCTCTGCAACAACTTTTCTCTTGCTCATCCTTCCACTCACTTTATCATTCTACGGATAGTGGTATCGAGTAATAATTTTTTCTCTAGGCGTAACCAGCATTTTCAAATAATCTGTTTAACAAGCTCAAAATCACGAGATATAATTACGATAACTGTGATTTCCACACTTTGAGGATGTGATGATGATGGTATGACGCCTCCCTTAGTTCTTTTCTTGCAATTTCTCACTATCATCCTTACATGATAGTTGGGGTCTTATACGCAAGATACAATAATTTTACCATTCGATCAAGGTGATGTCAAGTAATGACAATATCCATTATTATTACTATCGCTTTATCCCAAAATAATCTTTTCGAGAAAAAAAAATGCGCAAATTAAGACATATTTCAAAATAATGAAAGCCTGTTAAAGCGTCTAGTTAAAAGCTATGATACACCAACGCCCTACGGTTTTAAGCACTAATTTGAGCATTTTTCAAATATGTTCTAGATTGAAACATCTTTATTTAAAAGCACTATTTTAGGACAAGGCTCATACTATCACTATCTACATAGAGAGATGGTTTGTTTCTTTTGACAACCAAAAGCAAATTAAATATTTATTACCTGGCTGATATCCATTTGTATTATCATGGAGTCATGTAATCAACAATATATGTATAATAGAACCTCAAGGGAGTAACTCAATTGGATTCGACAGGTTTGCTCCTAATGATCACGGTTTGAGTCCCTTTGTAGTTAACTTCAGACTCAGATTAAGTCAAATAGTATGTGGCTTAAACACACACCCACAATTATTAAAAAGAAAAAAAAAAAAAGAAAAAAAACTTCATACATTTACTTACAATACAAGTCTCATAATTTGGGCCAATTCTTGATGGATTGCAAGATGTAACACCCACACACCATGGTATTTAAAAAAAAAAAAAAAAAGTAAAGAAAACTCTAAACATTCACTGATGTGCCAATGCTTGATCGAGGCAAGAAATCCAACGAAGAATCATTAGCCCGTCTATTCACGCCAACTGGGGTGGCGAGGTTTTGAAATCACGTAGCAGTATTAATCACTCAACATTCCTTTGAAAAAAACAAATCACGAGTTAAGGCGAAAACATGTATATACAAAAACAAATAGTTAAGAAACATGGAAACTAACTCTCCATTCGATTCTCAAGTGAAGAATTTCATGAGGAAGATACCATGAAACCATAGAAATAATACACTTTACACACCTCTGAGGCTAGTAGTAGCGAGCTACCGAATACCTCAGCGAGGTACATTCTTAAAAGAAAGCATCTTTGGCTCAACTCAGCATAAATAAGTGAAGCGAGTTTGCGCTGAGATCTCCATGGTTTAAAGCGACTTTCCACCACTTCTAAGTGCCTCGACATGGAGCAGACTGCCATGAACTTTTAAATGCCTCAAACCAGTTTGTTGCAAAATAACCGTTCAAGAAGTAGACAATTGGATAAAAGTTTAATTCATATAATAACCCATCTGACCTTGATGATAAAGATTTGAGGATTTAAACCCATCAAACATACTAAAGTTCCTTACTTAAGGCACTGAACTTAACCCCAATAGATGACATGAGCATTATCAGATTTGGTAGATTATTATCATTACTGCTCGTTAGGCTCAAATGTATGAACTCTATTTGGCGGGGTGGCTTCGACCCATCCCCATCGATATCAGATATGTTTGTTCATCAAATCAAAATTAACTCCTAAATTCTGTATGTTTGGGCGCTATATTGTTCAACACACAATAAACCAATTAACAAAATTGGTCTTTCCCTATGTTTCCTCTGGCTGACATCAAAATTGAGCGAAATACAAGTCAAAACGTACCTCCATCTCTTTGAAAGAACAACTTTTGGTTCGTATGAAACATAGGGCTAACGAGATAGCATTAAAATAAAATTTTGTCGGAAAATCGCTGATCCGATCTTCCCGTGTCAGATATGCCTAATAAGATTATAAACGCTAAATAAATTAATCTTAATCCAATAGATTTGTATTATATTCTTTGAGTGTGAAATGTAAGTACCTCCTCTATCTTTGTTTGTGTAAGTGAGTCTTCTTCCTCTGTAGGAGTTGATTGGCAGGTTTCATCGTATAAGCGCAATCAAAGAAAAGGCAGAAAGTCCATTTAATGATTTGGAAGAATAGAAGAGGGGGTGCCACCGTTTAAAAGGGCAAAAAAATTACAAATTTGTCTATTTTCTTAAAACCCAAAAGAATAAATGTTTTTACATAATTTCGATAAATTTATTCTTCTAACTATCCTTATAAACTAGACTTAACATGTTTCAAGTTTTTTGAAAATGTAACAACGATAGTTGGTCCAACATGTATAGAAGTTGTCTTCAAAAATCGGACTGCGGCACCTAAGTTTATTTAAATGTTAACTTAACGATGGTTAAGTCTAATATATATATAAATTTATTTATATTATAATATTTTTTGGGTTTTAGCACATTTAAGTGAGTAAATTGTCAAAAGTGTGAATATTTTAAGGTTATAAAAGTAAGGAATTAGTTTTGTAAATAACTTTTGTTTTTATTCCTTTTAAACCAATTCCTCAATAGAAGATGAAGATGAACAAATTCAAACTTTTTAGGGGAAACGATTTTAAAATGAGCAAAGAGGAAAGAATATTACAAATCTAACCTCTTTTGTTAAAACAAAAAAAATAAAGAAAAATTAGTTTAAAATTGACAAAAACAAAAGTTATTCACAAATTTAACCTCTTACTTTTACTCTTGTAAAATATATACTCAGTACCAGAAATTACCCCTAAATGTGTCTCTTCACATCACCCTAAAATTCAACACTTCTCTCTTATTTTTCATTCCTTCGAGCTTTCTCCTTTTCAAACCTTAAAAAATACGAACTTAGGTTCATATTTTTCTTCATTTATCACTCAAAGAACCCCAACAATTTATCTTTACCTCTTAATTCTTGTTCTTATTCTTCTTCCTTTAAGAGCATCTCAAATTCAAGAAGAAGAGCTTATGTCCGGATAATGCTATGAAAAATAAGTGATTCAATCCCCAAATTCAAACCGGCTTCTTCTAAGCTTGTTCTCTTTGTTTGCAACACTTGAACAAACTTGAAAGATGTCAAGTCAAAGTTTTAGCACATTTATTCTAATATTCAACTTAACCATCGTTAAGTCGGCATCTAAACAAACTTGAGGAGTGTCAAGTCAAGTTTCCTAACCACAGTTTACATCACGCCCCGTCCGGTCGAAGCTTGGTTAAGCGGATCGAACGAAGTCAGGCGCGATACTATCTATACTATATATTAGGACTCTCATTGACTGTGCTTTCGAGTACATACTGTACCTATTGGTGCCTGAGCAATTTAAACCAATAACAAAATCATTTGTACATATACAAAGAACTACCACTAAGTGAGTGTCGTCTAATCTATACATATCTGATCCCATCTATACATGTACAATTTCTATTACAAAACATGTGAAATTTGAGCGTGGCGAGTGAGCACCTATCTCGAGTCGGCCTTTTTCTTTGATGTGGAATGTCCTTTCCTCTATCATGTCTTCTACTTGCATTTTCTGCAATTGAACACATTGCTAAGCTTTACGCTTAGTGGAACATAAACATGGACAACCACCGTAGCGTATCACGAGGGCTTATACATATGCATTATATATCTAAACATATTTCTATAACGTAATTCCTTATCATCGTATTCCTGACTGCATGTCAATCTTTTCTATTACATGTTCTATATCTTTAGCATCTCGCTATTTATACTTTTAAGCATTCCCTATTTGAGTACTTTACATATTCTATACTTGTCTGTGTGTTCATCTCTTTACGCTTGTGCTTCTCTTTTCAATGTTCCTATTCTTTGTTAGATTACATAGCATGTCTCTAGTCTATGTCTTTTCATCTTTTCGGTTCTATGATTTATTGCATTCTTCACTTTCATACTTGTACTGTCGCATACTTTCCTATTATATGTGTTCATCTTACCACTTGCACTTCATATCCTGTTATCATGTATTCTATACTTCACATGTATACATTTTATGCGTTCTTATTATATCTATCCTATACTTTGTGCTTTTGTATACTTTTATTACTTTTCTTGTCGTTCATATACTTATTTTCCATATCAATTTATATTTTCTACTTGTTCTTATGAGTATGCGTACTCTGTAGCGATTACTATGTTCTCATATCAGTGCATATCTTCTAATACCTTATCATTTCCTTTTTGGTTTCATATGCACCAAATGCCTTAGAAGAGCGGATACGGAAAACTATGTGTGCCAGAAAATTACTATCAGCGTACGCGATGATCTCACGTACTATTAATACCGAAGAGTATCATCAGCATGTGAGGCAGATGACCTATGTCATATGCTATCGATTGCAGAAGGTACTATCCTTTGTCTGAGGCGATCTCTGTCTGTGTGGTGACCCTTGCGGAATACACAGTCAAACGGGATCTATATCATAGACAAACAAGACCTCAATATCGTCTATGAATATCTTTGCGACAAATTGTATCTTCCTATAGAGCATGCCTATCTATCCCTCTACGAGGTTCTGGCGATGATGACTTTATTACATTTCGTACATATCTCGTAAGCATGAATAACTATTGTTATCATAATTGCTTATGCATATATACTATCATTACTTTTCTGTATTAGTTCTCATATACGTAGTTTCATATTAAGGTTCTCCATATATGTAATGCATATATTCATATCTCTTTATATCATTTATACATTTCTTTCTATCATGTTTCCACGCTATTCTTGTACTTTCCATATTCCTATCATTGAGGCTTTGCTCTGATACATTCATATCAATGTACCTATCATTTCATGTTGCTTGTTCTCGTTCCTATGCTTTGTCATCTTTTACTTATTTCATTGTTCTTATCATTTTATGCCTTTCTACCATGTGTTTATGTTCCATCTTATTCTATTTCGGTATGTCTATCATATATTCCTATCATTTATATTTCTAATATTAATGTTTATCTATTATATATATATTTTCAATGTTCCACATTAGTGATTATTATGTGACAATGTGTCTTCACAACATATAATCTTATATTCATATGTGCTATCAATTGTACTTTTAGACTATTGTATCTTATGTTATATCTATCATATCTTATCATATCTTATGATACCTATCATATCTTATGACATATCCTATATTAATATCATATTCATGTTTATGTTTCATATCTACCTGTGCATTTTCTATATTTTCCTTGTTTATGGCTATTACATATAGCACCTCATATATATGAAGTATGATGTGTATGAAATCACACCTCATTCATATATTCTTATTCACTCTATGAATCTATTTTACTTAGGAATTGGAATCAATCAATCGGATCATCCAAACTAAAGTTATGGCATTTTGCTGTAACTAGTTAATCTGGGTTTCTTAGGGACAGTTTATATTACTTATTTTAAGGGCCTTAACTTCATATTTGACTCTATGTCCTTGCTCATTTAAAGCTAAGGTGCTAAGGGTTCTATTCAACTGGAATCACCCGTTTAGACATACGGAGCTCAGGATCAAATCCGAAACAACCGGACTTCTCTATGTTCAACACTAGGCAAATTTGGTTTGCA
The DNA here is from genome assembly GCA_016808115.1 of Tetrastigma voinierianum. Classification (NCBI taxonomy): domain Eukaryota; kingdom Viridiplantae; phylum Streptophyta; class Magnoliopsida; order Vitales; family Vitaceae; genus Tetrastigma; species Tetrastigma voinierianum. Next base: position 97,216 of record JAEQBH010004835.1, on the reverse strand, counting down.
CCTTGGTCCCACTTCAGTGGATTTTTAGAATTTTATAAGTCATAATTTGAAGATGTATATTTCTATATGGATGGTTCTCCTTGGAAGTCTATTTTAATTGTACTTTAATCACTCAAATCGGATAAGAAATGAGAAAGTTATGGCTGACCACAAAACTGGTCGAAACGAAAGCGAGCAGAGTTGTACCGGTATGTAGGCTTATTTTGGTACTATTCAGTTCTGGAAGGGTGCACCGGTACATGTTCAAGTTGTACCGGTACATGGCGACCGAAAATGCTCAAGTGTGTATTTTTGTTCCATATTTCCATATTTGCTGCAAATCAACCCCTATGCTCATAAACACCTCAAAAGCCATTCCAAATTCGTCTATAACTCAAATTTTACTTAATTCTTACAACAATACTTCTCTTATTTCAAAATCCTTCCATAGATTATAAACCCTCTAATATGGTTATGATCTATGTACATAACCTAACATGTAAAATTAGTTAGGGTTTAATTCTAAGCTGTCATTACTTGCCAGTGAACCTACTTGGTCCAGCCTCAATGGAGGATTTCATGTGCTTCTTCATCCTGTCAAGGGCTTCACCCAGGTACTTTTAAAGTTCTAGGACCGGGAAGAAATCCCTAACCAAAACACCTGAGTTTTGAGACCAACTGTGCTTATGCAGATTCTGTGAAATAAAGTTCAAAGCTTTAAAAGCCATGTAGTTCCATACCTTTGATCTTAGCTTAGCGATGTCTTCCTTCCTCTTAAATATTCTCTGTCTTCTTACTCTCTTTCTCTCTTCTCTCCCTCTCTTCTCTCCTCTCTATGAGTTCTCTCCTCCAAATGAGATAAATTTTGGGTCTTTAAAACCCATGTTTGCTAAGGCCATGTTTGGCCTCCAAAAACCCATTTTTTTGGAGTTCAAGTTTGCTTTATTGCAATTTAGGTGCTTTCTCTCTTTATTGTCTCAACTCTAGCACACACCATCATGATTTGGCATCCATCTTTTCTGATTAATTGCATAATATTATTCATTTATGCCATTTATATCCTCAAGTGTTAAATGCCCACTTTACACTTGTCTCTAATATGCATTTAGGTCTCTTTGTTTCATTCAAAGAAGTTCCTATTTAGCTTTTAATATACCCTAAACAAGTCCCAGCGATATCAGGGTATATTCGGGATCTTAGGTTTCTCATACATATTGGACTTAACAATCATTAAGTTAGCATTTTAAACAAACTTGAAGGTGTCAGGATTCGGGTTCTAACCGCGACTTCTATACATATTGGAGCTTAACCATCGTTAAGTTATATTTGAACAAACTGAAGGGGTTAAGTCAGGTTTGTAACTTCGATAACTATTTAGATTTATTATATATATTTTGGAACAAACTTAGTATTAGGAATATTAAGACTTAACCATTATAACAGTAACTCATTTAGTATCAAATCTAAGAGAGATGGAACGAGAAAGGCTGCGTTGGATAAATAAATAAAAATGAAAGAAGAAAAATAAGAGGAAAATGAAAAGTTTGAAAGAATTCATAAGTTGTCTACTTAAGGTGTTTAAATTATTTGTCAAAATGATCATATTTACATATCTTTATAGATTAAGATAACATTGAAAAAAGGATAAAACGGAAAGAAGATAATACAGTTTAACCTTTTGATAAACAAAAATAAAGATAAAACACATAATTTTGACAAATTTACTTGCATTTCTTGCTCTCTGATAACACTCTCATTTCCCTCAAACCTTTTCCTCTACATTTCTTTTCAAATTTCCTTATTCATTATCTCGTTTATAAGCTCTTCTCTTTCATCGTTATCTTACAGATTTGTTGCTAATATCTTTGTACAATAGTTAAGTCAGCCTTCATTCAAATATGTAGTTAAATCAATAATCAGTTATTAGTCCTACGGACTTAACACCTATAATTTATTTAAATATAAATTGTATGATTAAATCGACATGTATAGGAAGAGCTGTGTTAAAAACCTAGACTTGACATACTTCAGTTATTGATCTTAACTTAACGGTGTTTAAGTCGAGATATCGATAAAAATGTGTTAAAACCCACTTGGACTTGACATTCTTAAAGTTTGTTCGAAAAGTACCTCATCAGCGAAAAGTTTACGGAAGAAATCAGGTTTAGTTGGGTTTAAATCTTATTCTTCATACTTGTATCGACATAAATATTCTTCTTAAATTCGATATACTCTTAAGAGAAAAACAAAAATAAGGATTAAGCGTGAGGTGAAATTATTGTGATTCTTTGAGTTATAAAGAAAAACCAGAATCAAGTTCGTATTTTTAAAGTTTAGAGGAAAACTGGGGTGATAAAATTTGTGCGACCTGAACCAACACTCTATTCGCGGGTTTGGGTTAAGTATAAGTGTGTTTAGGTCATATTCATTAACCCGCCAAACGTTTAATAATCTCGGTCATAATGTTGACACATCTGAATTTGACCCAGTGATCAGATTAATTATTATATTAATTAATTAACCTATTTAATAAGTTATTTGTGTTTAATATAGTTGTGAGAATTTATATTCTATTAATTTAAATAATAAAATTAAGAAACATATTAGAGTTAATAGGTTGTTTATTAAACATACACGAATGATTAATTATAATTCTTATTGTGCATAATCGAATTAGGAAATAGGTATATTAATTGTTGACACACTGTAGATAATAAATGAGTTGGGTTTGGGTTAGCGAAGATATTGACACGTTTATTATTCGGTGTCGAGGTTTAGGTTAATGAATGTTGACACGATTCGTATATTAACGTTGAACATGACCCTTCGACACTTGAATTACCCTCACGGAGGGGCTTGGCTCAAAAGCTAGAAAACAAGAAGGCTCAATTTGGAGTGATGTGGCACATCGAGGCTAATTTGTACCACAATAGGCATATTTAGGATATAAATGTGAGTTCGTTTTGTGCTTTTCTTTTTTTCCTTTTGACCAATTTCTCTAAGTTGAAACTTGAGGAGTTCCCGGCGATCGCTACCATCTTCATGATCGACCAGAGAATTCCCCGAGCTACAGTGGATTAATAAGTTGGAGCCACCGCTGATCTCACGAATGGAGAATCAAGATGTAATGGAGACTCACAGGAGTATAGAGACTCGGGGAGGAATGGAGGGCAGGCGTGGTGGAAGGAGAAGAAAGAGCGGTGAAGAAGCTGAGAGAAGAGGAGCGCGGAGGAGGGACGGTGGGCGGCGTTGAGGCGGCGAGACGAGAGGGGCCCGTGGATGGTGGGAGGAGGCGGAGGCGAGAAGTGATGGAGAGGAAGGCCAGAGAGAGACGAGAGGAGACCAGGATGTCTGGAGGAGCGAGATAGAGGTGGCAGGAGCGGCGGAGAGGAAGAGGAGGGAGGAGCGGAGGGAGGGATGGCGGAGGGAGGAGTCTGGAGGAGCTGAAGAAGAAGGAGGTTTATGGTTCCTTCAGTTTTCTACTTTGCTTTTTTGTGAATTCATGAGGAATGGGAGAAACTGGATAATCAAGGAATGAGGGGCAATTACAGTTATCATTGAAACTCATTTAGGATCATGGGGTTGTTTATGAATGTGAAATTCTTTTGTTCTTCCGTTTTTGGAAAAACTTATATTTTGAAAGAGTTTGCATAAATTACGAAGCTGCAATTGTGTTTGATTACCAAGTGGGAAAAGGAGCTGAATGTGATGACCTGATTGGACTCGAAGCACATGGCATATTAACAGTGTGCAATGAAATTACTCGTCGTTCTTCATGAGAGAAAAATGCATATTTAGGATTTACAGGTGTGAATTTTGCTTTAAATTGTGTTTGATTTAAAGGAAAGAGGGACAAATGGAGAAAATGGATAGTCAAGATCTTATAAGGTCATTTTGCGATTGCATGTGCTTATATTCGCATACGTTGAAGGGATGGGATTTTTGTTTAGCATTTTGGAGGATATCTTTTTCTGGCGAGCTAATATATATGTGTGTGTGTGTGTGTATATATATATATATATATGTATATATATACTCTCTATATATATATATCTTCTTAACTGAAATTTCGGAAATTTTGCACATGTTATGTTTGGTCGCTAAAGAAGTACACAGGGAAAAGGAGGAAACTTGACGATATCAAGGACATTGGGTATCTGAGAAGGCTATGCGCATGGTATTTAAGTACCTTTCTTCTTTGGCTTATAAATATTGTGCTCATTATCAGTGACATAAATGTGATGTGCTTCTAAGGTTTTCAAAGCAACATTATTAGTGAGACAGAAATTTTGGTGGGAGAATTCACTTTAAATTTGTTTTGGTGGTTAAAGAAAAGTAAGGGAAAGGACGGGAATTGGAACTTTGAATTCTAGAGCATGTCTACCTAAGTTATATACTAGTAGGCCTTCTAAAGAGCATAAGTTAATTTGTATAGTATTTTGACTCTTAGTCTTGAGTGCGGCATAAGTGAGCAATTTATACGAAGCCAAATTGCAGTTCTACAAAGGAGAATGAGTTGAATGATGATGATTAAAAAAAACGCAAGGAATATGAAGAGACTGCAGTATAAGAGGAATGAGATATTAATCAAGAAAAGAATTCGGGATTTCAAAGAAGAATGCGAGATCAACATAGCACACAAGGGTAGTTCTGTCTGTTCTATATGTATGGTTGTTGCCTAGGTTACTTTATGAGGTGTATGTGCTCCTCGTTGTTGTGGAAGAATTTGAATTCTCAACCAATGTTTTTTCTTATAGGATACCAGTAGGCCCACATCAATTCCCTTCTACCTCCTCCAATCGAAGCATTTCCTGATCATAGTGCGTCTAGAAAAGTTTCATCCCGGGCACTTGCGGAGGTGTCGGAACAAACCCAGCTTTGTTTGACAGGTTGACTTCTATTCATTCATTTTTCATTCTTGATTTATTTCCTTTTTTGAAACTTTGATGGATCGCGCCCGAGGCTTACACGGTATTTTATATTTTCCGAAGATTGTGGTCTCAGCGTTAACTTCTTGATTCATGTGTGGCGAGGATAAACTCCAGCATCCTTTGTACTTCATGTTGCCATTCGACGAATGCAAAAGACTTCATTATTTACGATAAATGCTTTTTCTTTTAATGAAGAACATGTCTGATGGACTTTGGCCTTGCTTAGGAACAAGATGAAGGACTTGAGAGTGCGCAACAAATGCCTTCATATACTGTATCTCATAATTTCTGCGTATTCTTTTCCTTGTCTTGAATTCCAGGAAACAATTTTATTAGAAGCTGGTGTTGTTGCCTGATTAAAGGCCAACTGTACAACTTGATCTGATTTGGACCTTGTTAACAAACCTCTATATATGGTGTTATCACTCAATTGACCTCTCTCTGTTTACTAACTCAATTTTTGGGTTTTGTATAATATAATATTGCAACTATATGGCAATGTTTTGAATTAGATGTATAATACCTGATTCGAGACTATGCTTCATGTAGTGAAATGTGTAAGACACAGTCCTGCTCAAGTGTGTCCCCGATGCAATTCGATTTGGCTCCCATTGTGCAACCACAATCTCACACGAGTTCAGTATAGCTCCAGTTTTCACTTTCTAAAAAAATATCTTATACTCGATTGTTTATCTGTGGCCAGGTCTTGAACTGGGCCTCTGAAAACTCAGGCGATCTATTTCTAGCAGCTGATCGAGCCTCGAGGAAAAGCCCAGCTAACCTCAGAGTTTTCTATTTGCATCCATGAGTTTGAACACTTGGTTTTGTATTTTCACAAACCAGTTATCATGAAAGTTCATATATTAGGTAAAATAAGCTTATTATTGCCATAATGGTTTTGATTCTGGTTTTATGTTTATAGAATTTGCTAACCTTTAGTAATTAATAATCTTTCATTTATTTTGACATATACATTTACTTATTAGACTTTGTGTTCTGTAAACCTTGTGTGGCTTTGATTTCATATCTGTTTTTTAAATATTAATTCAAATTATGTCTACTTATGAGTGTTTTTGTACAGTGGTTCACGTAAAAGCAGTTATTGTAACTCTTTGACTCAATTTAAATCGAAATTCATCTCAAGATTAAGTTTATTATCTTCATTCTTTTTTTCAGATGCTGTGAGCGTGTTCATGAACAATGTCCATGAGCGTGATCAGCGGTGAGCCTAGCGGAGGACCGTGATACTGATCTTTACCGGGCGGTGGCGAAACCACCTGCGCGGCGCGGTGCCAGTCATGCCGCGTTCTTTAGCGTCGCGTTGCTCTCTTTGGCGCGCTATCATGACCCGAAGCCTGGGTGGCGCGGGTCATCAGCGGCTGGGCGGTCGGCGACTTCAAATTCGGTGGCGACCTCCAAGCAAGCGATCGGTGGCGACCTCAGCGAAGTCATAGCGTCGTTTCAGCTGATGGAACAAACTGAGTCACGACCCCGAGCGGTCGGCCGAAATAAGTCCACATTTAATTTCAATAGGCGGTCGTGACCTCAAAGCAGTCGCGACCTCAATGGCGGTGTCTCTGCCGACGCCGCAGCGGAGTTGCAGCCAGGCCAGTCGTGACTCGACTTGGTGGCGACCTCGAAGCCCGAGCAAACGCAATTCCAGCGACCACCGAATCGATGTTCGGGCCTCCGTCGATCTAACACCTGGCCCCAGTCACAACAGCCAGGTCTTACCCAGCCGGCCCGGTCGGCCTTAAGATTCGGGTTGCGACGAAGGCTGCTCCCTAAGGCTTCCAACCCGTGGCGACCTCCAATCGGTCAGCGACCGGAAGCTCGCTCTGCGGCTGAATCCGCTTGTCGCTGACCTCCTGAGGGCTAAACTAGTCCACAACCTCAAAGCTAAGTCGCGACCTCAAGCGACATCCGACCCGTAATACGACGAAGGACCTGGCTAGTCCCAACCTCGGCCGGTCGCGCTGCCTTACTTTGAAATCGTGGCGTCTTGTGCAACTATCGTGTCTTATTTGCTGCGTGCCTCTGCCCTGCCTTCTGCTGTGAGAGCCTTGCTTGGTCACGACCCCAAATGCGGAATTCGCAACACAGCGCTATAGTTTGGCGTTAACCATTCCGGCTCTGCCCATATATACATATATTTTTTCAAAATCCTCCAGTAGCCTTCTGCCACCTCACAAGATAGAGTAGCCTAAACAATTGCAATTTTTACAACTCAAAATTTAACGAGTTTAATTTTAGCCATTTTGCATTTTGGCCGGAATAATCTTCAGGAATTCCACAAAACACACTTTCATTCATGTTCAAAAGTAGGAACGATTGTCTAGAAAATTAGTATTATTATTATTATTATTATTTTTCATTTACGGACGTTCGCATAATTCCCTCGAACCTTAGGGTTTATTTTCCTAGACCCTAGTGTTCGACATTTTCCTGTCTCTGTTACCAAGCATACAATTTCACGTGACACCTCTTGAGCTACTCAAAATGTGCCAAGTGTCCGCATTACCCCCGTTGCCTCGAAAAACGTAAAAATTCCGGCATCTCGAGTCGACGAAGTCGATTTGGTAGCTAGATTTCGCACGAGGCGATTCGATGGTGAAGTCCGTTTAGTCATCGAGATCTAGAAAAATTCCCGGATATTAACCAGTACACGTTTATCATTCCATAGGAAATTTTGGACTTTTAGGTTTCACAATTACCATGCACCCACACCCGACTTAGCCGCGTGGCCAGTGCATATGAATACATGATGCGATGCATTTTCCTTCCATGTTACATGTATATATGGTACCATGAAACATTTACATACCACATGGATAATTATAATTTATCCATGCAATCAATGTTAATACATCAAATGGCATATACTAACATGATACTTTCACCTGACAAGTTATTCATGTGACAACACCACGAAGCAAGGTCACGATCTTGGACCCTTCGACGGGGTACCACGGTCCTTCACGAAGATGAACAGTTTGGTTCCAAAAATCCACACATCATGAAACACACCACAAAAACACAGAACTTTTTAGTTTCAGTTCAAAACCCCAAACTCACAGCAGTCTTGGGTATGTGAAATGTCAGTCATAGAAATCCTCTACCATTAAGTTCCAAGTTTGGAACTAAGCCAGCATAACCTCTCATGAACCCATAGACAGCCCATACCATTATAAGGCCTTTAGGTTTAAAATAAGCCCAGGAGTAGGAAAATTCCTACATAATGGCAGGTTTGTCGAAACTCAAGATTTTGGAGTGTCCACATAGATCGCGTATTGCTTGTACCAACTTTAGTCTTCGGATGCAGTCGAGACTTGACCATCGGAAAGCCGGGGGAAATCCTCGATTTCTCTTTTCTCCTTTCTCCTTTTCTCTCCCTGGCCCCATTTTGTTCGTTCCTCCTTCTTTCCTTTTTCTCTTTTGCTTTTATTTTCTCCCCTCTTGGTTTACATTGGCCAGATTTGGTCAAGGAGGAAACTTCCTCCTTTCCTCATGCCCTTATGGTCCATGTTTTTCCCTCCTTATTCCTTATTTCTTTATTTTCTTTGTTGCATCATATAAGCGTGGCTAATTGTGAGTCACACATTCAAGTACCACATGGATCTTGCCACGTGTCACACTCTTAGGGTGCCATGTGGCATCCCCTAAACCATGCCACATGTCGTCCGACACTTTCCTTACTCAGCATGAAATTCAATTGTCTCGGAATCAGCGAATTGGTAGCTGAATTTCGCGAGGCGATTTCAACGGAGAACTCCGTTTGATCGTCGATATCAAAAAATTAGGTTTCTGACGAAATTACTATTTACCATTTCTCGAGAAAAATTTGAATTTTCGGGAACACGAAACTCCTCGGCATTGTTTTCTTCTCGGTGAATGGGTTTATGTTAATCATACTTATCTACGAATGGTGCTCTTGGCACGTATTATGTAACTTTTCCTGCTCTTAATGATCATTTCATTCGATTATCTTGCACTGTCTTGTCTTGTTAATGAACTTTTTGTCAATCCTTGAAACTTTCGAACTTTCATCTTCAGTTTTCCTTTTGGTTATCTACTACTGCTTTCTCATGTAAATTGCCTTTGTTCTTTTAGATGTGCTCTCACTTTATTCTGCATTGTAATTTGTTGGATTTCTGTCTGACTTTCACTTGGATCATCTTTTATCGCCTTCAAATTCTTGGAGAAGGTTGGCCATTTATTTAATTAAAATTTTGCTATTACTTTGCCTATAAATTTAGCTAAAATATTTGAATTTGTTCATTCGTTACCTTGAGGGCGAGTTTTATGGCACATCGACAAAAGGCTATCTACAAGTTGCTTTTGTCGAGTATGTGAAAGTGAGAAAATGTTTCGATTGAAGATATGCTATCGATGAACAAGACATTCTTCGCTCCATGGATAAAATTGAGGTGAGTTGATTTTTGTTTGTAGATGTATGTTTCATTCTCTTTTTGGAGACTAGTAATAAGTTTCCTCTAATTCCCTCTCATTGTTTGAACTAATTTTGGAAAGCTAATCTAAATGCATATGTTTCTCCCAGTTAGTTTGTAAGGGACTTAGATTTGGTCTTTTAAATCTTTTTATTTCCCAGTTTCTAAATTTTTTTAGTTAATGTTATCTTTAAAGTTTCAATGAGTACTTTGACTATGGAAAAGTGGATTTGGAGCATTGAGCATTATCACTATATCATTTGTTTTGATTTGTCTTCTCTTGTACTTCCTTTTGAAGGCTGAAATGGTCCATGTATCACAGTTAGCTTTAAGATAGTTTATTTAAATTGCGTTTGCTCTAATGTTCTATCTTGGGTTTCTTTATTTGAAATTAATCTTTGAAACATCTAGTACCTCCATTCTTAAGCTTATAATACTTGCTGACATTCTTACGAATCATAGATTCTGCAGGAGTGCAGAAATATCTTGTTTAGAATCTTCATGCGTGAATGAGATAGGAAGCAAACAGAAGCTTATCACCGGTTCTTGACCGCCCAACACCAATTATTTCCCAAGAAGCGTCGGTCGGTTTGAGATGTATTTTCAACTGCGAGAAAATGGCAAAAACCATTGGGAGGGTGGTGAAAAGACCCTTAGCCGGTGAAATGTCGGCGGTTTAATAGTAAGAAACGTTCACTTATCGGATAATGGCATGATGATCTCACATGTCGCTACCATGGCTATCACAACAAATATCTCGGAGGATTACTATTGCTTACATTGGTGCCTTTGGTGTATTAAAGCATGGTGAAACGGATATTTGAGAGTGTGGGTAATTTACTGGGATGGAGAATGCGAGTCCCCGGGCTTTTGGTGTCCATGGTATTGTGATGAAGTATGAGTCGAGAGAAGCATATTTCATTGCAGCGGAGATCGGATCCTATTAAGCGACATGGTTTCGACTCTTGTGTGGCTCACGGTTTTACTAAACATCGGCCGTGAGATCCCCAAGGTAGTAGTTGAATCATAAGAGGCTACAAAAACTGAAGAAGAAAACAATTAGAAAGCAGAAAAGGTTATCCATGCACTTCTTGTTTCTCTGTTTGGAGAATGGGAAGCCCAGTGATAAGTGTAGATGGAAATGTGGGCGCATCTTGATAAGCAGTGGGAATGTTGAGGCAGCGAAAGCCTTAAGGAAAGGGTGAGAGTAGCATTCAGCGGATCGAAATGCGTATTCAGTCCCTCTATCGTGTCTTAGCTCCTTCCCTCGGGTTTTCTACGTATTTCGACTTCTTTACGATTAATTCACGGTGTGAGGTTGAGGATTCTATATCAATCAATATTTCTTAGTGTGTAGTGGCTTGCTTAGTTTAGGAAAATATTCAACATTGATTTCTTTCTTGTACCTTATATGTGGTAACACTCAAGAGATTTTCCTCTTCTGATTTTCGCGTTTTGGCTTAGCTTCACAAATGCATTATATTGTTGAACAAAGTTATCTCCCTGGAAATTATGATTATCAATGCATAACCTGAATGTTTTATTAATTGAAACATGCTGAACAATATTGTTGTTTTCTTTCCAGGTTGTGTTTTATTGTTTGAGTGTTAATGCTAGATGCGATGAGTGTATTAACTTCTTTTAAAGATGAGATTTGAGCCTCTTATTAATTTTCTCTGCAACCTAATTTTGAGCAAAATGGAGCTTTTGTGAGCATGGAAACCTTGGGCTACGGATAAATGTGACCACCCATTGATAACAAAACCATCTTGCTTGTTGCTCAGTTCTATCTAGGGTTTATGTGTTTGTTTTCTTTTCAATGGCAAATTTGGCATCTGTTACTTCTATTCAAAATTGTAATAAAAAAATAATTGTTAGTTTCTTTTCTATGAAAGTATTAATTCTAAAGTGATATATTATGCAGAAAGGTTGATTAATTTAAGAAAAGGACAACTATATTAATTGTCATATATTATTTGTGATGGTTGTTAGTTCTATTCGAGATAATTGTGTATTTGTTAGTGATGGGTTTCATGTTAAAACTTCCTCATTCCGTTTTATGTTCAGTTTAGGCGAGATGATTTAAATTATGTGTAGGAGATATTGGCTATCTTTTGATTGGATCAATTCTGATGGATAGATTGATTCATCTTGATGTGTATCTTAATTTAATGTTATATATAATATGAATTTAAGGGGCCCTTGAGAGCATGCGGGTAGTAATGGGGAAGATTTGAATAGGGTGTCGAATTACTTGTAAGAATAGAGTGATTGAGATGTCAAGCTCGAGTCCTTGTAAGAATAGAATAGTACAACGTTGTAATATAACATGGAAAAAAATAGAAGGGAGGAAAAAGAAAATAGAAGGGAGGAAAAAGGAAAGAATGTATAAAATAATGTATTTTTAGATTATTTTTTTGATTTATTTTTAATTGTCTTCTCTTGTTTCTGAATTGTTTTAAGAATGATTATATATAGATATGAGAAATAATTAAAACTAAAATATTACATATGCACAAATTTTATTTTAACATATTTTTAAGAATAAAGGAGATAAGGTGCACAAATGTGACTTTTGATTTTACATATTAACTTTTTTGGTTCCACAATACTCCCCGATGTTTACTTTGTAACTCGACCATACCTTACTTAGTTGCCAATTACATTGTTCCAAACTATAGCACCATAACCTATAGTTGATCTTCGGTCGTGTTGAATCACCCAGTGCATGCCGCATAAACTTCCATTAGAAAGGCGATTAGATTCTTCTGAAAAAAAAAAGAAAAAAGAAAAAAGAAAAATTTACTTGGTGTGGCTTTAAGGTTGCTTAAGAATCCTTTCAACTACTTCGGATGAAACTTTAGTCAGTGCTTAAGTTATTTGAAGCAATACTCATAGTATGAGCTATGTCTAGCCAGAGTTTGGAAATAAGCCTTCATACATGTCTTTGATGCCCACCTCGTCTATTGAATCTCCTTAATCTCGGCTCCTGTTTGTAGTCGGGATCTGTAAGTGTAACATCAAGTTTGCATCTTATTTATCTTAGTTTATTTCATGAGATTAATGCTGCTTTCTTTGCAACAGTCATGCAATGCTTGGTTCTTGCTTCTTCCATGCTAAGAAAATATCTCGAAGTCCCCCTTTGCTTTTATCTCAAATTCTTATCAAGTGTATCTTTCCAAACTTGGAATTTCCTTAAAATTATAGCTACCCAACAATTATATCGTCTACATAGACAGTAGAGATATTCATTTTCATGAATGGGTGCATTTGAAATATAGTCATTGAGGTCTCCTTGGTTTTACGAAAAATAGCCATATTTCTTTAATGACTTAGTAAATGGCTTAAACCAAGACCATAAATTGACACTATCTTTAGTTTGCACACACCCTCTTCTTGTTAGTTTCCTAGTCGAAAATCATATACACTTCCTCCTCTCTTCCCATGAAAAAAGGAATTTTAATATCAGACCAGGAGTCAGTTCTAACAAATTATTGGTAGAGATAAAAGGATTGTAATTGAATTCATTAGTCATTGGAGCAAATTGATAACCATTCTTGAAGAATTTGAGTTTTCCTTGGCCTACTAATCTCATCTTGCATCTCTCAATAGAGCTATTGGTTTTATATGGGATTACAGAAAACCCGGTACATCCCAGTTTCTTTCCACTAGGCCGTCGTCCACTTCCATCTTTCACTCTTATGGAGTGTCCTCATTTCCTCGAGCACAATGTTTCCATATTTAGGATTTCCTAGAGTTTCTTGTACATTATCAGGCTGATTTTTTTATTTATTTATTATTATTATTATTATTATTTATGACAAAGCAAATGTAAGGAGGCCAATCTGACGGTAGGAGACAAAAGTGGGCTAGGGGATATTTAGTGCGAGGGCTCTAACCTTTGTTCCCTGTGTGATGGGAGCATCAAAGTCTAGATTCTATTAAAGGAATTTGATTGAGATGAAGGATTGAAAGTAATACTTTCTTTGGAGATGGGAATTGACAAATTGGGAAAAAGGTAGGATGATTAGGGAAAATATAGTAAATTATATTCAAGAAAGAGGAAAGAAAAGATATGGATAAACTTTAATTGGAATTAATATTAGTTGGAACTAAATTAGAGTTAGTATGAGTTGGCATTAAGTAGGATGCTATTTGGAATTCGATTAGGATTAGCCCGATTAGATTATAACATAATTAATTAGAATCATAAAAGATCATTGGAATCCTAATAAACTTCGAATTTCTTAGAGAAACTTATAGGCAAAATTCAATAATCTCAATCAAAAGCGAATTGATTTAATAGTACTAGTTTTTTCATTCATTTGCATATGTTACGCAATGGTAGGGCTTGTAGAAGCCGACGGAGGAGTTAGTATAAGCCCCTAAAATTGTAAAATAAAAAATTTCCTATGTCCAATGACCAAGGATTGAAACTTGTAACTAGGACTTACGCGAAAATAAAGCTTGTATTACACTAAAGCTAATGCTTGTATTTTCAAATCATATAGCTAGTAAATCTCACTCAAATTTTTTTATAAAAATCAGTTTACAACCCTCTTTCATCTTGCATCCTAAGTGTGTCTTTTCATGTTTAAAACAACATTTAGAGGAAATGGGAAGAATAATTTAGAGATTAAAAGAGAGAGGGAAGAATAATCCTAAGCCTTCTCCAAAATTGAAATTAAAATTACAAGCTCCGCCACTATGTAGAAGCCTTGGTAGACTAAGGTTTTTCGTCTCTTTTTGTTGTATCTTCTTTTTTCTCTTTTTTTCTTTTAATTGTTTTTCTGTTATAAACTTTATTCCTTGTGTTCCTCTCTTTACATCATACAAATAAGTCACGACTCACCTAGCTGGTATGGCAACCATCCTTTGGTTGTCCTTCATCATAGGATTTATCACATTCTCCTTCTTCTTCTTGAGTATACCAAGGGAGTTTATAAATTCAACAACTTCATTCATTTGTTACCAACATCATTCTATGAGTTATAAACAATTTTAGGGTCATTGATGAGATTATTTATAGTGAGTAAATTGGACTAGGTTAGGATACAAATGATGTCAAATCTTTGCTCACGAATTCTCCCTCAAAGAGTTGTCGACAAAAAATGGAAGGTTCTCAAGATTTAACACCCTAAATGATATATTTTTTTCGGATTGGAGGGTGAAAATACTCAAACCTTTATGAGTTGGAAATAATCAAAGAACATACGCACCAGAGCTCTTAGATACAATTTGGACCTCTCTTTACTTTGTACATGAACATATGCACCTCAAATATTTTTAGTAGAGAAGATCCAAAGGGAATCATAGCCACTACCAACATATCGATTGGAGTTTTTATATCTAGAATCTTTTAAGGCTACATCAAATGTGTGGTTATTATATCCCGATGGTTCAAAATGGACTTTTTGGATGTTTTGTGAACATTAGAGCTCTTCCTGTTTCTAAAAAGATGTTAATTCTTTCTTTGGCCACCCCATTTTGGTAAAGGTGCATTTATTTTCAAAGAAAATTATATGTTGCCATTTTCAAGAATATAAGTGATAAAATTGAATTGGAATTACTCTTTTCCATTATCAACTCTGGAAACTTGTATTTTGTTTAGTGGGTTTGCAATCATTTATGAAAATTTTGGATGGGAGGTAACTTGATTTTTGTATGCAGTAAATCCATGTGGTACATGTACGATCATGGATAAAACTCCGTCATTTAAAACCAAGATAGAACTAGAGATGTGGGGGCCTGAACATCACTATGAATGATGTTTAGAAGTCATTTATCATATTGTAGTTTTGGGCAGTGAAAAAACCTTACATACAACACTGTAGTTGTAATTCATGTTCGAAGTTGTAATGTAAGTTCGAGAAGCATTTATGAGTTTTTAAGTGAAAATATTGTAATTAGATCAAGACTACCTCAGTTAAATGGAATCCTCTAGTTGATTCAATTGATGAGTTTCAAATAATTATTCAATTTGATAATCAATGACATGAAATACGGATGCAAGGCATACCAGTTTATGCCATCACTTGGCTCAAGCGTGACTAAGCCTAATAATATTAGACTTTTGGATGCTTTATTTCACTTAAACCCTTTACATTTTATAGGAAAACGGGATTGCAATGTCTAATGTGTTATTGATATATCTTTGTTGCTCACCAGGCTTGTTCATCATTATCCCTCTAAATGTTATACAACCTTTTCCTTTGTCTTAGTTTTCTGATGAAAGGTGTTCCAGAGCACATATTAAAGGAAATTATATTCAATACATTGTTTGTGATTGTGTTCTGGTAATATACGATCGTGCCCCGTAATTCAGAGGCAACATGCTTTGTGTTACACTTTAAAGTTGAGGTCTGTTGCATATAATACAATAGAACTTCTAACAAAGATAGAAGCGACAAAATGGCGCGATTTCGGGCTTAAAAGGTCACATTGGCATGAAGGTGCTTTGATAAGGTAGACCGCATTTCATGGATAATCACCTCCTCCCGAGTCTGCGGTGATCATGCTTTGCAGTTACTCTGCACGAGAAATGATCCCGGAAGGGTGACATGCAGTACAAAAATACGATTATTTTGAAGATCAATTACTTACTCATATTTTCTTTGGAGATGGAAAAACAAGGACTACAGGTCGATGGTTTCCTACTCTCTTGGCTGCTGGTATTTGATTGATTGATTCGGGATATGTGAGGGGATTCCCAGCTTGTTTGGGATCTTTGAGGCCACGAGTTAGGACTAAGCTTATGTGCAATCCTTATTAATTAGTGAGTTCGCATCCTTAAATTATTTCAATCGGGTTTATGTTAGTTGACATGCTAGTAAGCGGCTTTCTATCACCCCCTTTGGCACGAATCTTGTTTGTGGAAAGAATGAAATAGATAGGCATACACATCTTCACAGCATGTAAGCTATAGATCGGGCGCAACCGCCGTTTACATAGAGAACGATTATTTTTCTTGGATGCATATTCTTGGCCATCATACAAAAATGCGAATTAGCGTGATATGAATTCTTACGATCTTGTCATCATCTTTGCTAATTCCTCTTGTACATCATGAGTTCTTGCACAAAAATTTGAGACATTCGATCTCACAATTAAAACTTCATTAGAAAACATGAAGGTGATTTTATTATCTTGATATTTATTTCTAAATAACCTCTATTTTACAGTTTGATCCCCTAAAGAATAATTCAAGTATCTTGTCTACTTGCTAATATAACTCATGTAGCTTGATATGCATTGTGGGCTTGATTTTGGGTAAATTGGCATCTTAACAAGATATTAGAGCTTTGGTTAAGCGAGAAATCTCAATTTTGTCTCCTGCAGGGTTTTCTTGTTTGTTCATTCCCCTAATCATATATCATATGCATTGATCTATCTCTATCTCTTCACGTGTGGTATGAAATTTGCATTTAGGGATGGGTTATATTCATACTATCATGTGAGGTTGTTATTTTGAATTCATGGTGCATCTGTCTGCTCCCCGATGTGGATATGATCCTAAATTTTAGGAGGTTATTAAACCAGTGTACCTCAAGTGGACAACCTATTATGATAAGCTTTTGGATGAAATTTCTTCTCACATTGTTGGTGAGATACATGCAGAAAATCTTATCTACATGATAATCTTGAATGCGCCGTTACCAATTTTAAAGAGTGCACCTTACAGCTTTGTTCCTTTTGAACACTTTTTACTCTTAGGAATTTCTTACAAATTATATATTAATATTCATATATTTCTTTTACATACTATATTAGTGTTCTTATAAATGTTGGAATATTAATTTTTTTAATTCAATTAGATTTGAATCTATATTTATAAAAAATAATGTGCATCAAATTCATTACTTCACTCAAAACTCATATATGTTGTAACTTAGCGTAAACACAGGAAATTTTTGTGCTGATGTGCCTCTTTTCAAGCTATGTATAAGAAATTTATTAATTTGGTTTTTTCCAAATTGGATTACACGGAGTTTGCTATTTCTATTGCCTGGTACGACATTTTTGCACATGTAAATAATATTTCCTTCTCTATTCTGCACCACTTCTTCTTCATCTACCTAGCTGATTATAATAATTAGGTGTATTCTTACTCTCTACGAAGTCAATAGATGTATTTAAAATTTTATTTAAATCTTTGTTTCATTCACTTGCTTTTAAAGAGTTCATTCTCTTATTATCTTTCCTAATTCTACAGTATATTGTTTGTGTGAAGCGAGTGCGAGATAATTTAATTCAGGCCTTTAAAAATTTGTAGCAAAATCGGTGCATATGAACATTTACGTGTCTATATAGTAAATCTGGATGTGGCCAGAGAAGGTGTTCCAAGTAGTCTTCAGGTACAAGAAATTCTTTTGCGGAGTTAACAGGCATCCTTTTTTCTCATATTGTAGTTATCTTCTACCTCCGATTCGAGGATGTGGGTTGGATATTTTCTAACTTGGCATGACTCTAATTTGTTTTTCATTTGCCATTTGGTGGATCATCACCTATGCATTGTCGTGATTTGCTTAGTCGAAGTAAGTTGAAAGTTATGTCTGAGGTAAGGTCGATCCAGGCCTCGACTCCCAACGGAACAAGGAAAACAATGCCTTTTATTTTATTTTATTTTTTTTTTATACAAACTTCTACATAATCTTAAAACTTATTTTACCCTGCAGGTAAATCTTCATCAAGAGGATTGGAGATGAACTGAATATGAATGTTGAAAGAGTTTTATGGATTAGGACCAGATTACTGAACATTTAATTCATAAAATACAATATGGAATCTAAAATCGAAGATAAAGGTAAAGGATTTCATGGCTTAGGAATGCATATCTGATTTTCAAGAGGTTTTAAAGTGATGAGGTTTAGATAAAATTGTTGGTGGAATGGAAGATTCTGATCTGGGAAAATGTTGAAAAGAATATGGCAGCATCGGATAAGATGGAAGTTAAATTTATTCACTATCTTGAAGAAGGCTACAAAATAAGAGTGAAGTAAATTGTGGCTTTGTGATGATTTATATCAGTGGATAGTATAAGAAAGTGTTATCACTTGTGCTTGGTGCAATCATTTAGATTCTTGCTTGATTTTGTGGGTTTATATAACTACTTGGGCTCCTTCCCTTGGCAAACTAGCCTTTTCCAGGGGTGGGCTCTGCTCAGAATGGTTGTATGATGGTATTAAGTGGTTCATTCCTTGGGGATGACCCCCGTCTCGAAATTGTGGGAGGCGCTTTGCAGTAAGTCCATGAAGTCACTAACAGTGTTGTGGGAGGCTATTACCCGTGGGAGTGCAATCACCAACACGTAAGTGGGCGTCGGTTTGAAAGGGATGGATTGTTTACTACCCATTATGAGTCCATTCGCTAAGTTCTGACGGCCTTGACCGTTTACCAACGCCAGTTCCCTCGCGATCAAATAACTTCCAAAGTGAGTTCCTATTCAAGTAGTTCTGTGAAAGATGCGTGGGAAAGATGAGTGAGACCAATTGTTGCATTAGAAGTGCGGATCATAGAATTTTAGTTTAGGCTTGGGAGTTATTAGTGACATGAGATAGGAAGTCTAAAATGCGAAGATGAGAATATGGAAGGTTGTAGGAACATGGGATTTTCATTTTGTAGCGATTAATATGGGAGCGATTTGTTTAACAAGACCACGATCATGAAGACAAAAGGATGAAAAGCTTGCTAAATCATTATAATATATCTGCAGAAAGAATTAGAATATAGCTCCACAAATTATCCTTGATGTTAAGCTTTACAAGTTATGTTATGGAACTTTGAGTGGTGAGTTTTAAAGAAAAGCAAACTTTAAGGCGGTAATGCGTTATCAAAGTTTATTACTTGGAGTGTTTCCCTAAGGAAATATACCATGAAGCTATTTTCTTTGGATAAGTAGAAATTGAGCGATAAGAAAGATTTCCATGTAGTGCTTATTGACATTGAGGATGCATGCAAGGGATTCACAAGAATTAATGTACTCGTTCTGAAGAGAGAGGAAGGTTGGAGCAATATGCATGATCAAAGTCACGAATAATGAGTACGTAAGAAATTACCAACCAAATGTTGGAGGGCAGAACAAAATGAAATCCGACTATTGATCTCTTACTTTTTGTATTGATCATCACGTAAATTCTTGGTATATTCGGGGAGATGCATCACGGGCTTGTAGTGTCTTTGATTATATTGTTTTAATTGATCATTAATAAAGAGAATTAACTTAAGTTATAACTATCGGATAGATGCTTTAGTTTACAGGCTTCAGTGAGATGAGACCATTAAATTTTACACATCGCCAGAAAATCACGTGAAGTGATGGTTTACGTATCCTGATTAATTAATTATCCATAGTGAAGATCCAAGGAGGATTTCTCCATCTTGTTAGTACATAATGAATGAACCAGAGAAGCAAATTTGAAGTATTTTGTATCACAGAAGGCCTTTCATACTACATGGAAAATTTGATCAGATAAGCTGTAACGGTTATGCCTTATGGTACATAATGTTGTCTGTTAAGAAACGTGTTTGAAAAATAAGTTTATCTGAACAAAGATAGAACAAATGGGAATAGAAGAAAGATGGAAGGCGTAAATGAGTCTATCATCGAGAGAATATAGGTGATCCCTAAGTTGGTTCAACCATAAGCTAATAAGATCAGTGAAAAGCAGTCCGAGCAATTGTTCATTCATATTCATGATCCTGACAACAAGGTGAGTCGAGGACCTTGGTAAAAAGTTGGCAACAAGCAACATGAGTAGGAAAGGATCAAGCGCTATCTATGGATTGGATCATAGGTGCGGGACTTTAATCCTCGGGTTTTTTGAACATCAAATGAAATATTCAAATATTGTTTCATTTTTATGATTGTTATGATGAGGATGAATCTTTTAACATATCTGAGATGAATCTTTAAACGTCTTTATTAAGGTAGGAATTTCTATTAGTTTAAATCAAGAGTTGAATTAGGATTAATAGTTTGAGTCAAATTAGGCTTATTAGTTGGAATCAAATTAAGATTTAGTAGTTAGAAACCATATTAGAATTAGAGTCATAATGAGGTCATTAGAGTCCTAATATACTTGATTTTATTAGAGATGTGAGAGCTATAAATAAGGCATGTAAAAATTTAATTTAGTTAATAATATTTTGTTTTTCTTTGCAAATATTGCAATTCTCAATAGCGGGAACTCAAATGATTTTTCTTATCTATTTTTCCCTCATTGATATGAGACTCCCTAGAAAGCGTTTGTAGGACTATATGGCTTTCTATCACTTCTCTTCATATTTTTTCTCTATATTTTTCATGTATCTCTAGCTCACCTACTCAAATTTTTAAAAGCGAGAAACACTTATTTTGATCCTTCGACTATCAAATTTGAATGATTGCGGGGACAAACAATGAGTATGATGTACCAAATTATTAGGTATTATTAATAAAAGCGAGCCTGGCCGATCGCATCACCGAGGATTATTGAACTTTTCTTGCCTTGGAAGCGGTTTATTGAAAGTTCATCTACAGAAAAGAATCTCTTCAAACATGCACATTCTACGACGGGTGCATTGGTATGGCATTTCCCTCGGTATTAATAAGTTAACTATTACATGTATTCTCCATCCAAAAAAAACATTTCATCATGGGTTGAATATCTAATTAGGGCCACCCAATTTGAATTGTATATCATTGTGGTTGAAGTATAATGCTCCATATTTCATACTAAATCATAAATTAAAGGAAAAAAAAGAATTGAGTGGAAATTAACAACGGTTCAACCTATAATTCTTGTTGCTAGTAATTTGTTGTTCTATGTAATATTGGCCTTTCCACTCCTTTATTTGAGTAGGTTTGGTTTAAGGAAGAATGAAAAGAAAAATATTAAGGTCAATAAATTATTTTGTAAGCTTCACTTCAAAACTACTTTAATTAATTTAATTCTTATACATAATGATTAAATAGTTTGAGAAGGCATAATTCGGTATTCGATTAATTTTCATCATATTTGATTTTTTCTTTAGTACTTTTCTTGATAAAAGCCAAACATGAGAAAATTATTTTTTTAATTACAGTGTAGTGCTCATTCAATATATCTATCTTAGATTTACACATTTGCATAGTGCCTTTATTTTTTATCTTATGGGTTGCTGATCATATTTTCATAGCTTTTGAGTATCTTGATGAAAAAAAGGAATTTGGTTTTGATACGATGGTGCATTTATCAATAGCCAGGCATATCAACTTTGAGAATCATTTGTTCCATTATAGTTGCAAATCGAGGTTATATATATATGTTCTACCATTATTATTCACCTTTAAAGTGCATTTTTCTTTTCTTAACTTTTCATTGCGAGGATTAAAACCGAGAGATTACCCCCTTGATTCTATAGTTTATATGCATGCCAAGGGATATTAGTTGATGATGAATATCTGATGGGATCCGCCAATATTAACCGAGACCTTGGATGGATTCGAGGGATCTAGGTGCCATTGGCTCTCCGATGACATACACATGGTCGAGGGAGAAGACTCATCCCTACGAGACAAATTCAACCATATGTTTTTTTTTTTTTTTTTTTTGGTTTCATATTGTTTGAAAAACATTTGCATTCATATCTCAATATTCATCTTAATAATTTGGATCTGCAATTATATGGCTGGGATGTCACTCTGGGCCGAAACACAAGTTTCTGAGGATTGTTTTGCCGACCCGGAGACTCTAGAATGTATGAAAAGTGAAACGGCTTATTACCACGAAACTAACGCGGAGATATATCACGGCTTCAGAACACAAAGAGATAGTGGGGCATTTGATGCGTACCCAATCGGTGAACAAAGATGGAAAAGTAACCACATTGCCAGTCCGCGAATGCTTTCAAGACGTAAGTGGTAAAGTTCTTGGATCATCAACAAATCTTCCTGATGCTCTAACCACATAACTATATCATCAAACCTTCAAAATTGAGTAATGGTTTATCATGAAAGTCTAGACGAGGAACAAAAATGGCTTAGCATGCTGAGTAGCTTAAGGTGAAATGCAGAGCAAGATGATAATACCCTTTGACAAACGGTTAGAATGCGAGAAATTCGGGACGGAAAGACACTGTTTGAATGCAGTGCAGTTGTATGTATGTATGTTTGTTTGTTGTTTGTATGGAAAATAAGTTCCAAGTGAGAAAAACATTTTACGTGATGGTACAATGTTAATATCAAGTTCCATGATATTAAATAAACATCTTTGGGCAAAATGGGAAGAAGCTTGAAACTTCTCACTTTCATTTTTCTTTAATGTTTGAAAGTATTGCATGATGTTGATAAGTTGTCAATTTGATGCCTTTAAAAAGTTAAATTAAGTGAAGAATAATATTTTTGGTATTACTACACTTACACTGATGTAATCTTAATAAACACATAATAATATTTTTTAAATTCCTTAAAACCTTAAAAATTTACATTTATTTATTCAAATATGTAATTTGTTTCTCAATTCACTTTCCCTTTGGAGATGTCATACATTAAAAATATTAAGATTTTAACACTATTATCATACTAACCACAGTAAACCATTCAACATTTAAATAGGTAAGACATGAAGGAGAGGTGTCAAGAAGCCAATTCGGTGTGGACAATTTACTACATTGTAATTAATGTGTTTAATTATAAAATAAAAAAATTAACACCATTTATTTTTTTTAGGAGTCTACTTTTATACACTAATTTCTACCACATATTCATTGTTTTATGATATTTTTATTATTTATAAATTTTAAGGCGTTAAGAAAAAAAATAAGTAAAGGAAAAAGTGAAGAAAAAATACCATCAAAATTGTTAAAATTATTCTTATTTGTAGTGAAAATGTATTTAATGATAATTATATTTAAATATACATTTAAGCAGTTGACACGCATGGCGCATTTCCATTGTCGTTTTATTTTATTTTATTTTTAAAATTAAAAATAATTTTTCGTATATTACAGTGGGGTTTTAGCTCACTTTCTTCCTCTCTATGGATAAAGTCACTCAAATCATTACCTTTGTAAGCTCTCTAACCCTCTCGAAGCTTTCTACGTATTTTCTTTTTTTGTTCCGAAGTTTTTGTTTTTTCTTTCCCCTCTCTTTGGTTCCCGACACGCTCGTGTGAAATGGAGTTGAAAATCTCGTGTAATTGCCTCCATACCTAAGTCTTTTATAGTTGTGCGGGTTTCTTGCTCTCTCTTTCTCTTCCTTCTCCTTGTATGTAAGGTTATTTGTGTTTTGATTAAGTAGAGAAAAGTGAGAAGAGAGGGAGTGGAAAGAAGTAAGATCTTGCGTTTTATGTTGTTTTTCTAAGGGATTAAAAATTTGGGAGCTTGAAGATTTAAATTTTAGTTAAAATTTTCGTAAAACAAACTTCCCAGTTGGATTTTGATTTTGAGCTTGATTCGAGCTAGGTCATTCAGTGAAGATTTTCTCACGGAAATGCCAGATTTCAGCTTTTGTCTGAGAGTCATTTTGCTGAAAGTCAAAATTTATTTTCCAGGCTTAGATAATCACCAAAATAGCCCGGGTTATATGGCCAAAATATCTCTTTGGAATGTATTTGTTTGGGTATTATTTTATGATGAAGCGATTATTTTTAAAATATTTTTTTAGGCGTTAGCGGAAGGGGTCGGACATTGTTCGGTTGAAGAATATTTCAAGCGGAGCCACGAGTCTTTGAAAAGTCAGATACCTAGATTATGAGAAGGAGACAGTGATTATTACCCCTCTAGGTCTCTTTGGAAATGAAGTGGGCGTTCTGTGTCTACATGTCTATAAGGGAAAACCATCTTTGGTATACCATAATGCATTGTGCTTTTATTTTGGTTGCTAGTTTTTTTACTTCCATTTCTCAACATTGGGTTTTTAATTTGTTTGTTTCTATTTTGGTAATGTTCTATGGTGATAGTTTGATTATGGAATTCATCCAGCATACTCAGGTATGGCTGCTTTGCCATACTTTGATAAGATTGATCCTTCAACCATTGATGTCCTTTTGGTGACATTATGTTCTTTTCCTTGTTGAGTATTGTAATATTTGTTTATATAACTTAATGTCTAACTGAATTGAAGTAAGTTTAGAGAATATCATTATTGTTTTGATATTGTAATCCTAGGTATAGTCATTTTCTGCAATTTTTTTTTAAACAATGGAATGGTGTTCTTGAATAGTCTCACGAGAAAAATGACCAAAACAACTATTGCCTAAAACGTATACTAAAGATTTGACAGGGAAGCAGTGTGAGAACTTAAGTCTGTATCTTCTCTTATCAATATGCGGGTGCGTGTTAGAAACCTTCTGAGATATATCTTCAAAGGAATGGACTACATCTACCACCCAAATTTTATACCATCTTAAGATAGCTCTTGCTTCTCAATGGTTTTTCTTCATTAAATTTTCCAATATTTCTTTTTCTCAAGGAATAAACTCTTGGAAATTCCTCCTTATATGAAATAGCTTCACATACTTGAAATCTATCTCTACATTTTCTAGTATGGCCTTGAGATCTTTTATTGCTTTGAGTAGATTTTCTTGGGCTATTAACTTTTCTCCATTTGAATTCAAAGCTGCATGGTGATGATTGCCCTTGAAACAGTTGAAAACACATCACTAGTTAGTTATCTACCATCGTAAGCATTGTTATGAGAGTATTCGCTGTAGCTGGATTGGAAGGATCTCTCTATAGAAAGACCATTCACTATTAGAAGTTCCTTTGCCTTTTAGGATGCGGGGTTAATGTGCTTTCGTACTTGAGAGCCGAGAGGCTCTGATAATCAATTCTATCAGCTAAAATTCCTTTGGAGAAGCTGAATATTCACTAACTTTGATTATGTTGAAGTTTCCATTGCTTTCCTCGGCATTGTTTTCTTCTGGAAGTGAATGGGGTTATGTTAATCACCCACACATCTACGACGATTACTACTCACTACAAAGAAAGAGTGTCGTATAAGGACATTATTTTAGTTGGGGCCAAAATAATTTGCGACCAAAACATATCTTTGGTTTCATATTTATTTGGTATAGTAACAGTGACTCCATATGGGATTGCAGATAGAATTGTAGTTGCATGCAAGCGATGTGGGCGGCGAGCATTGAAAGCTAAGTAGAGGGCCAACCAAGAGGTGAGAGTGATAGCAATAGTAAGGACTCTACTATGGATTGTTCAAATATCTAGAAAAAACTTGATAATTTATTCGATTTCGGTTTACGATGCGCACATATCTCTTCTATTTTCTTTAGTTTTTGCTACTTACTAATTTGTATGAATTTGATATCCTCTTGATTCTTGTGTTTTATTGAGTTTTTGTTGATTTCGATCCAAGTAATGAAAATATTAGATTTTTTTCTTTGCACGAGTGAATTCTTTATTTGCCAAGGGTTGTATAATTGAGAAGCGTATGTGATCCTTAGTATCTTAGGGTCATTTCTTCGGATCTAAACTTTAGCTTTTGAATGAATTTAGTGAATTAAAATCTATTAGTATTAATCCAAAACCATACGGGAAAATGGTTAATTAAATGCATAAACCGGTAGTCCTTGAAGTGTTTGATAGAATGTTTGAGAGAGACAGAGAACATTGAACGGAACAGAGGAGTGTGAACTTGTAATTTTTTTTTTTTTTTTTTTTGATCGATAAAAAGCAAATATATTGAAAAAGAAACCCAAAACGAAGGTTCCAAAACATACACAGGAAGTATACAAAAAGGCAGAAAGAAGGAGAACAAAAGAGACGAGATAAAACCACCACCCAAAGGCGAGCGTAAAAGAAACTAAATAATAAACCCGTTACTACACACTAACGAGCGAAAATCCACCAAAGAATTCCATTATTGCTCGACACTATGAATATTTATACTTGACCATAGCTTGCTCAAAAGATGATTTTGTTCTACGATCGAAGTAGCCCTATTTTAAAGCACATCATGTTCCTATTACGCATACAGTCCAAAATAAGCATAAGAATTTGCAATCCATATGTTTCTGCGTTTTACGGAGCACCTTGCCCGAGGCGTTTGAATACTTGAATCGAGGAAAAACCCAGCACCAACTGCTCGGCGGGAAAGGTCCCGAGCATTACGGTTTTTGCGGAGTAGATGCGCCTTATGATTTACTTTCCCCTCCTCATCCTCGCCATAAGAAACACGATTACGAGAGCTCTCCAAACGTTTGAAATTTGAGTGCAAAAGTGAGCACTTTTCCCGAGCCTCCCAAACAAGAAGCCCAATCTGCGGGTTGCACAGATTCCATATTGTCTTGATGGAAAGATCACTTGAGGAGAGCAATCTAACACCCTGTACATATTCTTTACAGAAAATGCTTCATTCCTGGAGCCTTTGAAGAGGATTTTGTCCTCCACGAGAAGTCTGATCTATTTTCTATACAGGACTTGAAATAGCCTATCAACCTCCTCCATCTCCCAATCATTAAAAGACCGAAGAAAGATAGGATTCCAACCCCCAGCCCCGCTGTCCCAATCCCACAAATCCGCCACCCTAGCATTTATTTGGGATGTCATCCTAAATAAATTGGGGAACACAAAACTCAACGCCTCCTCACCACACCAGACATCCTTCCAAAAGCTAATCCTTTTCCCATTTCCAAAGAAGCGAGAGGTATTTTGGATAGTGAGACCATTCTTTTCTGATTTCCTTCCACAACCCCACCCCAAAACCACCACTGATATCGCCAGAACACCAACCCCCAAAGTCTTCTCCGAACTTGCAACTAATAACCTTTCTCCAAAGAGAATCCCTTTCGTTAGTGAAGCACTTGACACATTACCTGATATGCTTTATTTGAGAGTCATGTAAAATCTCATAAACAAGACCCCACTTTTCTTAACTACCGTATAGAAAAAGTTATTCCAGACTACAAAGATGAGGCTTTTTCTCAAGACTACCCCACTCACAAAAACTCTCTTTGGATCTTTTCCATTCAGTAAATTAAGCGAAGGCATTCCACGATAAAAGTAAATAATAGATAGGAAACGAAAGATGCGTTCGTGACTTTTCTTTCATAAATACCTCTTTGCTTGATTTCAAGAGAACTAACCACTTTTTCTTTGTTAAGTGATCTTTGCGCGTCTGCCCCACGCTTTATAACAGTTAGCCCCAAGAGACCAAAGGTAAGAAGAGGGCGAGGAACCGATCCACAACCAAGTTAGACGCTAACTCACGCGCGCGTTATCAACTAAACTAGCGGATAAAATCTCCTCTTAACATTAGGTTGATCCACCGAGCGACAAAGCCTCAAACCACATCGGGATCAACTCGAGAACTGGTGATCACATGGCTCCCCTGGAAACTGACAAATGTCGCCGATAGAGCAGAGTGAGAGATAGTTATCTGGAAGCCCAGTCACTTTCTGCGATTTTATTCCAGGAGAGATAATTACCGTCATTTGCGATTAGTCAACGACTTAACGCCTCCATTTAATCACCAAAAAAAAGATAGGGGAAAGGGTCCCACCATGCAGAACCCCTCGAGTTTGGAAGGAAACCATGAGAGGCAAGTGACAAGGACAGAAAGACGCCGTGAGACACACCACTTCATGGCTCACTGACCTTGAAGGCCCGTCATCCAAGGCTGAGAAAACAAAAACTCCCGACTTAAATGATCATGAGGCACTGTGTCAAATTTGCCGCATATGCATCTCCTTCCTTCTAATAATAGTGTTCACAGCCTCATTGGCTATCAAAACTACATCCAAAATTTATGCACTTTCAACAGTAGTGACAGGAGAAATAGAAACACAACTAAACCCTTTTGATTATTAGTAGCACTTTTTGAGAATCTTCACCGGCCTCGGCTAAACTAATAAGGCCTTAGGTCCTTGAGATCCCTCAACGATACATTTTTAGGAACCAACACAAGGAAGGTGGCATTAAGACTTCTAACAAATTTGCCTTGTTCATGAAATTCCTTAAAAACCCGGCTACACCGGCCTTAACAAATCCCGATTGGGGCCAAAGCAGGGAAAACCATCGGCGGAGCTTGTCCCCGTTGCGCCCTGAAATAGCCGTCCAAATTTCTTCCTCAGAGAAAACTGTTCCGGCTTTGAGGTTGAAGCCTCGAACCGATTTCATTAAGCGAGAATTCGGGGAAGAAGAGCGCCACTTTAGTGAAGGGGGCGAAATTTTGAAAGCATCCTATCAACCCGACCTTATCCCTTCAAGCATTTGCCATCGATACGATTTTTCTAAGACAATTTCTCCTCCTATGAGCATTAGCCATCTCCAGGAAGTAACCCGCATTTCTATCTCCATCTTTCCTTTCAATACAACTCTCTGGATTGCCTAAGAAATTCTCCAAAATGTTCTGTACTTGAATTCTTCTTTAGCCTTATTTCTTTCCTCCCTTTCTTCTAAAACCAACTCCCTTTGCTTATCCAGATCGTCCCAGAACGAGACCTTGCGCAGGGCCTCCATCTTCTTGACTTCCACTCTGCCAAAAACATCCATGTCCCAAGACTTTAAAATACCTTTTAGAGCTTTCAGTTTGGCAGCCAAAATGTAACTGAACGAGCCGTGAAACTTCAGGTTTTGCCACCAGCCTTTCAAAAGCTCTCTAAACCCCCTGAATTTTAACCACATAAGCTCAAAGCGAAAGGGGGTGGGACCCGCCCTAACCCCATCACTGTCCAACAGTAAAGGAAAGTGATCAGATATAAGCCTAGGAGGCTCCGCTGAACTACATTGCAAAACTGGCTCTCCCAATCAGAAGAAACTAGGAAATCTATCCAAACGCGACATGGACCTCCCATTTAATTCCCACTCCAAGTAAAAGACCTCGGGAGGCAGGTCTCTGAGACCCAACTCATTTGTAATCTCCGCAAAACGTCTCATCGAAGGGGAGAAATTACCACCTCTGGCTCTTTCAGAGGGGGAGAGAATCTCATTAAAATCCCCACCCAGACACCAAGGACCATCCCACCAACCCCTGATGCTACCCAACTCCTCCCAAAAAACTTCCTTGAACTTCCTCTCAACTGGACCATAGACTCTAAAACGCCCGTATAGCCTCCTCCACCATTTTAAATGCACACTAAATAGAGAAAAGACTCAATTCGTAGTCTACCAACCCATTATTCTTTTATCCCGTAACAAAAGAATTCCCCCTCGCACTTTCCGCATTAAGAGCCTCCAATCCGAAAATCGCCCACTCCTGCTTCCGAGCAACGTAAGCAAATATCTTCGAATTTTGGTCTCTTGAAGACAAACCAAATCCACTCTCTGATACCTGATAAAGTTCCTGATAATCTTCCTTCTATCAAGGTCATTCACCCCACGAACATTCCAAGTCATTATTTTTACCTTCATTATAACTTTATCATTAGACTACCCCTTTCTTTGTCTCCTCCCTTAATTTGATTTCTCCCATCGTAATTGATGGTGCACACCGCTGAACTCCCGCTCACATCCGACATAGTAATGGCCCCTTATTTTCCACCCGCTGGCCGCTCTTGCCACTATCTTTCGGGAAAACCCAAAATCTCACTCTCTCAAATCCCACAACTTGGAAACACCCGGGGAATTAATCGAACCCCCGATCGTAATAACCGTCTTCCCATTTCATAACCCGTAACTTCCCGCTCTACGTAGACTGCCTCCTCAACCTCCGTCGCCCTCACCCACTGGACCCTCGTCAATAGCCACCAAAGCACTCAAGGATTCCAAACCCCAATCACTACCATCCACCGCCACCATCCTTAGCGGTTCTAAATCAACCACTTCATTCGGCTTTAGAGGACCCGCCTGGCCTGAAGAACCCCCCAAAAGAAGGGGCCGACCAAAAACAGAAAACAGGGATGTAGGGGAGTCTTCAAGATTAGGACTCCAACATAACTGAATTTGCCATTTACTAAATGAGGTGTTTCAAGTGGATCGCCTCCGCCTCCTTCCTCCCGAATCTTAAACGGAGCTGCTTCCCTACAGCTCAGATCCCGCATAAGAATTAGGAGCGCTTTTTTGTTTCTTCACTTAAATGCCTGCTCGGCTATTTCTCAAATTTCTTGAATTGGGCATAAGGCCTTCTCTTCAGGGCCCAAAATATAGAGCGGCTCCATAAGTTTTGCTTCAGGGCCCACCCCTTGGGCTCGAACTGCACTAGGCTCTCCTCCTCCCTCCTCACCCGACCCAACTTTCCACCCCCGGGCTTGTCTCAAATTGGAGGTTAAACCAAGCAAGACTGATTGATCTCACCGCATTCTCGCACTTGATCGCCCCCTTCAGATCGCAACTCCACCGACGAGGGCTTCGTTTCATAAGACAACGCCCCTTCGGCCTCATCTGGTCATTTTCAATCTGCTGCTTCCAACAACTCCACGCCTCTCAAGGTGAACTCACTTCTCCGTTTCCCAGTGGGCACCTCCATCTTCAGACTTTCCAACTTCATCTGAGGCTGAAATTCCCACCATAACTGGATCACGAAACATCTATCTCCTTCGGACACTACCACCGACGGCGGGTTTGATCTTCCATCCCATTTAACCTGGATCCTAGCCCAACGTAGATCAGACAGGAACGCTGTGTTTTCATCCTCTGCTACAAATCCTCCACATTTATCACCGATACGTTTTAAAATCGGACGGCTCCAGAGATGCAGCGGCAACCCTAACAGCCTTACCCACACTGTTTTACTTATTTCTCTGCCAACCATGCATCCAACATCTTTTCTCCATTCCCTAAGGGATATCGGGAGACCCCCAAATCTTCCTGTACCCTCCCTAAGAATTCTTCTCTCTTCATTTGGACTCTCAAAACCAAACAACCATAATCCTCTTCTCAGCTCTTCCACTTTTAAACTCCCTGTGACCTTCCAAGAGACCCAAGCCCTATGTTTCAGGGATTTGAGGTCTGGAATCGGAGAGGTGCCGCCTCCCCACCAACCCACCAAGCATGAATCTAGTTGCCCTAATCTTTCCTCGAACTCATCTTTCCCCACTCTCACCCTGACAACTTCTTCTGATGTTTCGAACTCTATTCCAGCCACCACGTTAAGACTTAGGGGTATTCATTGCCAACCTCTTTTCCGGGGCCTTTATTTCCTTCTTGACATTGTTTCTCTACCGTTCTGAAATCTTAGGCCCCACTCCTAGAGAACGGAGTTTCTCTGCCATAATTTTCCAGCCCTTCGCCAAACCTTTTCCTTCCGGGATATATATACCGAACCTTTTCCATCCTACATCGCGAACTGAACAGTATAAGAAATTACCTGCATTGTTCGATCGTCGCTCTAGCTTATAACGTCTTCCTTCTTCCTCCCAGTTCGCAAACTAGTCTTGGTTGCGAGAAATCTTGTCACAGTCCTAAATCCCCAATAGTAAGCGTTGAAGACTTGACTCTCCAAACCTCACCCATGAAGTCACCCCCTTGCATCTCTCCCAAATACATCATTTCAATTTCTTACCCTTCTCCTCGATCGAAATCTCAAAAGTTTTGGCCTCAATGGCAAAACACGTTTTCTTACCCTTCTTCTCGATCATTACCCTATCCCATGTGAACTTGTAATTGTTCCAGTTCGAGGAATGACCATTGGATATGTTTATTATTTATGAATATTTGTAATCATTTAGTAGCATTTAGTGGCCATCATTTTCCAAGGAATACAAGATAAAAGAGCGTATAGAACAAGGTAAAATACCTTGTGGGGGTTTGCATGGAAGTTCCACCAATCTCCTCCATTCCTCGAATGGTTCTGGCTTCTCAAGGAAGGTCAAGTGATCAAGTCTATAGAAGACAAGCCATTGCTTCCGCTATCGGATTTCCCGGCCGCCAATCCGAGCTATTGCTTCCTAAAGCATACAATTGATATAAGCATTAGCAAGCTTTCAAGACATTGGAAATTAGTTTGTACCCACAATATTCATGGCTAGTCATTATAAATATTGCCAACTAATATTTGCCTCAGATGAGCCAAGTTTCAATTGATTACAACTCTGTGGTGTGGCTGAATTTCTTCTTTTAGTATGCCTAACTACATTTGGTTTAAAAGAATATTTTGGTTAGGGTCTTTATGCAGTTTTAGGAGAACTAACATCCTAATTTTAAATCATTCCCTATTCGAATTGCCTTTCTTCCATTGAATCGTTTCCATTAATTTTTGAGAGAAAGTATAGTTGTTCTATTACTTGCAATGCTAAGCTTCTATAGTGGTTCATCATAGTAGCCGGGTGTAAACCTTAATTGCCGGCAAAAGAAATTGGACAAGACTTAATTTGTATAATTAGGCAATAATCATGTTTTGGAAACGCTTGTTTGGACCGAATGTTGTTATCAATGCTTAAATAAGAATTTTGGTTGGGAAATTGTTGGTCTTATATTATTCTAAGGCAATTCTTTTTCCAAAAGTGCTAAATACAATAGAATTCGAACTAAAACGTTTCATTATGGTCCTGTCGACTTAGAAGAACATATCAATAAAAAGACATGCAGAGCCCTTGAACAAATTTACATTTAATTAATTGTGCTTGTACAACTACATATAAAACTATCACTTTACAATTGTGTGATAAATTAAAATAACTGTAAACAGAGTTATTAAGAGACATATGCAAAAGTAGGGTAAGTTTGGCTGCAAGAAGTCAAGCCCAAGTCGAGATATCTTGCAACTCTTTTATAAGCATAAACTTTGTTTCTAAGGTCCCACATAAATGGTTATGGTTTGATAAGACTGTCTAATAGGATGTCCTACACGAAGGGTCTAAAATGGTGGTGAAGCATGAGCAGTACATATATACTGCATGATTGCCAAGTAAATTCTAGGAACAATGTTGTGGCATGATTCAATGGGTTTATGTTATTTTTCCTTATTCAAGTATAAATGTAATAATAAGAGACAAAACACTATACAAGCTATTGCTTAGTTTTATTCTTTGAAAATGAAATAACAAATTTAAGGGTCACAAGGTGGATAGGCCGGCTTGCCTTATTCGACCATTCAATTTATCCGCATGAAAGCCAAGGGTTTGGTGCAAACACAATGAGGCCTCTAAATATAACCCCGAAACGCCCACCGTCATTGGCGTCTGAGCTGAGGAGTCATCAGAGGCATCGTTGTCCAAGATGGATCGAAATTGACTATGCAGCCTTTTCCACTCACATTTGGTCAACTTCGTCGCACTCAAGCTCCAATTCTTCCAGCTTGATTGACCCGAAGATATACCATTTGGTCCTCGACAAAGAATTCAAATGTATTCTAATCAATCGTTATATATCTTCAAATCCTGT
Source organism: Tetrastigma voinierianum (assembly GCA_016808115.1). NCBI lineage: Eukaryota > Viridiplantae > Streptophyta > Magnoliopsida > Vitales > Vitaceae > Tetrastigma > Tetrastigma voinierianum. Next base: position 63,621 of record JAEQBH010004835.1, on the reverse strand, counting down.
TTTCCAAATCACCAACAATCCATTTGAGGACTTATGCATCAAGGGTTCTACACCTAAACTCTTTGACCTTTTATTGTATTATACCTCAAGATTTTTTCTAGTGAAATCCATTTCTACCATGCGTGCCCGGAAGCTTCATATCTTCTAAAAGGCAAAGTCAAGGGATGATTGCTTCCACGTATGTATTCTAGTTTAATCGTGATGGATGATTGACAACCTACTATTAGATATGTCTCTTTTCCGACCTCTGTCCCTGGCATATGGCTTCATTGAACATTTGAGAGAACAATAGGGAGAGAATAAAATGTTTAAAATAAAAATGGGATAGAAGAGTCTAGTTTTTGAAAGTATATTTCAACATATTTTGCTCTTTTCTTGCTAAGATCTAAAGAACTCAAGCATATAGTGAAAGGAAGGCAAAGTTGAATACTAAATCAGGGCAACTAGAAATCATAATTGTGGAATTCAACCCTAGAACGTGTATCTTCATTTTTCAATTTTAATTTTTCTCCCTTCTTGATATTTTTCAACCATAGAACAACATTTCCATATGCATTACTGATATTGTGCACTCGTGACTATTTCCCTCATTCTCGCTAGACTATCCGCCGCAAATAATCCAAAGAGCAGTGGTTCAATTGGAGTTCACCACCGAAAATATGAATATGCGCCATTTTTGGCTAATACCAGTCACATTCATGTCGAATTTAAATGAAAATTAAAGAAAAACATTTATGGTTCAATTTGCTTTTGGGCTGACACGTGACTAGACTTTCGCCATTTGGTTCTTTGACCGGAGCTTGCAATGTAATTTTGATTGAAATATGAGATTTGGCTTGTTTTTAATCCATGGAACTTCTCCCGACCTTTTTGTTAATTTTGGTTTTCGCTTGGTTACCTATCAAGTTGGATGAATAGCAATATCTTTTTTAATTAAATTTTTGGGTGGGAGAGATTATACTTCCTTATGGTCTAAGATTTCGATACATCTAAAAGATTCCACCTTTCATATGGTAACAAATGGCAAATAAAAGAAACAAAACCCATATATATCTACCTCTTATAGTACAAATAACAAAGCACCCCATCCATATATCATCTTCAGTAGCAAATCAATAAAAACCCCCATCTATAATTACCCTTATCAGAAAGTGGCCAAAAAATCACCCATCTATATATCACCTTATAATAGCTGTAATAATAAAAATCTCTACTTTATAACTACCCTTATAGTAGCGCCAATACCATTTCATCTATATATCACCCTTATAGTTGCGGCCATGAAGTGGCTTCAATCATAGTTTCAGCCCCTATAGCTCATGCCAAGAAATAGCCTCATCCATAACCATCTCTAATAGTTGCGTAAAAGAAATGGCCCTCCGTAGTCATCATATCTTTCAGCCAAGCATTTAAAATGGATCCCAACCATAGGCCACCTTTAGTAGTGGGCCAAAACTAAAATTGTAACTATAACCTATAGTTATGCCCCCTATAGCCACACCTTGTTGCGGCCCATTTTCTTTGCATCTATATCATATGGTTACACTCCTGATCTTACTTTTCGTCAGCCTGTGCGGATCCCAACTAAAGCTCATACTTCTCAGAAGTATGTCTTGGGCTATAGAAACATATGTGCTCTTAACGATCATCTTGCATGTCTTTCTTCTAATGAACTTTTGTCAATCATGAAACTTTTTTAGAACTTTCATCTTCACTTTTCCTTTTGCTTATCTAGTTTACTTTCTCGTAAATTCCGTCACTTATGCTCTTTTAGATGTGCTTCCACTTTACTGCAGTATTTGTAATGTTGTATTTCTTTGTGCACTTTTCACTGGGATCATATCAGTCCCTTTATTTCCCTCGAGAAGGTTGGGCTATTTATTTAATTAAAATTATGGGATTACTTTGCTCTAGAAATTAGTTTTCAAAATATTTGAATTTGTTCATTAGACCACATTCAAAGGGCCATTTGATACACATGCAAACAATGGGCTATCTATAAGTTTTTGCTGACTATGTGAAAAGCGAGCAAAGTTTCTATTGAAATCATGTTGTATGATGAACAAGACATTCTTCATCATGATAAAATTTAGGGTGAGTTGATTCTCATGACATGTTTCATCTTCCTTTGTAGACTTAGTAATGTTTCCTCTAATTTCCTCTCATTGTCCGAACTGATTTTGTTAATCTAAATGTATCCATTTCCCCGATTGGTCAGGTGGGACTGATTTGGGTCTTTAATCTTTTATTTTGTTTTAAATTTTTGTCAATCTTAAGCCTTTAAATTTTCAACGAGGAGTAAATCTTTATTCCATGGAAAATTGATTTGGAACAGAGAACAAGATCACAACATCGAGCTGTGTTTTGATTTCCTCATCCTTCTCAGACTTCCTCAGCTGCGTCCAATAATCCATGTAAATGCAGATCAGCCTTAGATCCGCTTTTATCTGAGTCTCTGCAGCTTGCTCTAATGTCTCTATCTACTTATTCTAAATTAATAATCGTTGGTAAAACATCTACATCACCTCATTCTTGGGTCAATCTTTCTAATTATAGACATTCTTAAATTCGAATCATAGATTCCAATCTTGTTAATTATTATCATAGATCTCATCCGTGGAATTTGTTCTTCACCTCTCTATGAGATTAATTGGGTTTTGTCTTCAACGTAAGAAGGTTTTGGCAACACAATATAGCAACAAGAATTAGTCAATAAGATTAAACTGACTTATACGCACATTGAATTTTTCGCCCACCACAAAGATTACAAGTATTATTATTGTCTTGAATTTAGTTTAAACTCACATAACCAATCTTAATAAATATAAAACTTGTCTCGAAAAAAAGGAAGCAATATGGTGTGTGTACTTCCTATATGCCAAAATATCAGTTGTATATAATCCTTCGACCATGCATCAGATAATCTTTACAACAATTGACTTTAGATTTGTTTACACTTTATTATCTCATTTAATGTTCCTCAGAATCTATAATTAAATCCATCTTCTCAAAGTAGGGCAAGTTGGCTGAGCCTCACTTATTATCAGGGAAGTAAATGGAATATGATTTTGTGTTACACACCGGCACGTCCTTGAGCCGCCATTTTATGCATTGGCATTACTGTGTTCGAAAAATTTTTACACCGGAGACTTCCTCAAGAAGATCACATTCAGGCCGAGATCCTCGCAGCCTCTCCCCAATACGGCGCAACAACCCAACACACGGCGGTGTGCACGCCTCTAATGTGAGAGAAAAGCCTGCTGTATGTCATCCACTCAACCATTTCAAGGGGGCCGTGGTTCTAACCCCCGCATTTGCCCAATGAGTATTATTCAAACAGCTCCAGATGATCCCCATATTATGCTTCCCTGCAGAAAAGGTGCATACAAGCACTGTACATACATCAACACATATCTCGCTTTGAAGTGCATTGAGAATTTTAATCCATGTAGGTCCATCATGGTGATGCATGTAGTCCGAGTGGTCTCGGGAGTGGATCACAAGACAAACGGTTTAGCCATGGTGCTCGATAAGAAAAATGCATGTGTTACTGGGAAATGTCGGAAGGAAACGTTGACAAAACCATCACGCAGAACCCAAGGAAGTTACTCAATGAATGGACATTGCTTCCCCAACATGTGTCCACTACATATCTTTCACTTTAAACAAGAATCTTATCACCCAAAGCTTGGCTTCAGAGCAACAATTTCAAAATTATTTCCCAAAGAACCACACATTGAGATTTATTTCAACTCGAGAAGAGGTCATTTAAAAGACCCCTCAAGCCTGAAACCTCCGTCACGGCCATCGGTAAAAGAAAGCGTTTGTTTATCTGATAATGGCACCTGATGATCCTATGTCTTCTCGCACATATCCACGCAAATATCTCCCGCAGGATTACTATTTCGCCACAAGGCGCCTTTGGTGTATCAAGCATAGCCGAACCGTATGTTCAGAGTGGAGTCATTGCGATGAAGAATCAGGTCCCAGCTGTCCATGAACTGATAGTGAAGGCAAGTGAGCCGAGAAGCATACATTTCATCAGACCGGAGATCATATCCTATTAGCTTGGCTAAGGTTTCTCTCGGAGTTTTGTACTTGAACACTGTTGGGAAAATAAAATAAATGAGCGCCGCATCAAAAATATTTCCCAAAATAGGATCATATTGCTCATGCTAGGAACCCGCGGTAATTGAATTATGCGTTGCTTCCAAGCAACAATCAACCGCGCGCATTTGATTCTTATGCACCGCCGTCATTGAGAACGCGGTGCATTTGACCACGCAATTGCTTGCCGCTGCCAACGCCAAAGATTGACCATTCAAATGCCGCCGCTCTCAACTGGCATCGAATCTACCTTAAAAAGCCGGCTGCTCCAACGGCGTAATTGGTTGGGTTGTTGTTCGCTAGGGCTTTTTCCCCATTCTCCCTTCCTCTTGCCTTCTTCTCCCTCTTGCCTTTCAATTTCTTCTTCTCCCCTCTCACATTCCTGCCGGGACATCCGATCCCTCCGAAACGGTGGTCGCCCCGCTCCTTCTTGTTCCCGACTGCAATTTGATTCTCCTCTGCTTCCTCTTCGCTTTCTTTAATGGGTGCCCCCTTTCTTACCGCATCAAGCAATATTTTGTTTTATTGATCTATGATGCAGTTTACTGGTTGAAGAGACAGATGTTGAGATGCGAAATTACGGCAGGTGGTCAGTGGCCTTGCTAAGTGTTGTAGTCCGTAGGAGTCGGGACAGATGTGATAAAGCACTTAGTCATGAGGAAAGTTATCGCACTTGATTTTTCTTGTTATTTCGTGGTCCTACTATATTATTTTCAAGATTTTCTAAGATGGTCTTTTCATGTTGGTTCCCGATGTTTAGAACTTCACAGGTTGTGCTAATCATCAATGTTAAACCCCGAAAGCTCCGTGATGTGATGTCAAGGACCGTAATTATTTTTCCTTTTATCATGGCTTTCACTGGATTCTTGGCTGGCGTAAGGTTCCGCTTCACCGCCAACCAAAGATGCATGTCATGTTATGGCCATGACAATGAAATTATTGCAAAACTAGAAATGCTTACAATCAAATAATTGCTCTTAGTTTTCCAACTTTGATTAGCCATGTAAGACAATATATATAATGTAAACCGTGACTTCTCGCTATTTCGAATTATGGGCATTGTAAGTCATATAATGCTACTTATTTACACAACAACAGATGAATAAAGATATCAACCCCTCTCCTGCACATTAAGTAATTCAGAAATTCAAACAAGGCATGGTTCCTAACTTTTTTGGAATTGGCTTGTATTAGATCTCACATTGGTTAGTGGAAGTGGTTTTTGGCACTTTATATCTAGTGAGCTTCTTTCTACTGTATAGATGTACTTCTAGGTCATGAGGGCTTTATACCTAAACAATGTTATCCACGTGGGACGGAGCAAGTTGTTACAAATGGTATTAAATGAAGTCCCCTGACCGGCCTCGAGTAAGCATATTGGATCGGTCCTGCCAGTTAAGCATTTATGATGTTAAAGTAATGCCATGAGCCGAAATTGTTACTAGCATTTAAGCTATTAAACACGAGCCGCTTGCTTTTCCAACCTAAGTAATTTACAAACATTTTCATTTTTTTATAAGCATAAATATTTCATTGGTTTTCACACTTCACATAAGTTGTATTGATATTGTGAACGCCATTTCATTTCTATAGATGTTGTACGTTGGTTTTACCTTTTACTATGTAGAATTCAGTCTTGTGTAAAACTAAATGCACAAGCACTGTCTACTCCCGGGAAGACATCTTGGTCGGTAGAGTTGCAATTTTCTTGTGACAAGACAACATATGATGATGTGTTTGTCACAAGACAAATGCACATTTTTTGGCCAACAAGAAACGGACATATTGCGGTATATGCTTAAATAAAGGTATTTAGTCGTGTTCGTGTTTAGATCCAAATTTTGGTGTAGTATGAAATTAATATTATTAATTCCTGGGCAGTTTGTTATGTCTTTGATAATTTTTAGATGTGCTGGTTGGTTGGTTGTTGCTTTACAATTTTTTGAATAATATGGGAAAGATGTATGTTCCTTTGGGTATCTCTACTATCCTCCTTCAAAGAGTGTTTTATCTAACATAATGGGTATCTCTACAACTCATGAGACTTGAAATGCTCTATTTCAATAATGTATGCATTAAACTTGAATGATAGTTTGCTCCATGGGCAGTAATGGCTTCTCATTGGCATTATATTTGCTCCATGGGCCACAAAGCCTACATCATTAAGATGGCTTGCAAATTATTGACTCGAATTCAAGGCCTCTAGTTATAAAATAAACTCAAATACTATATTAAATTATAAATCATTTTAATCGTGTTATAAATGATTGAAATGGATCTAATTGTTTTCTTTATGATAAAGTTGATTTGATATCAGGCTAATGACCTCTCATATTATTTAATTCATGTGACACCATTATGTACAGGTCAAATATGTCCGTTTCAACAATTCCTCGTGATGTTAATACTATACGGACAAATAGTGAGTGACTAAAAATGTATGTCGAATATGAGGAGAGCCGAAACTTATATTGCGCCTTTGAAGATACTCGATTGAATGCACGTTTCTAACAATTGATTGATATGATATGCCTAAAGACAACCATTGACAAACGGCGTTCAAATTAGTACTATTTGAAGTATCCTCTAGAAATGGAAATAGGTTCCAACCTTTCTAAAGGCGGATGACAAGAGGGTGTGCGCCGAAATGTCGATCTAGTTAACACAACAACCATCGAGGAAATTGAACTCGTACATTAAAGCCGTCGCGGTCAAGGCACAATTCGGAAATCAATTTGTGGGAAGGCCATGAAGATTTATTTGTTCGCTAATTATTACAATGCGTTGCACAAATCAAGACGGTTGTGGGCCTAGTAATGGCAAGCGTAACCTGATATAGGACCAGATGATGATGATGACGCGTCGGCGAAGAAGGTAATGATCAAGATGTTAATGATGAATGTGCTGGAGATGATGACGATGTTGACGTTGATGGAAATGCATCCTCCTTTCGAACTTTTAACCAAGTTTTGGAGAATGAACAAGGGATATATGTCTCAGCACAAGCACCATCTTGTGATGTATCAAATCACTCAGATGATGAGACATTGGATGAGCCATCCCCTGGTAATTATCACTTACCACCAACGCCTCAATTTCAACATGTAGAGAACCTAGATATGGCTCTTGCAAGTTGTTGGACTCCATGGGTGCAGCATACTACCGGTTGTTCGAGCAGAGAATTCAAGTATTAAGTTTTTTAATTCGAATCCGACGGTAAGAGGCTGCAAAGATTTACTCAATTACAGCACACCAAGAGTATGTCGTTGTTGCATCCTCAAAAAAATTGCTCGTTTTAAGATGTAAGAAGGCGGAAGAATGTCACTGTCCATGGAAGCTTCGTGCAATGGTTGTGAAAGATACTTCGTTATTTGTTATCAACAAATATACTGGGCCGCATACTTGTGTCAATCCTTGCTTGAACCGGGACCATCACCAACTAGACTCGAAATTGGTTGCTAGTCATATAAAGGCACTAATTAAGGCACAATTCACATTGTCTACGCTGCTATTCAAGCAAGTGTGATGGAGAAATGGGGATATCAAATATCATACAAAAAGGCGTTGGATGGAAAGCATAAAGCAATTAGACAGTTGTTTGGTGATTTACCATATACTAGTCAGCCTTCCGCTTGTTCTAATATGAGCAATCAAATCCTGGAAGTATTGTGATTTGGAAAACACTAGAAAATAATATGCCAAACACTGAGATATTACAACACGTGTTCTGGTCATTCAAGCCATCTATTGAAGAGTTCCAACATTGTCGTCCCATAATTAGTATTGATGGAACACATTTATACAGGAAGTATAAAGGGAAGTTATTGATTGTTATGGGGTGTGACGGAAATAATCAGTTGTTTCCATTGGCATTTGCAATTACAAAAGGCGAGAATACTGATAGTTGGGGATGGTTTTTGGCATGTATAAGAAATACAGTGACTCAACGGATGGGAATTTGCGTTTATATTCGATCGTCATCCGTATCATGGCAAAGAATGTCCGATCCTCATCTTGGTTGGCCGCACTCCATCACCCATCACAGGATATGCATGCGCCGCTTTTGCAAGCACTTCATGACCTTGGCCCAAAGACAACATTTTGAAAATTTGGTATGCGTATGCCTTTAGCGAGTACGTAAGGCAAACTAATAAGCACATGAATACAACAATTGGGAGAATTAACTCAAGCATCGCAATGGCGAGGTCAGTTCCACTCCAATTATGGGCTCTTTCACACGACGAAGGTTGAAGATATGGGTTAATGACAACCAACATTTCAGAGGTATTTAATAAATAGCCCTAAAAGGAGCTCAGAAATTCTACCAAGAACTCCGGCAGACTAGTACGCTTGACCTTCTTCCGTCTCAACGGTTACTTTGTTGCAAGAAGGAACTAGGTGCTAATAGATTGGCATCTGATGAGCGTTCAATTCCTGCATGTTGATGCCAGATCCAGCCTTGTGTTGTAGCGTGTCTGATGGAAATTGTTCTTTACTTAATTATCGCATGAAGGCTATTCCATGTCAAGTCAAGGAGAGGTCGAACTCATCGCCTGAACTTACATGAAAAAAAAATGCACATGTGAAAAGACACCGATATATGGGTTCCTATGTAGCCATGATAGCAAAGATGTCAAGATCGCTGATTTTCGCTTGTCTGCGGGAAGCCTACTACACTACTCAGTCCTACTATGACACATGGGCAAGCCTTTTCCACCCAATATTCAATGAAGATGAGTGGCCTCTTTATGCTGGTCCGACGATTGTACCACTTGATTCAATGCAACGCACGGGAAGTGGACGTCCTAGATCAACCCGGTTGCATAATGAGATGGACGTTAGGGAGGGGAGAACCCCGATCACATGTGGGTTGTGCAAACAACTGGGTCACAATCATCGTTCTTGTAAGAACATAAATCAAGTTTAGTTAATTAATTTGTACGAATAAATGAATGTAGCTGTTCCCATTGGCTATTATTTGGTCCGCCTTGCTGCGTTCAGCACCTGCATTAAGGTAAAATATGAATGAGAGGATTGTTTTTATTCCATCTAGTGAAATTAAATGAAAATATGCCTTCGTTTGAAGTATGTGTTTTTATGTTGTTTTGGTTTTTAGATGCTGGCAATCTTTGTTTAATCGGGCGAAGTTCGAACCCAACTGAATAGTCCTATGGAAATAATTTTGTTTCGTTCATAATCAATATTTGCTCTTATTGGTTCAATCGGGCGAAGTAGCAACCCAAATATTCAAATCGTTGATTCATACTGATTCTGGTTCATAATAAACATTGATTCTTCTAATTATATTCTACTCTCAATCCAATGTTATTGCTGCCTGTGAACTGGGTGTATTGATCTCCTGCATAACCCACGTTTTAAAAGGCTATGACAGGAGGCTATGCCTATCTATGTTTAGTTCTGTTATTACCAGCTTTTACTATGAACAAATATCTCTTCCAATGGTCCTTTCTGCAGGTTTTTGGGGCAGAGAGATGAGCTGGTTGGAAGATGTGGTTTTAGTTGTTTGTATTTACCATTTGTGTGCTTTGCATTTTCAGCTTTTGTTGTCTATTGAATCAAAATTGGACTTTTATGTTGCCAAATTAAGACTTAAAGGTTGCACAAAAAGGATGTGGACAACTATCTGTTACTTGTCAGGTTGAGATTGTGACCACAGGGTGATTGCAGTAGCCTAATAAATAATCTGTTACTTGATGAATACTCAGTAGTCATAAATAGAGTTCCTTTATGGTGCTGTGTGCTTTGGCTAGGCTAAAATGTGTTTAAGTTCATTGCTTTAACAGAGAGTACAAGATTGTTGAACTTATTTAGTGATGATTAAGATGTCATTAAATATTCCTCCTATTTCAGGTTTATGGTCTTTCATGGCTGGTCATTGCTGCTGTGATTATCATTTTGAAGGTCAGTAGTACTCAACACCCCAAACAGTGAAGAACCTGTGTGATAAATATTATCCTAAATATTATTCTATGAATTAATGTTGCTTGCAACTGCGGATTGTGTCGATGGGTAGGAAGAAGTTCAGTGCAGATTTCCAACTGATGTTTAGGCTTCTGAAGCTGATACTGTTTATCGGTTTCATGGTCACCTTGGTGATGCTATTTGTATTCCTGAGTCTCACAGCAGGAGACATCTTTGCCAGCCTACTGGCCTTCATACCAACAGGATGGGCACTTTTAGCGGTACATTTCTTATTCTCTATTTTTCGTTATGCATATTGCTTGAATATTATTCAAAGAATCTGCTTTTGAGTTCGAGCAATACTGTTAAACTTTGAAGTATGATGTATGCATCATATTTGCATTTGTATGCATTGTTTAGATTTTGATAAGATATTCTTTGAACTTTCTAAAACTTTGCTTTGATTTTTCATCATTTTGTAATTAGTAAATATCTCCAAATCTTGAGATTCCTTTTTGATTTTAATGTTATATTCCACTGAATTAAAAAAAAAAAGAAGTAAAATTCATATCATAGGATTCTTTTTCTGGTAGAGATTTTCCCATCATACCTTTATTAAACCCTACCAATATGCATACTGCTTGAATATTATTCAAAGAATCTGCTTTTGAGCACTATTAAACTTTGTATTATACATGGTTGTGAATACATTTTAAACCTTAAACGACATAGTATTAATCTTATTGAATAGATTAATACTGAGTTTTACTGGGATGAATGATACTTTTAGTTCTCATAATAAGTTTGATTAAGGTATTATAGGTCATCGGCACATTAAGTTTGGGAATATATTCTCAAATCATTTGTCTATCGAATATAGTGATATTCGTGATAATACAGTATCGTTGGAAAGGTGCAAGTTTTGATATGAAACACCAGAGCTTATACTATACTGAAACAAGCTCCATTCTTGGTGCCTTTTACAAGCAGAGTTAAAATATTTACTGTCAGTGATCAAGTGAGGACAAGTTTGTGTTAAAATTTTTAGGTTCGCATGCATGTAGTGTTTGGAACATTACAGAGTGTAATGAATTGGATATGTTTTTGCTAAAAAAATATTTTTATTCTGAGAACCATTGAATCCTTTTTGAGTTCTGCTTCACTAACTATTAGCTGATGCTGGTACCTATCTTTCAGTCACAGTTAGCAGCAGCTGGACGAATGGATGGATCTCATTCTGTTTTCAGTTGAAACCGATTCAGAATTCGGCAGGATCAAATTCTGGAAGATGAATTTAATCAATTGATTGCGTTGTCTGAAGAGTATCTCGGAGGATTTGTCAATGAATTTGGATATTGTGAGGCCGGTATTGATGGTTGTGGGATTTTCAAGGATTTACAAGAATATTATTTTTTTGGCTTTTTGTTTTGGTTAAATTAGAAATACACAATACATATCCATATATGTCCTCATGGGTTTGCGGTTTAGGTTGAATCAAGCATCCTTTTGAGTAGATGCCTCATTATATATGTTTATATTATTGTCAATTGGGAGATTATAATTCGGGTGAACAAATAAGAAACCTAGGATTCTTTTCCAGATTTCTACCTTTTTCCTTTTCTGAGCTGCACCAATTGGTAGCAAAGTAATAACCCTAAAGCCACGCCTAACAATGGTAAGGTAATGGTGGCAGACAAAATAATTCTAAAAATCAAGGATGACAGCTGTGAGTCATACAATGGGAGGAAAAGAAATTTTCATTTGAACAGTGGATTATCGAAAACATTTTTTCTTCACTTATTATGATGTAAAAGTTATTAAAAATAATTTTTTTTATAGCTAAACACTTTAATTATATCATGGAAAACTATTCCCACTTGGACTTCAATCGGGACCCCCCTCCCTATTCCCTACTTTTTCGGAATGTTGAACATTCCGCGTACATGATTGATAATTTGCCATTTCATAAAAACCAGTTTTTGGAATTTATTTGAAAATTGATGAAGAAAAAAAAAATTGTGTTGGTATTTTTTTTTATATATATATTTTATAGATTAATTTTAAAAAATCAAGAACTAAACTGAAACCGTTTCAAATATAAGAACAGATTTAGAGTTTATATTTGAGTATTGATAAAGCATATGGAACAAATTCGGGTGTGGGCACCCCCCAAGCCTATTCTGAACCCGCCCATTGGGCTCTTACAAAGATAACCCGGTTGTGGGCAGAGAGAATTCGCGGTTGTGGACTGCCAAATTTTCTACATACATGGGAAACAGAGGCTCTTTTAGGGGTGTATCATCCCCTGTCTTCACCAATGTTTATATATTCCTTGTGGTTCTCTTTTTGAAATTAATGATCTGCTGGCTTTGGATTAATGATCTTCTCATCAACATTATGACTAAATATATCCATTTATTCAATTCCAAGCTTCAGCTCATACTAAATCACATCGTATTTCTAATAATGTGCTAAATTCTTGTTAATAATGGTTTAGAAAACTAGAATTCAGCTTATTATTATTTTCTTACTTCTAATTGCATACATTGTTAAAAAATTGTACAATTATTAGACCTACAATTTATACATTAGACCCTAAAACCCTATGATGCTGAAATACCATAAAACCTTAATCGATGACACCGAAAAATCCAAGATGCACATGTATAAAAATAATCACATATATAAATAAAATCATGTATCAATGAGTCCCACAAGAAGGCGCCTTAATAGTTCTTAACGGCGCCTTAGAATAACAGCTCGCAGGCAACAGATCCCTGCGGCCGGTGAGGCGGCGCCGAGGAGCCGATGGAACCGAGGAGCCGATGGAGCCGAGGCAAGTGGAAGGAAGTGGTCGATGCACACATCGAGCCCGAGGCCGCCACTCCGAAGCCCAACCCACTCGTAAAGGGTCCGTATGGCGTCAATGCGCGAGGACGGATGGTGATGTGTCAATGTATGGGGGTATGGAATGTGACGTGTCAATGTGTGGGGATACGAAATGTGGTGTGGAAGGTGATGGGTCAATGTGTGGGGGTAAGGATCGGTGGTGGAAGGTGACGTAAGTATGAGGGTAACAAAGTAGTCAAATCCCGAGATCATGTGCAATGCATCGCTCATGTCTACACCATGACTTCCCACCATCTCCGAAGACGAACTCGCGCCAACACCCCTCTACCTCTCCCTCTCCCTCTGCCTCTAATGGGCTGCATCCGTGACGGAGTCGATGACACTGGAGGTCGACTAGATGGTGTATGTGATGTGGATGCCTCCTGAGCGTACCCCGCGATGCGATGTCCTTCTCCGATCTGCTGTAACGCCGATTGAGCAATATGGTATATGTCGCACATAGCACCAGCGGTAGCAAAACGAGACCGATCGACTATGTCAACCATGGCGGCGATCTGCGTGAACAGAAGAAATTACTATAACTACAAACTATATTGATTAAAATTAGGTAAACTATTTTGTGAAACACGACAAAGCCTAATCTTGACATAACATTCATACTACCTAAAATGTAGTATGAAACCTCATCATCCTTTATGCAACCGTGGTGTGTCATAAACGCCGTGTAATACGACGACACCACTGCATGTATGGATCCTGGAAGTCCATGATACCCACCATAGGGGGTGAAGTAATGATCCTCGTCGATCGTGTATCCCATAGTGCTATGTAAGGAGCATGATATGTCGCCCAATCGCGCTGGTGTCGCCCACGTGCATCGACTCTATGTAGCTGAACCTCGTAAGAGCAAGCTGGAGGTATCTCCTGATGCAGCCCAAACTGACGCAATACGCGCTCCGGACGATGCCACTCAACAGTCTCGAAACATATGAGGGGTGACATCGTGCGCCAGATATCCTGATCAGCTAAGCATATATCGGGAAGCTGGTCAACCACCTCTCCGACATACGGCTGCCATAAGACTCCACATTACAACCATTGATGTCAAATACTTTATGTCAACAAGATTGAAATTTCATTATATGAATCATATACTCTTTGCATCATATAATTACAACCATATACTTTTACATATAATTACCTGATCCAAGCTTTGTGCGTCTAGCTGTCCTCTCTGCATAGTAGGAGGACACCGCATGGGTTAAGCACCCTCGTGTCAAAGGCACTTCCACCCACACTTAACTTAAGAGCCGGCTCCGCTCTACCTCCCTCACCCTCTCCCCGCGGGGTTTCGGCTGAACGCTCAGGCTCGCCTGGTAATCCATCGTCCATACCTCCCTCAGCTACGACGCCTACCGACATCGCCATCATGTAAGGCATGCGCCCAATGCAGGAAGCCGATATGGTGCATTCCCAAAATCGGCCTACCACGTGGAAAACACCTCCCAAGACTATACCGAGTATAATAAACATAAATTGCGATCTAATTTCATAGATGAAAGCTTATGAACTTACAATGTGCTATACATACCGTATGAGTGTAATACAAACTAATTAATACCGCATCTATGGTCCAAGCCTGGCACCGACATAACTCGATATGTGTGTGCAAGCATCGGCGACCACCCCAGCCTATAAGTCTATGTCTACGCTAAATCACGGAGGCAATGTGGAGGCTACACAGTGAAGGTGGACTCTCTTGTCCGGAAACAAGAAGGATCCTATCGCTTAATAAGAACCCACGCCGCACTACTCCAAAGCGACCCCATCAAAGATCGTGTCCTCAATGATAATCACTGACATAACAACCGATGGAGACGGCCAATCCTCCGAGAGCATCACATTGCAGTGGGGTGACTCCGAGCAGCTCACCGCATAACTCTGGTACATCGAGCATACATGTCCCAGTCACGGCGGGTCTGTCGATATGGAGGCCTAGGATGATAGCAACATCCTATAGCGTGATCGTCATCTCTCCGACTGGGACATGGAATGTGTGGGTCTCGGGCCGCCATCTCTCGATGAGACAAGTAATAAGCGGCCAATCTATAATGATGTGGCCTAATCGGTATATACCGTAGAATCCTGCGCGGATCACGTATGGATGAATACGTGGATCCATCCTCCATAGGCTGAGGAAGGCTCTCATCTGCTGACGAGGTCGGAGAACTTCCTGTAACTATAATTAACGAAATAACCATGTTTATAATTCACTATATATATAAATAAGAGAGTAAAACTGGAATGTTAATTCATGAATAATAAAATGCAAACCTGATCAGTCTCAACAAAGTGGGACCTGTGTCTGTCTTGCAATAGCAAGACAGATGGATCCAATGGATCAACGTCATGTGGCCCTCTGAACGCCATATATATATCCTGGATGTCTGAAATACACTATACATATTAGTAAACACATTGTGAAAGAGAATGCAACACTAAACAAAACCTTAAGGCTTTGGAAAAATGGCCCTAAGGCATACCAACAAAGACCTCCCACTCGCCTAAAGAACACTCTTTGTTGTGTTACCGATATAAACACTAATCTCTACATCCACTTCTAATCTAAGAAACTATCATCACCTTCGTTTGGTCAACATATCTGAAAGAGTCCCACCTCCTCTCCCCAACTAACTAATGACAATAAAAGAGTTCACAATGTGAAATAAAAGCTAGACAAGCTACTATTATAAATAAACCCACCACTACTCTGATTATTATAAACACAATGTCAAACTTACTTAGAGTAGTAAGAGTTCTTACAGGGAACTCCTTGCTTCAAAATATATGGTAGTTATCCCATTGGAAAACATCAAGAAAAAAATCAGTCCGTACTCAGTTTTTGCTTGATGAAATGCTTATCAGCCCATATAAGGTTATATCACATTCTATCACCGTCAAAACAAAATAGATTATGTAAAGTCCAATAGCTATGTTATTATTAAAAACTCAAAACTTAATCAAATCACCTCCATCATTCATTAAAAGTTAATAATCAAGGCCAAATGGAGAACAGAAGACCAAAGTCAATAAATTCATGAATTGTCCAAGGTTTATATTATTAGATAATCCTACCATGTTAACACTACCACAAACACTAACACCCATCCATAGCTCCGTGAGTCATTATAAAATTTCCATCAAGTTTAGAATTCTCAACAACAAACCCCTTTCCATAGATCTATTTGAAATCTCGTAAATCATCCCAGATTATATTTGATCGAGCCATTTGACTGTGCAGCATACCCACTATCAACACACCAAAGTCAAAATGGACGGAGCATATATTTTCATAGGAATGATCCTTCAATTCTTTTACCCTTTCGGTCATAATCCATAAGATCAGGCAAACCCAACTGTAAAAGGTCCTCAGAGAAGTAGAACTTTTAGACACCCACTTACCCAAATAGCAACCAAACATAAAAAACACATTTGTAGCAGTGGTAGTGGCATGTGACATGAGGCCCATCCTGTCTCCTCTGGACCCCAAACCCAAAACCCTCAAAGACCATTTTTTGTCACCAAATTCAAAAGGAACCCATAAAGAGATCCCGTCGATTATCACCATGACGATTGCAATTATGAACAATGAAAATGAACACCCAAAAAAAAAATAATAGTCAAACTGTAACTAGATAACTCCATTGCCTCATACCATAACTCGAACATCAAAAAAATCCACACCATCAAAACAAAGAAAATAAAATGGAAACTAATGAAAAATAGTCAAAATAAACCTCAAATGCTTTGCAATGCTGATGCCGTGAGCAGAGAGAAGCGCTAACCTTAACCTCAAATCGTCCAACCCAACAACACCCATTTACAAAAAATAAGAACGGAGCAGGGGAAAAGCGTTACGTGAGTCGGGTGACCAGAAGGAGGGGCAGGGCGAAGAAGAGAAGAAGTGAGGGGGACGGAGCAGGGGCAGTCGGATCGCAACAGCAGAGGAGTGGGAGAAGGCAAGCAGAAGGGGGAGAATGGGGGAAAAGCCCTAGGTGCGAGAACTTAAGGGAACCAATTGCCGCCGTTCGGAACAACTTCAATTGCCGCCGTTGAGAACGACTGCATTTGAATTAATTCAAATGTCGGCGTTGTGAACGACGGAAATTGAATTAATCCAAATGCTACTGCTCTCGACGACTCCACAATTAACCCACTTCAAATGCCGCTTTTCGTTGGGCCGCGCTCTTTCATAATTCAATTCCCGCTGCCTCCCATTGCCGGCAATATGACCTACTTTGGGAATTATTTTGAAAGCCACATTAATTTTATTTTTTTTTCCCCAAACAGTATATTTCCGTACAAAACTCTGGTTTCTGACTCTATTGTGGCTCTTGTTTTAATCATCAGCCGTGAGATCCCCAAGGTAGTAGTTGAATCAGAAGAGGCCACAAAAACTGAAGAAGAAAACAATAAGAAAGCAGAAAAGGTTATCCATGCACTTCTTGTTTCTCTGTTTGGAGATGTAAAGTTTGGAGAGAATGGGAAACTGGTGATAAGCGTAGATGGAAATGTGGCGCATCTTGATAAACTGAGTGGGAATGTTAAGAGCGAAAACGAAGGCCTTAAGGAAAGGGTGAGAGTAGCATTCCAGTGGATCCAAAATGCTGTAGTTTCAATCCCCATCTCGGTGTCTTAGGCTCTTAAATTCTCCTTCCTCGTGTTTTCTTTGTATTTCCGACTTCTTCCTGATTAATTCTGAATTTTGTGGTTAAAGTTCTATATCAATCAATATTTCTAGTTAGTCGAATTAGCTTGCTTTTAGTTTAGGAAAATATTCACATTGATCTACCTCGCCTAAGCCGGGATCACATACATCAACTTTTTCTTTCTTGTACCATATAAGTGGTAACGCTCAAGAGATTTTGCTCTTCTGATCTGAGCTTAACAAATGCATTATATTGTTGAACAAAGTTATCTCCCCAGAAATTATGATTATCAATGCATAAAGTGAATGTTTTATTAGTGAAGCATGTAAACAATATTTTTGTTTTCGAGGGTTGTGTTCTATTGTTTGATGCTAATGCTAGATCCAAAATGCTGTGAAGCCAATCCCTATCTGTGTCTTAGCTCCTTTCCCCGTGTTTTTCTGAATTTTCGACTTCTTCCTAATTAATTCTGAATTTTGAGGTTAAAGTTCTATATCAATCAATTTTTCTTAGTCAACATAATTAGTTTGTTTCTGTAATGAAGCTTCACTCGTAATCTTGCTTGTTGCTCACCCTATCTATAGGATGCGGTGTTTGTATTCTTTCAAAATTGTAATTTAACAAGGTCAAATGGCAACTTGCCATATGTTACTTTAACCACCTTTGGGTTTACTGATGATGTTTCCAAAATAGTTTTCTACAAATCAATTTTGGGAATAGCTCCTAAATGTTTGAAATAATAAAAACTATTAGAAGTTTAATAAAAAATAAAAATTTAAAATTAAGTCTACAAATTATTAGTCTACAAAATTTTTTTTATAAGTCATGAATGCATGGGAAACTACATGACAAGATTCTTTAAGATTTTTTTATAGGTTACGGGCAAAGACTTTAAAATGAGTCATGCATGAAATTGACACTACCTATCGAAGTCATGAATGAAAGTGCTAATATGGGACAAGTTGTTTTATTTTTAAGATGATTTCAAGTTAACAAAGACTTTAAAATGAGTTAGGTAGGGGCAATTATTTAAGTCATTTTTGTTGTTCAAAAGTCGACATTACCAATCAATGTGACACCCCTATCTCGGGTCCCGTTGACAACCCGTCAACCTGCGAAAACCGGTGGGTGTCGAGTAACCCGATGCCACACCATCATGTCCCATTTATCGAGATCCATACTTGAACAAAATATCGATAGAGCCCCCTCCTCAGACAAAGCCTCTAATCCAAAATACAACATGTATAACATTACATCAAATGACCCATCCGGGGCTCAATATACCACTCGACCCCATTCAACTACAAGGCCTTGAAAAACTATACATGATATAGTGATATGTTTACAAGAGTTCAATTATACACTCTTACAAAAAATGATATATAACCCGAACCTTGGACCTTGGCGAAATCTTGCGATTCTGGTACCCACGCGTAGCTCTCGCCTTTAGAGCGCGCCTTAACTCTCGGGCCCGCGAGTTCCGACCGATAAAACCCGTGAACCACCGGAGAAAAGCTGCTTTTCTTCTCCCTCCTCTCTCTCTCTCTCTCTCTCTAACGTTTGGTCTAGATATTTATGTGAGATCTTTTTTGATATCTCACGATATATTTCTTGATTTTTTTGATTTTTTTTGAGATATTTCTTGTATTTATACATGAGACACGTGGCTCAAATCGCGCCACTTGTCACGCCTCTTGGTCCGCCACCTAAACAATTTATTATTTCGGTCCCTGCTTTATTTCATCTATATTAAATGGACATTATTTAAATATTTGACATTTTTCAGATTTTTCAAAATCTCGCTGGGTCCACTCGACCCACGCTCCCTAAATTCGTGAAAATACAAATGCCCTTTAATTTAACGAAATTCGCCTGAGTGACTAGATTTCGTGAGACGATTCCAATGGTGAAGTCCGTTTCGTCATCCGATATCTAGAAAGAATTCCAAAAAATTACTATTTTGCCCTTCTTAGCAAAAATTCAAATTTCTAGGTTTTTTTTCCCGGGTCTTACAATCAAACTCATGAATACACGTTAAAACTACGGGACAAGTTTTTATAAAGATGATTTCAAGTCCTTCAATACAGACAAATACTTTGTTTATTTTCAATATTAGAAAGTTCACACCACTTATCAATGTCTTACATTCTAGAAACACAACTTTATATATACAAAAAAAAAAAAAAAACTTACTTTTTATTTTTTTAGAAATTCCTTCAAATGTTTAACATTAGAAATAGTACAATTTTTAGTATTATTACACTTTAAAAGCAACCTGTAATTTCCAAAAAAAAAGGGTAAATTGCCATCTATTCAAAAGCTTACTTCTTAGAAGTGATTAAATTGTCATTTATCTATTTAGCAATCTAACATTTATTATTAGAAATGCAATCTGTGATCTTATTTTTATGAAAACATGTTACACCCGCTACCTAATGTCATATACCTTAAAATAAATGCAATTTTTTATATAAATTTTACTTTTCTAACGAAGAAGGTTATCTAGGATGCCATAATCATTTCAAAAATTCCCATAAGATATTTAATACTATAATTTATTAAATTGAAGCCTATCTATTGTTGAATTCTTTTAGTTGATCAATATAAACTAGCGTGGTTCACAAGGATTACTAATTATGTGAATATTTAGTCAAGATTTTTTTATTACAAATAATGGTAAAAATTTAATCTTTTAGTAATCAATTTAATATATTTTGATCATATCTATCTCACTTCAATTGGATCACTTGTAATACGTTATTGTCACCCTCTTTATTTATTTGTAAGATATTTTAGTACTATAATTTAAATGAATGGAGCTCATCTATAAATGTCTTCACCTACATCAAATAGGATATTGACATGGTGACTATAATATGAATACTTGGTCAAGATTTCATGATAATACACAGATGAATTTTCTACTCCTAATGAAATATGATATTAATTACACTGAAGTGAATGCAATTGAAGTCATAAAATTAAAGTTTTGAAGATGTTTTGAATTGAGTGAAGACTTTAAAATAGATTAATTAGGGGAGGATTTTTTTGTTTTTAAGCGAAAAAGTTGATAATACCTATCAAGTTGAGCAAATACTTTAAAACTGGGCCAAGCACGGCATTTATTTCGTTGTTTCTTTCATATTTTTGGAAGCTGACTGATACACTGCTAAAAACCATGCATTCTATAAAGTCATATATATATATATATATAACAACATATGTATTGTAAAGCTCAGGGAAATGGACTTCTTGTATCAACATTGAGCCTCACTTAAAACAATTGTAATCCTTAATTTTCAACATGTTCTATTTGAAAGAGCATGGAGCAAAGGGAATGAAAAAGGAATATTTTTAATTATTTCCTATGTAATTGCAATAGTCTATTTTAATTAAAAAATAAAAGTAATATTTTAAATTATCTGCTATGTAATTGTGGGTGTTTAATTTTATAAAAAAATAAGACTATTTTTGATAAAAGAAAATAAAAAAAGTATGAAGTTGATATTACTCTATTTTCAATTCCATTAATTGTAGTGGAATGAGGCAGTTAGATGTACACACCAATCCACGGAATGCCGAATGTATCACTTAAGTTTATAACAAGTGTTGCAATCTTTCTCCTCATGTACACCCGTAATAGCTTCCATCTCTACCAGCTCAATAATGGCCCCATCAATATCCTTCCATCCTACTCCTTACTCTCTCGACTCATCATCACTCCTTGCTTTTCATATTTCTTTCTTTTCCCTCTTTGCCTTCAATATCATCCTTCCATGTCATTTTCACCTCCGCCTCTGCACCTACCATTGCTATTTCAAAAGTTGAACAAGATCAAGAAACACTCGCTCTTCTAACATGGAAGGTAAGCCTTGATAATCAAACCCAAGTTTTACTCTCATCTTGGTTTGGGCGCAATCCTTGCCATCATTGGTTCGGAGTGGCTTGTCATTCGTGAAGTGTCTCCGATTTAAACCTTCGTAGTTGTGGCTCGAGAGGTACACCCAAAATCCTTCACTCTTTTCATCTCTCCCCAACCTCCTTACTCTTAATTTGACTAACAACTCCCTCCATGGAACCATTCCAACCAATATTGGTAATATTTCCAAACTAATCACAATTCTTGATCTTGGTTCTAATCATTTCACTGGTGTAATAGCTTAACAACTTGGGTTTTTAACATCACTTAGGCTCTGTTTAGTAGGTAGAAAATTTTCTGTTTTCTGTATTCGAATTTTTCGAAAACAAGGAAAACGCGTTTAGTTACGAGAATAAGACGAAAACAAATTTTGAAAACAAAGAAAATGAATTAACTATTTTCAACATTTTATATATAAATCAGAAAACAGGTAAAAGTTGCTTTCTTGTTTTCGAATTAAATTCAACTAAATACCAACTAAACGGGTTGAAAATGAAAACGATTTTCAACCAAATTCAAGTACAAACGTATTTTCCGAAAAATAAAACTAAAGATTAGAATATTACTGAAAATTTTCATATTCCGAATTTTGGATAGAGTTGAAAAATTTTCGCGGAACTAAACAGGCCTTAGGTTTTTATCTTGGCTTCTAATAATCTTGTGAGTTTAATTCTTCCTTTTATAGGGAATTTGAAAAACTTAACTATTTTGCATCTTTATGAGAATGAGCTTTCTGGTTCCATTCCTCAAGAAATTGGATTGTTAAAATCTCTTGACGATCTTGAATTGTCATTTACCGCCTCACTCGGGGTCCAATCCTCCTTCCAGGTCTCTGAGAATTTCTAAATCCACATTGTTACTTGCTGAGAACAAACTATCTGGTTCCATTCCTCAAGAAATTGGATTGTTAAGAGCTCTTAATGATCTTCAATTGTCAACTAACAATCTCACTGGTCCAATCCCTCCTTCCATAGGTAACTTGAGGAATCTAACCACATTATACCTTCATACCAACAAACTATCTGGTTTCATTCCTCAAGAAATTGGATTGTTAAGATCTCTTAATGATCTTGCTTTGTCAAATAACAATCTCATGGGTCCAATCCCTCATTCCATAAGTAACTTGAGGAATTTAACCTCTCTGGTCCTTGGTCATAACAAACTCAGTGGTGCCCTTCCTCTGGAAATGAATAATATCACTCATTTGGAATTTTTGCAATTGTATGAAAATAACTTTACTGGGTCAACTACTGTGACGATTTGCCTCGTAGAGCACTCTCAGAATTTTACCTACTTTGGGAACCATTTCACGGGTCCTATACTCAAAGAGCTTGAAAAATTGCACTAGCTTATTCACCGGGGCTTGAAAGAAAAACCAACTCACCGAGACATAGCCGAAAAGTTTTGGTGTATACCCAAACTCGAATTATATGGATCTAAGCAAGAATAATTTTTATGGCGAAGCTCGAGAAATGGGACAAGGCACAAACTAACACACTTGAACATCTCCAACAACACATCAAGTGCCATACCACCTCAACTCGAGAGCCACCAATTACAACGACTTGATCTTCCTCAACCATTTGAGCTGAAGATCCCAAAAGAATCGGGTATGTCACTTTTATTGTTCGAATTGTTGCCGACTAACAACGATCTTGCAGAAGCATTCCTTTTGAAATTGGGAAAATTAGCCGATCTTTCAAACCTTGACTCCGCATCGAACAACTTAAGGCCAAATTCCCAAACAAATAGGGAACTTGTGTGGAAATTATCGCCCTTGAACTTGGAGGGAATCGACATGGATAGCATTCCCGACGGAAATCGAAAGTCGTTTCATCTTTGAGTCTTGATCTTAGTCAAAATATCTTGACAGAGAGATTCCACGTCGGCCGAGAGTTACTGCAGATCGAGACGTTGAATCTCTCCTATTAACCAAATTTTCTCTCGCACCATCCCCACACACTTTGATGATCTCGATAAGCCCGATGATCCGCCGATATATCCTGGCAATCGCTGAAGGTCCTCTCCCCAAAAATCAAAAGCCTTCATCCATTTGAGGTGATGAGAAATAATAAAGGTCTTTGTGGTAATAATGTCATCATCTCAAGCCATGCAAATCTCAAGAAAGCTAACAAGTTTTCTGTCTTTAATCTCATACTATACTCCCTCATCATGAGCACTCTATTGCTCTATTCGCTTTATTATTGGAATCTCTATTTTCTTGTCCAAAAATTGAGGAAGAAAACAACAACCAAGTCTACACTTGAAGCCGAATACATGTCAAAGAGATCTATTTGCAATATGGGGACATGATGGGAATTGCTGTATGAGCACATCATGTAGTGGAACCCATACCAGCCCAAAATTGTATTAGCACCGGAGGATACGGCAATCGCTTACAAGAAGGCCGAGGTCATTAAACGGCCGGGTTGTTGCCGCGGAAAAGCTTCACTACTTCATCGATCAAGATGGTGGAGGATATGGATGATTTCTGCTTTCGTGCTTAGATTCATGCTCTAACACGATAAGGCATCTAAATATTGTCAAGCTTTTTACGGCTTTTACCATTTGTTTCAGGAACTCATTTTTGATTTATGAGTTTATGGAAAAGGGGAGCTTGAGAAACATTCTGCTAAACGATGAAGAAACAAAGAGAAAAACTTGATTGGATTGTGAGGCTAACCATTGTGGAAGGGTGGCTAAAGCTTTATCTTATATGCACCATGATTGATCACCTCCAAGAATTCATCGACATAAATCTCAAAGAACAATGTTCCTGCTAGATCTCGACATTTAAGCCTGGCGTCTCCTACTCGCACGGCCAGGCTTATAAAGCCGGACTCATCTAATTGACTTCACGGTGAACTTTGCTACACCGCCTGTGTACCATTTCTTCTTAATTAGGCGTTAGTTATACTTGCTATAATTTCTAGAAGAGCATAGCAAGAGCAGAGTATGATGTAATCTTCTTAATTTTGGCAACTTGCTTACAAGCAAGATTTAAGGTGGATAATAAAACGGATGTTTATAGCTTTGGGGTTGTAAATAATGGAGGTAATTATGGAAGGCATCCGTGAACTCATCTCATCATCGTTGTCACGCGCATCTTTCTCCTCATCCTCATCCTCATTACGGATCGCCGACCACTGGGCCGCTGAATGATGTTATGGACAAGCGCCCTCACCTCCCGGATGAAGTGGGTGAGCTGGAAAGTAGTGGTTGCGTGAAGATAGCATTAGCATACTTTATGTGTCAATCCCCAATCCTCGCCAACTATGCAATGTATGATGCAGCACTCTCAATGCAAGGGCCACCACTATCGAAACCGCTTTCCATGATTACATCAGTGAACCGCTGGCCGCGAGGCAAAACTAGTCGACGGTCCGTTTCCATGTGTATTTTTGTTTTATCATCAAGAATGATTGATTTTATTTAGACGAAAATCTTTTTTCTCTCGTCTCTCGCCTTATAATTGACCAATAAATTGGCTGTGATGCCCTACGACTATGTCTCTACTTCGAGGTTTGATCATCTTCTCGATCCGCCCGCTTTTGGAGAGATCGATACCGTAGTTGCCGAAATGAAGTGGGTCATTCTTGTGTCTACATGTCCTATAAAGGGAAAACCATACTGGTATACCATAATGCATTGTGCTTTTATTTTGGTTGCTAGTTTTTTTCCTTCCATTTTTCAACATAGGGTTTTTAATTTGTTTGTTTCGCTTTTAATATGTTCTTATGTTGATAGTTTGATCAAGGGAATTCATCCAAAGATACTCGTGCATGGTCGCTGCCATACTTTGATGAGATTGATCCTTCAACCATTGATGTCCTTTGGTGACACAAAGATGTTCTTTTTCTCCTTGTTGAATATTGTAATGTTATTTGTTTTTTATAACTTAGTAATCTACTGAATTGAGAAATGAAGTTTAGAGAATATCATTATTGTTTTTTATATTGTAATCCTAGGTATGGTCATTTTTCTGCAATTTATTTATTTTTATTTTTTTGAAACAATGGAATGAATTGTTCTTGAATGGTAAACTGAGAAAAATGACCAAAAAAACTATTGCTAAAGCATATATAGATTTACTGTAAACATTTATTAATCTCATCTCGTATCTTCTTATCAATATCTCGTGCTATTAGGAGCATTGGGTATATCTTTCAAAGAAAGGAGACTACATCTACCACCCAATTTTATGCCATCTTCTGAATAGCTCTTGCTTCTCAATGGTTTCTTCTATTAAATTTTCCAATATTTCTTTTTCTCAAGGAATAAACTCTTGGAAATTCCTCTCTTTCATATGAAATAAATTATAATTGAAATCTATCAATGCTTTCTAGTATGGCCTTGAGATCTTTTGTGCTTTGAGTAGATTTTCTTGAGCCCAACTTTTCTCCATTTGAATTCAGACAGCATGGCTGATGAATGCTCTTGAAACAGTCGAAAGCACGTCACTAGTTAGTTATCTACCATCATAAGCATTGTAATGAAAGTATTCTATAGCCGGATCGAGGATCACTCTATAGAAAGACCATTCACGATTAAAGGTTCCTATGGGGATGCAGATTAATGGACCTACCCCCTTTGCATCTTTGTATAAAGTGTCCATACACACAATTGAACATGTACTTTCGTACTTTCGAGCCCGAGAGGCTACAATAATCAAATCTATCAACTGAAATTCCTTCGAGTAGGGCCCTCAGACCTCTCGTGATAAATTGTCCATACACACACTTGAACATGTACTTTCATACTTGAGAGCCTAAGAGGATGCAGGTTATTTTTAAAACATCTCTGTATAACTATAAGTAAATTCATCTTCTGCAGGTTATTGATTTCCATCAGACATTAGAAGTAAATGGTATACGATTTTGTGTTAAATAAGCACGCTCCTCTTGGAGATGCCATGTTTATGGCTGATATTGTTGGTGTTCGAGTACTTTACACTGGAGACTATTCTTGCGAAGAAGATCGACATCTCTCGTATTTTCGGGCCGAGATCCTCAGCTTCTCCCCGATATTTGCATAATTGAATCCACTTATGGTGTGTAACTCCATCAACCTCGGAATGTGAGAGAAAAGCGCTTCACATATGTCATCCACTCAACCATTTCTCAAGGGGGTTGTGTTCTAATATTAACCAAAGATCCTTGGATGGTTCAAGGGATACTGAGATTGCCATGGGCGCTTATCAGCCAACATACACATGGTCAAGGAAGAAGACTCATCCCAGCTCAAAGTTAAGCTTTATATCAAATTTTTTTTTGGTTTCATATTGTTTCAAAACATTTGCACCATATCTCAATATTCATCTTCTCTCGTGAATTTGATACAGTATATGGCTATAGGATGTCACTCGGGCCGAGCACTGGCCTCGAGGATTGTTTTTGCCAACCGTAGACTCTAGAATGTATGAGAAAAGTGAACAAAGATTGCCAAAACTAACCGCGTGATATATGCACCGAAGAATACCAAGAGATGATGTGGCATTTGATGCGCACTCCAATTTAGCGAACAAAGATGGAAAAAGCAACCATCGCCTTGGCCACGACGTGCTTTCCAGACGTAGGTGGTAAAGTTCTTGGATCATCAACTAATCTTCCTGATGCTCTAACCACATAACTATCTCATCAAACCTTCAAAATTGAGTAATGGTTTATCATGAAAGTCCAGACGAGGAACAAAAATGGCTTAGCATACCGAGTGCAGCTTGAGGTGAAATGCGCAGCAAGATGATAATGGCTCACTGCAACAAACAGCTAGAACTGGTGAATCTGTGACGTATTAGCTACCACCTGCTTCGCATGTACTCATCGTTGTATGGAAAATAAGTTCAAAGTAGAAAACATTTATTGATGATGGTACAATGTTAATATCAAGTTTCCATGATATTGGGCAAATGGGAAAGCTTGAGAAACTTCTCACTTTCATTTTCTTTAATGTTTGAGAAAATATTGCATGATGTTGATAAGTTGTCAATTTGATGCCTTTTAAAAAGCAAATTAAGGAAGAATAATATTTTCCTCGTATTACTACACTTATATACGAAATTAGCAATCTTAATAAACACATAATAATAAATTTTTTTAAATTCCTTAAAAACCTTAAAAATTTACATTTTATTTATTCAAATATGTAATTTTTATTTTTCTCAATTCACTTTCCCTTTGACCATCATATATTAAAAATATTAAGATTTTAACACCAAATTTCATCATACTCTAACTCACATGGTAAACTTGCTCAACATTTAAATAGGTAAGACGTGAGGAGAGGTGTCCCTTGAGCTTGAATCTAAAGCAGATACGCATTACATTGTAATTAATGTGTTTTAGTTATAAAAAAAAAAATTAACACCATATATATTTTTTAGGAGTCTACTTTTATACACTATTTTCTACCATATTCATCAAGCTTTTATGATATTTTTTATTCTTATAAATTTTAAGGGCGTTAGGTAAAAAAATAAGTAAAGGAAAAAGAAGGAAAAAATACCATTCAAATTGTTAAAATTATTCTTATTTGTAACTCGAAAAATGTATTTAGTGATAATTATATTTAAATATACAAAAATTTAAGACAGATTGACCGCATAGCGCTTTATTTTATTTTATTTTAAAAAAATTAAAAATAATTTTTTTCGTGTCTTCTAAAATTAGGGTTGTTAGCTCACTCTTTCTTCTCCTGTATTCCCGGGTCAATCAATCACTGCATACACTATGTTTCTCTAACTCTCCTCGGCTTTTTACGATTTTCTTTCTTTGTTCAAGTTTTTGTTTTTTCTTTCCTCTCTTTGGTTCTCGACACACACCTGCAGAAAATGGAGTTGAAAATCTCGTGTAATTGCATCCATACTACGATCTTTTATAGTTTGTATGGTTTCTTTTTGCTCTCACTTTCTCTTCCTTCTCCCTTTGTATGTAAGGCTTGTTGTGTTTGATTAGTGAGAAAAGTGAGGAGAAGAGAGGAAGCGAAGAAATTGAATCTTTGCGTTTATGTTGTTTTTCTAAAGGGATGAGAGCCGGAGCTTGAAGATTTAAATTTTGGTTCAATTTTCGTAAACAAAACCGTGCTTTCAGGGTTGGATTTTGAATTTTGAGCTTCAATTCGAGCGCTAGGTCATTTCGAAAGTGAAGATTTTCACGGATTAAAATTCCATAGATATTAGAGCCACATTCAATTAATTCGAAGTTTCATCCTCAGACAGAGTCATTTTGTCGAAAGTCAAAATTTTATTTTTCCCAGCTTAGATAATCACCAAAATAATCGGAGCTGCCATGACAAATGTCTCGCTGGAATGTATTTGTTTTCGGGGTATTATTTTATGACGGCTGCATTGTTTTTTAAATCTTTTTTTTTTTAGTGTTAATCATTAACGTGGCTCTGGAGCATTGTTCGGTTGAAGAATGCTTCAACAGTGGCTACCCACAATCTTGAAAAGACTGTATACTGCTAACAAGAGAAGGAAAATTTAACCGATTATTACCCCAGAGACTGAAATGAAGTGGGCCGCTCTCGTGTCTACATGTCCTATAAGGGGAAAACCATATCAGTAATACCAGAATACTGCATTGTGCGCTTTTATTTCGTTGCTAGTTTTACTTCCCATTTCAACATTTGGTTTTTAATTTGTTTGTTTCCTTTGTTTTGTTCATGTTCTATGGTGATAGTTTTGATCGTGGAATCTATCCAAAGATACTGTGCATGGCTGCTTTGCCATACTTTGATGAGATTGATCCTTCAACCATTGATGTTCTTTTGGTGACAATATGTTCTTTTTCCTTGTTGAATATTGTAATGTTATTTGTTTTTATAACTTACTAATCTGCTGAATTGAGAAATGAAGTTTAGAGAATATCATTATTGTTTTTTATATTGTAATCATGGGTATGGTCATTTTTCCAAGTAATTTTTTTTTCTCTCAAAACAATGGAATGAATCCTTCCTCAATGGTCTTACCGAGAAAAACGATCAAACAACTATCAAGTAAAGCATATAAAGATTCATCTCAGATCTTCTCTTGTCGCATTCCTGTACTATTAGAGCACCAGTAGATATATCTTATAGGAATGAGACTACATATAACACCCAATTTTATGCCATCTTCCGAATAGCCTTTGCTTCTCAATGGTTTCTTCATTAAATTTTCTATCATTTCTTTTTTCAAGGAATAAACTCTTGGAAATTCCTCTCTTCATATGAAATAGCTTCCTATACTTGAACACCCATCATCATTTCACCGCTTTGAGATCTTTTGTGCTTTGAGTAGATTTTCTTGAGCCAACTTTTCTCCATTTGAATCCTGACTGCATGGCTGATGAATGCTCTTGAAACAGTCAAAAGCACATCACTAGTTAGTTATCTACCATCATAAGCATTGTAATTGAAGTATTCTCTCAGAAATGGATTCGAGTGGGATCACCTATAGAAAGACCATTCACGATTAGAGGTTCCTAGGATGCAAAGTTAATGGACCTTACCCCGCTTGCATCTCCGTATAAAGTGTCCATATACTTGAACATGTACTGCACTTCGAGCCCGAGAGGCTACAATAATCAAATCTATCAGCTGAAATTCCTTCGAGTAGCTCCCCTCAGATCTCTCAGATAAAGTGTTCATACACACACTCGAACATGTACTTTCGTACTTGTGAGCCTGAGAGGCTACAATAATCAAATCTATCAGCTAAAATTCCTTTGGAGAAGCCCCAATCGCTTGCCTTCTTTGATTATGTTGAAGTTCCCATTGCTTTCCTCAGCATTGTTTTCTTCTCAGTGAATGGGTTTATGTTAATCTCATACTGGCCCCAACGCACTTCAGCCGCGGGTATGTAGAACATATGCTCTTAATGATCATTTCATTCAGTATCTTGCATGTCTGTCTTGTCAATGAACTTTTTTCAATCTTGAAACTTTTGAGAACTTTCTTCTTCAGTTTTCCTTTTTGGTTATCTACTCTACTTTCTCATGTAAAATTGCCCCTGTTCTTTTAGATGTGCTCTCCACTTTACTGCATTGTAATGTGTTGTATTTCCTCGCTGGTTTTCACTTGATCATGCTGCATCCCTTCCATATTTCCTGGAGAAGGTTGGCCATTTATTTAATTAAAATTTATGCTATTACTTTGCCTATAAATTTAGCTAAAATATTTTAATTTGTTCATTAGACCACATTCAAAGGGCGAGTTTTTATGACACATGCAACAGCTATCTACAAGTTGCTTGTCCGATTATGTGAAAGTGAGCAAAGTTTCGCTTGAATATATGCTATATGATGAACAAGACATTCTTCATCTATGGATAAAACTGAGTGTGAGTTTTACTTTGCTCAGATGTATGTTTCATTCCCTTTCGAGACTAGTAATAAATCTCTCTAATTCTCTTCGATTGTCCGAACTAATTTTAGTTAATCTAAATGCATATGTTTCCTTGATTGGCTGTAAGTGACTTAGATTAGGTCTTTTAATCTTTTTATTTTCCGGTTCTAAATTTTTGGTCAATGTCATCTTTAAAGTTTAGTGAGTACTTTATTCCATGGAAAATCGATTTTGGAACAAATGAACAAGATCACTATATCGAAATGCTTTGATTTCTTAATCCTTCTCAGATTTCCTTTTCAAGGCCCGAATTATCCATGTATCACGTGATTAGCTTAGATCCGTTTATTTAAATTCTGCGCTTGCTCTAATGTTCTATCTTGTGTCTCTTATTTGAAATTAATACTGCAGAAACATCTACTACCTCATTCTTAAGCTTAAATCTTTCTACCATGTGACATTCTTATCCGAATCATAGATTCTACCTAAGTGCAAGTATTACCTGCTTTTCTTTAGATCTTCATCTCAGGTACTTTGTTCTTCACCTTCTATGAGATTAATTGGGTTTTGTCTTTCAACGTAAGAAGGTTTTAAGTAAATAATACTAATTAGTCTATTAAGATTAAATTGACTATACTTCTAATATTGGTTTTTTGTTGTGCTCCACCACAGCGTTATATTATTGTCCTGAATTTAGTTTCAAACTTGTTATATAACCAATCTAAGAAAATATAAAACTTGTTCTGAAAAAAAAGGAAGCAATATGGTTTGTGTACTTCATATGCCAAAATATTGGCTGCATATAATCCTCGATTCGCATCGTTCGACATTTACAACAATTGACTTTGATGTTGCGAATTTTATTATCTCATTTAATGTTCCTCAGAATTATAATTAAATCCATCTTCTCGCAAAGTTATTGATTTCATCGTACATTAGATAAATGGAATATGATTTTGGTGTTACAAGGAAAAAAGCTTCACTACTCATCAGATCAAGATGGCGGAGATAATGGCCGATTCGAAGTGGCTTTCAAAAGCGAGATTCATGCTCTAACAATGTAAGGCATCACAATATTGTCGTTTTTTTACGGCTTCGCCATTTGTCGAACTCATTTTTGATTTATGAGTTTATGGAAAAGTGAGCTTCGAGAAACATTCTAAGCAACGATAAAGAAGCAAATAGAAAACCCTGATTGGATTGTGAGGCCAAACATTGTGAAAGGGGTGGCTAAAGCTTTATCTTATATGCACCATGATTACCACCTCCAATTCATCGAGACATAAATCTCAAGAACAATGTTCTCGTTAGGATTCGTGACAGAGCTCCATGTTCCGACTTCTCGTACTCCGCTAGGCTTATAAAGCCTGACCATCTAATTGAAACTCACATTTGCGTGAACTTGGTTATACTGCTCCAGGTACCATTTTCTTAATTAGTGCGTTAGTTATACTATTATAATTTCTTAGCAGAGCAGAGCATGATGTAATCTTCTTAATTTGCAGAACTTGCTTACACGATGAAGGTGGATAATAAAACGGATGTTTATAGCTTCGGGGTTGTAACAATGGAGGTAATTATGGGAAGGCATCCTGGTGAACTCATCTCATCACAGTTATCATCAACATCCTCCTCATCCTCAACCTCATTACCGCCATTTACCGACCATCGGGCCGCTGAATGATGTTACGACAAGTCACCACCTCCTATGGATGAAGTGGGTAAGCTAGAAGTAGTGGTTGGTATGAAGATAGCATTAGCATGCTTATGTGTCATCCTCAATCTCGCCAACTATGCAAATGTGATTGACAAAGCACTCTCAATGCAAGGGCCACCACTATTTAAACGCTTCATGATTACATCAACTCGCTGGTCATGTGAGGCGAAACGAACATGGTCCTTACTTCCATGTGTATTTTTTTTATCACCCGTTAATCATTGGATTTTATTAAGATGAAAATATCTTTTCTCCGTCTCTCACTCTTATAAATTGATCCATAAATTGGTTGTGAAGCCTATAACTATGTCTCTACTTCTCGGTGCTTGATCATCTTCGATCTCTCGCTCCCCGCTTTTCTGAGAGATCGGATACCGTAGTTGCCGGAAATGAAGCGCCGCTCCCCGTGTCTACATGTCCTATAAAGGAAAACCATACTGGTATACCATAATGCATTGTGCTTTTATTTTGCTGGTTTTTTTACTTCCATTTTTCAACATTGGGTTTTTAATTTGTTTGTTTCTATTTTGGTCATGTTCTATGGTGATAGTTTGACTGTGGAATTCATCCAAAGATACTGTGCATGGCCGTTTACATACTTTGATAAGATTGATATCCTTCAACCATTGATGTCCTTTTGGTGACACATTATGTTCTTTTTCCTTGTTGAATATTGTAATGTTATTTGTTTATATAACTTAGTAATCTGCTGAATTGAGAAATGAAGTTTAGAGAATATCATTATTGCTTTGATATTGCAATCCTAGGTAATGGTCATTTTTCTCGCAATTTTTTTTTTTAAACAATGGAATGAATTGTTCTTGAATGGTCTACTGAGAAAATGACTAACAAATAACCATTGCTAAAGCATATAAAGATTTGACAGAAACAAACGTTAACTTCATCTCAGATTCTCTCTTATCAATATCTGCGGTTAGGAGCACCGCAGATATCTTCAAAGGAATGAGACTACATCTACCACCCAAATTTATGCCATCTTCTGAATAGCCTTTGCTTCTCAATGGTTTTTCATTAAATTTTCCAACATTTCTTTTCTCAAGGAATAAACTCTTGAAATTCCTCCTTATATGAAATAGCTTTCCTATACTTCTGAAATCTATCATCGCTTTCTAGTATGGCCTTGAGATCTTTTGTACTTTGAGTAGATTTTCTTGAGCCCAACTTTTCTCCATTAGAATTCAAACTGCATGGCTGATGAATGCCCTTGAAACGTCGTGAAACACATCACTAGTTAGTTATCTGACCATCGTAGCATTGCTATGAGAGTATTCTCTCAGAGCTAGATTGAAGGATCACTCTATAGAAAGATCTCTCATTCACTATTAGAGTTCCTTTCCTCGCCTTCTAGAGGATGCAGTTAATGCATTCTTTCCTACTTGAGGAGCCCGAGAGGCTACAATAATCAATTTATCGCCTAAAATTCCTTTGAGAAGCCCCCAAATATTCACCTTCTTGGATTATGCTTTGAAGTTCCCATTGCTTTCCTCAGCATTGTTTTCTTCTCAGTGAATGGGGTTATGTTAATCACTTACTTTTCTCTGAGCAGTACTGCTTCTCACTACAAGAAAAGTGTCTTATAAGGACATTATTTTAGTTGGGGCCAAAATAATTTGCAACCAAAACATATCTTTAGTTTCATATTTATTTGAGTCGCAACCAATAAAGGATCGCATATATATAATTGCGTATAGAATTGTAAATTTGCATGCAAAGCAATCATAGGCGGTCTGAGACATTGAAAGCTAAGTAGAGGGGCCAAACTAAGGGTGAGAGTGGGTTAGCAATAGTAAGGGATTCTGCCTAATGGATTCAAATATCTAGAAAGACATGATAATTTCATTTCACTTGATGCTCGCCATATCTCTCTTCTATTTTCATTTAGTTTTTTTGCTACTAATTTGTATGAATTTCATATTCTCTAGATTAATGTGGTTTTATTGAGTTTTTGTTTGAGATTTCTGTTCCAAGTAATGAAAATATTATTCTTTTCTTTGCACAAAGGAATTGCCGAACGCCAAGGGTTGTATAATCTAGAACGATGTGATCCCCTTAGTATCTTGAGGTCATTTTTCTTCTGGATCTAAACTTCACTTTTGATTGATTTAGTGAATTAAAATCTATTAGTATTAATCCAAACCATACGGAATATGGTTAATTAAATGCATAAACCGGTAGTCCTTGAAGTGTTTGATAGAATGTTTGAGAGAGACAGAGAACATAGAACGGAACAGAGGAGTGTGACCTTGTAAATGTTCCACTCCGAGGAATGACCTTTGGATATGTTTATTATTTATGAATATTTGTAATCATTTAGTAGCATTTAGTGGCCATCATTTTCCAAGGAATACATAAGATAAAAAGAGCGTATAGAACAAGGTAAAATACCTTGTGGGGTTTAAATGAAGTTCCCACTCAATCTCCCATTCCTCAATGGCTCGCTTCGTGAAGGTCATGTGATCAAGTCTATAGAAGACAAGCCATTGCTTCCTGCTATTTGATTTCGGGCAGCAATCCGAGCCATTGCTTCCAAGGCATACAATTGATATAAGCATTAAAGCAAGCTTTCTCAAGACATTGGAAATTAGTTTTGACCACAATATTCATGGCTAGTCATTATAACATTGCCAACTATTCGCTCTTGTACGAGCCAAGTTTCCGAATTGATTACATAACCCGTGTGTGGCTGAATTTCTTCTTTAGTATGCCTAACTTACATTTGGTTTAAAAGAATATTTTGTTAAATCTTTATGCGCTTAGAGAAACTCTAAACATCCTAAATTTAAATTCCATTCCCTATTCTCGAATCGCTTCCATTAAACCGTTTCCATTAATTCCTAGAGAGAAAGTATAGTTGTTCTAGCTTACTTCGCAATGCTGTTTCTATATGGTTCACCATAGTTGTCAAGTGTAAACCTTAATTGCCGCAAAAGAAATTGATGCATTTCTATTTGTATAATTAGCAATAATCATGTTTCCTTTGGAACAAGCTTGCTTTTTGGACCGAATGTTGTTATCAATGCTTAAATAAGAATTTTGGTTGGGAAATTGCTTGGTCTTATATTATTCTAAGGCAATTTCTTTATTCCAAAAGTGCAACATAATAGAATTGGAACTAAAAACGCTTCATTATGGTCCGGTCTTGTGAAGAACATATCAATAAAAAGACATGTAGAGCCCTTGAACAAATTTACATTTAATTAATTGTGCTTGTACAACTACATATAAAACTATCACTTTACAATTGTGTGATAAATTAAAATAATCAGAACAGAGTTATTAAGACATATGCAAAAGTAGGGAAGTTTGGCCAAGTACAGCTTGCTATCCAAGTCGAGAAATCTTGCAATCCTTTTTATAAGCATAAACTTTGTTTCTCTAATGTCCCACAGAAATGGTTATGGTTTGATAAGACTGTCTAATAGGATGTCCCACATGAAGGGTCTAAATGGTGGTGAAGCATGCGAGCAGACATATATACAGATTATTGCCAAGTAAATTTAGAACAATGTTGTAAGAAAGAAGATTCAATGGGGCTCATGTTATTTTTTCCTTATTCAAGTATAGTGTACACAAGAGATAAACACTATACAGTTATTGCTTAGTTTTATAGTTTGAAAATGAAATAACAAATTTAAGGGTCACAAGGTGGATAGCTGGCTTGCCTTATTTGACCATTCAATTTATCCAGATGAAAAGCCAAGGGTTTGGTGCAACATAATTATACCCCAAATATAACCCAGGAAATGCCCACCTGCTATTGGCGTCGGAGCTGGGGAGTCATCAAGAGGCATTGTTGTCCAACATGGATCGAAATTGATTGTGCAGTCTTTTCCACTCACATTTGGCTTGAACTTTAGCTGCAATTCTGGCCTCCAATTTCTTCCAGTTGATTGACCGGAAGATATACCATTTGGTCCTAACAAAGAATTGGCTCTATTCTAATCACTGTTATATATCTTCAAAACTGTTCTTTCCAAATCACCAACACTGATTTGAGGACTTATGCATCAAGGGTTCTACACTGAAACTCTTTTGACCTTTTTATTGTATTATAGCTCAAGATTTTTCTTAGTGAAACTATCTCTCTACCATGCAGGTTCGGAATAAAGCTTCATATCTTCTAAAAGGCAAAGTCAAGGGATGATTGCTTCAATGTATGTATTCTAGCTTAACTTGCTACGGATGATTGACAAATCTACTATTAGGATATGTCTTTTCGAATTGTCCTCGGCATATGGCTTTGTTGAATATTGGAGAGAACAATAGGAAAGAATAAAATGCTGAAAATAGGTTGATAGAGGAGTCTATTTTGAGTATATTTCAACATATTTCTTTGCCCTTTTCTTGCCAAGATCTAAAAAGCAACTCCAAGCATATAATAAGGAAAGGAAGGCAGTCGAATACTAAATTGTGGCAACTAGAAAATCATAATTGTGAATTCAACCCTAGAATTGTATCTTCATTTTTCACTAATTTTTCCTCCTCTTGATATTTTTCAACCATAGAACAACATTTCCATATGCATTACTCGATATCGTGCACTCGTAATATTTCCCCATTCCGCAAGATCATCCGCCGCAGCCTTGGGATCCAAAGAGAGTGGTTTGAATTGGAGTTCACCTAACAAAATAAGGAATATGCGCTATTTTTGGCTAATATTGTATTGTTGATTCATGTTGACCGAAAGGAAAATTGAAGAAAAACATTTATGGTTCAATTTACTTTAAATATTTACGAATTAGACTTTTTGGCCATTTGGTTCTTGGACTGGTTTTTGCAATGTAATTTTTTGTGATTGAAATATGAGATTTGGCTTGTTTTTTAATCCATGGAACTTCTCCTGAATCTTTTTTGTT
Source organism: Tetrastigma voinierianum (assembly GCA_016808115.1). NCBI lineage: Eukaryota > Viridiplantae > Streptophyta > Magnoliopsida > Vitales > Vitaceae > Tetrastigma > Tetrastigma voinierianum. The sequence goes on along the minus strand of JAEQBH010004835.1, from coordinate 26,199 downwards.
AATTTGGTTTTCGCTTTGCTACTCTATTGCTGATGAATAGCAATATATCTTTTAACAAATTTCAAAGGAGTAGATTATATCTCCTTATGATCTAAGATTTCTGATACATCTAAAAAGATTCCACCTTTCATTTGTGGTAACAAATTGCAGCGAAAAGAAACAAACCCATATATATCTACCCTTATAGTAACAACCAACAAAGCACCCGCACCCCATCTATATATCACTTTGTAGTAGTAGCCAATAAAAAAACCCCATCTATAATTACCCTTATTGTAGTGGCAAAAAAATCACCCCATCTATATATCACCTTATAATAGCGGCCAATAAAAATCCTCATCTATAACTTCCCTTATAATAGCGGCCAACAAATTACCCCATCTATATATCACCCTTTATAGTTGGGCTATGAAGTGGCCTAATCATAGTCACTCCTTATAGTTGTGCCAAGAAATACTTCATCCATAACCATCTCTACTAGCTATGCCAAGAAATGGCCCTCCGTAGTCATATCTTTCGCCAGGGCCAGAAATGACCTCAACCATAGGCCCTAGTAGTGGCCAAACTAAAATTGTAAATCTAACCTATAGTTATGTACTCTCATAGCCACACCTTGTTGCGGCCCATTTTCTTTGCACTATATCATATGGTTACACTTGATCTTACTTCGTCAGGGGTCGTTGATCCCAACTAAAAGCTCACTTTCTTGTAGTGTCTTAATTATGTAGCAACATATGCTCTTAACGATCATTTCATTCAGTATCTTGCATGTCTGTCTTCTTAATGAACTTTTGTCAATCATGAAACTTTTTAGAACTTTCATCTTCAGTTTTCCTTTTTGGTTATCTAGTTTACTTTCTCATGTAAAATTGCCCATGTTCTTTAGATGTGCTCTCCACTTTATTGCATTGTAATGTGTTGCATTTCTTGTGCAAATTTTTCTAATTGACTATACTTACATCCCTTTATTTTCTGGAGAAGTGTTGGCCATTTATTTAATTAAAATTTATGTGATTACTGGGCTTCTTAGAAATTGCTAAAATATTTGAATTTGTTCATTAGACTACATTCAAAGGGTGAGCTATGAGGACACATGCAACAAAGGCTATCTACAAGTTCTTTTGAAGGTTCGAAATGTCCATGTATCAGAGATTAGCTTAGATCTGTTTATTTGAGTTCGTAGTTTGCTCTAATGTTCTATCTTGGGTCTCTTATTCGAAATTAATACTGCAAAAACATCTACTACCTCTATTCTTAAGCTTCAATCTTTCTTACCATAGATATTCTTACTCGAATCATAGATTCTACCCTGAGCGCACTATTGTTTTAGATCTTCATCTATGGACTTTGTTCTTCACCTTCTATGAGATTAATTGGGTTTTGTCTTCAACATAAGAAGGTTTTGGCAAATAATACTAATATAGCAAGAATTAGTCTACTAAGATTAAATTCTAATATTGATTTTTTTTGTGCTCCACCACAGCATGATATTATTGTCTTGAATTTAGTTTCAAACTTGTTACATAACCAATCTAATAAAATATAAAACTTGTTCTGAAAAAAAAAGGAAGCAATATGATGTGTGTATTTCTCATATGCCAAAATATCGGTTGCATATAATCCTGATTTGTTGCAGACTGTTTGGACATTTACAACAATTGACTTTAGATGTGTTGCTTAATTTTATTATCTCATTTAATGTTCCTATAACTATAATTAAATCCATTCATCAAAGTTATTGATTTCATCGACATTAGAAGTAAATGGTATACGATTTTGGTGTTACACAACAAAATGCCCTTGGAGCCAAGTTTATGGTTGATATTGCCGGTGTTCGAAAGTAATTTACACTGAGACTATTCTCGAAGAAGATCAGCCATCTTCGCCCCACGAGATCCCACAGTTCTCCCCTGATATTTGCATAATTGAATCCACTTATGGTGTACAACTCCATCAGCCTCGAAATATGAGAGAAAAGTGCTTCATAGATGTCATCCACTCAACCATTTCTCAAGGGGGCCGTGTTCTAATCCCTGCATTTGCTTTAGGGCGTGCCTTATGAGTATTGGTCTAACCATCCTGAGCTCCATTACATCCCCATATATTATAAGCCTCCTTGCAAAAGGTGCATGGTCAAGCATCGCATATACATCAACACATATCCGTTTGGAAGTGCATTGAGAATTTTAACGATGTAGGTCCACTAGCGATGGCGAGTCCGAGTGGTTCTCGTGAGTGGATTGTCAAGACAACTATTTGAACATGGTGCTCCGATAAGAAAAATGCATGTGTTATACCTGGGAATGTCGTGGAAGGAACGCTGATGTTCATCATCAATGAACTCAAGGAAGTTACTTAATGAATGGTATTATCGCTTTCCCTCAACATGCGTGTCCACTACATATCTTTCTACTTCTAAATGTAATCTTATTACCTAGTTTGCCGAGCAACACTACAAAATTATTTCCCCAAAGAACCCGTCACCATTGAGATGTATTTCAACTCGAAGAGGTCGGGCCGGTAAGACTAAGTCAGAAATCGCTACCGTTTACTGTAAAGAAACGCTCTCACTTATCGATAATGGTACTGATGATCTCCATGTCTTCTCGCAGCTATCCACGTAAAAATATCCTACAGGATTACTTTTTGCTACACCGGTGCCTCTCGTGTATTGGAGCATAAAATGGGGCGTATATTGAGAGTGTGGAGTCATTGCCAGACGAAGAACTGAGGGTCCACTTTTCGTGTCCATGAACGGTTGACAAAGTGAAGTATGAGTCGAGAAGCATATTTTCATTGCAATCGAGATCGATCCTATTAGCGACAAGGTTTCGCACTGCTGTGGCTCCGGTTTTAAACATCAGCTGTGAGATCCCCAAGGTATTTGTTGAATCGTAAGAGGCCACAAACTAAGAAAACAAGAAGAAAGCGTAAAGGTTGTCCATGCACTTTGCTTCTCGCTGAGATGTGTGAAGTTTGGAGAGAATGGGAAACTGGTGATAAGTGTAGATGGAAATGTGGGGCATCTTGATAAACAGAGTGGGAATGTTGAGAGCGAAAACGAAGGCCTTAAGGAAAGGGTGAGAGTAGCATTCTAGCGGATCCAAAATGCTGTGAAGCCAATCCCTCTATTTGTGTCTTACCTCCTTCCCCCAGGTTTTCTCTGAATTTTCGACTTCTTCCTAATAAATTCTGAATTTTGAGGTTAAAGTTCTATATCAATCAATATTTCTTAGTCAACATAATTAGTTTGTTTCTTTAATGAAGCTTCACTCATAATCTTGCTTGTTGCTCAGTCCTATCTTGGTCAAATGGCAAATTTGCGATCTATTACTTTAACCAATTTGGGGTCTGCTCGATGATGTTTCCAAAATAGTTTTCACAACTCAATTTTTGGGAAAAGCTACTAAATGTTTGAAATAATAAAAAAACTATTACAAGTAAAATAAAAAATAGAAATTAAAAATTAAGTCTACAAAAAATAATAATAAAAAAGTCTACTTGATATAGAGTGCCAATGGTATCATTCTAGTCCTATCGCTTCTAAAATCAATTTTGATTTTACATATTTATTTTAAATGACTTGTCTTAGTAACTTCAAATAAATTATTTTAAAAAATCTATTTTCAATTAATTTGCGCAATAATAGCTTGGTATAAAAAAAATTGGAAAATAAGATATCTTAGAGATCTGCCAAGTATTTTTATGTGTGCAAATATTGAGTCATCAGCTAGGTCCTTAGTTGGAGTAGTTATTTAGTTCGCCCTTTATTTCGACCTGTATATTCGCTTTCCCTAATTGATCGTAAGCCTAAAAGGATTAATTTTCGTTGTTTGGCTATGGCCTTATAGGCTTGCTTGTGTTTACATGTGAAGAAGGGTGTTAATTAGTAGTATGGTACTAATACATTATAAACCAAGTTTCAACTTTCAAAAGAATTTATAATTTTAAAATGGTATCAAACAAGGATTCAATCACTTAGGCATGTTTGATTCATGCTTCTTTAAAACTGTTTTCTATTCTAAAAACAATAAGAAAAAGAAAACAAGGAGAATACATTTGATTTCCACTTTTTTTGAAAACAAAGAGGCGTGAAACAATAAATTCAGATAATAAGAACAATTTTTAGTTTTGTGTTTTTAAAAATAGTTTTTAAGAACAGTTTTTAAAAATAGTAACCAAACGGATCCTTACTCTTTGAAAGAAACTTAAGAAGGTTTCTAATTAGACAAAGACTTTAAAATGGGTCAAGCATGAAGTTGACACCACGTAGCAAAGTCATGAATGCGTGTGAAACTAAACTATATGACAAGCTTCTTTAAGACTTTTTTGTAAGTTGTGGGGCAAAGACTTTAAAATGAGTTGAGCATGAAATTGACACTACCTATCGAAGCCATGAATGAAAGTGCTAATATGGGGTAAGCTTTTTATTTTTAAGATGATTTCAAGTCAACAAAAACTTTGAAATGGGTTAGGAAGGGGCAATTATTTAAGTCATTTTTGTTATTCAAAAGTTGACACCACTATCAAAGTCATGAATGAAAGTGCTAATATGGGGCAAGCTTTTTATTTTTAAGATGATTTTAAGTCAACAAGAACTTTAAAATGGTTTAATGGAGGGGGCAATTATTTAAGTCATTTTTGTTGTTCAAAAGTTGACACCACCTATAAAAGTCATGAATAAACGTTAAAACTATGGGACAAGTTTTTATAAAGATGACTTCAAGTCCCTCAAGTATAGACAATTACTTTGTTTATTTTCGATATTAGGAAATTCACACCACTTAGCAATGTCTTACATTCTTAGAAACCCCAACCCTTATACATACAAAAAAAAGAACTTACCTTTTATTTTTAGAAATTCCTTTGAAAGGTTTAACATTAGAAATAGTAAGATTTTAGTATTACAATTTTTAAAAGCAACTCAGATTTTCCAAAAAAAGGGTAATTAAGTCATATCTATTCAAAAGCTTAAGCTTCTTAGAAGTGATTAAATTGTCATTTATCTATTTAGCTATTTAACATTTATTATTAGGAAATGCAACGGTATCTTATTTATATGAAAGCGTGTTACTCCCCGCTTACTTCAATGAATACCTTAAAATAAATGCAATTTTTATATAAATTTTACTTTTCTAACAAAGCATGTTATCTAGATGCCATAATCATTTAAAAATTCTCATAAGATATTTACCAATTATAATTTAATAAATTGAAGCCTATCTATTGTTGGATTCTCTTTTTTAGTTGATCAACATAAACTAGCGGTTCACAAGGATCACTAATTATGTGAATATTTAGTCAAGATTTTTTCTTCATTACAAATAATAGTATAAATTTAATCTTTTTAGTAAATTTCCTATATAATTGATATGTATACAATCAATTTAATATTTTGATCATATCTATCTCACTTCAGTTGGATCACTTGTAATACATTATTGTCACCCTCTTTATATATTTGTAAGATATTTAGTACTATAATTTAATGAATGGATGCCCATCTATAAATGTGACACCCCAAACCCAGGGGTCCGTTGACTACCAGTCAACCCGCGGAATACAAGTGGATGTCGGGTTACCCGACGCCACTTTAAAACCCGCGCAGTCTCATTTGTAATGAGCTCTACCCAAAAACAATACCTGTATAAACCTGTTCCAAACAGTGCAATATATCCATCACATGATACATACATGGATAAAAATGGCCTCTTGGGCCCATAAACTGATACTCATCAATGTACCAACTATATCCAATAGTTACAAGAGTTAATATGTTTTTTATCTTATACAACACATATATTAAAATTAACGAGTTCTAATACATGATAATAAGACTACTCAAAGCCACACTCGGCTTTCTTCTAATCCAGCCTCTAGGACGAGCCGTCCCCTCGCACGCTCCCGATCTCGTAAAATAATATCCTCGACAAAAAGGAAGCACGTTCGCAGCTGAATCCGCCTGCCGGCTACTCTCCACCCCAAGTGCGCTGCAATGTTCCAAAATAAACATACATTCAAGCAAATGCATGATCCTACTCTTGAATGGGTCTCACATGACTAACTCCGCATCCCGAGTCATCATCGACTCTCTCTCTCACACTCGCCTGCCCCCATACGGCACTATCGCTTACACAGTAGACAACCCTCCGGATGCGTATACATCAATCACGCTCCCGACGATTGATATATTATTTGTTTGTGGACTACCCTCCGATGAATATCAATTGGGCCGCTCCGACGATTGATATTTTTAATTTGGACTACCCTCCGATAATTAATATTTTAGACTACCCTCCGAACCATTTTCTCTAGACTCATCTCACATCACTCCTATACCAGTGCTGCTCTAATAAGATATGGAATGCATGTATGCTAATCCCAATACAAATTTAATCACATGCAAATATGTAAACATGCACATATCCACATAATATCCAATCACACAATCATGTCATGTAATTAATCAACTGAGCATCAAAATTAGCCTACTCAGCTAATGATGAAACACGAGCACCAACTTGAATCACTCGATCAAACACATTTTCACACAAAAATATATTTTCGTGTCATTTATTCCTAGGAATGCGAAACCCTAGGGTTTACGGTTCCATCACTCATCATTCATTGGTTCACTTTAGAACTCCAAGATTTCATGGCCATTTCCGGCCTTATACAAACCACAATACAATCCATGACATGAATCACACTTTAGACACCCAAACAAATTGGGTGAGCAAATAGCATCAGAATTTGGGTTCCATAAACTAAACAATTCGGTCCCAAGTTTTAAGACTGATTAAACGGCCCCTCACGGCCTCATTCAGCTCAAACATTTGCAAAGTATTTAAAAGAGGGAATAAAACCCAAGTAGGGAGAAACCCCTACCTCTTGGAGTTTGAGGAAACTCCCTAAATCTGGTACCCACACGAAGCCCTCTCCGCGTAGAGCAGTTCTCTTTCTTGTCCCGAAGACCGCCGACGGTCGGATTTGCCAAAAATCTAGAGAGAAGTGCTCTCTCTCTCTAAAAATCTCCCAAACGAAAACCCATCAGAATTCCCCGAACGAAGGATTCCGACCTCGACATCCTCATGAACCCGAGGGGACCTCCTAAGACTCCAACGGATATAGAAACTTTTCCTTAAAACCATAAATTAAAATCCTGAGCAACCTCTTTACAATTCTTCACATATCTTTAAAATAATGCGGAAGCCGGCGCTAAAAAAAATTTCTTTTCTTTCTTTTCAACACTTAGATTTTTTTTCCGTGAAAATCGGCCGTAGTTTCTCCGCTTTTCTGACTTTCCTAATTTTACAAAACCTGATGAAACATTTAAAACACTTCTAAACTTCCAATTCATCAACTTCCATATTAGGACTCTCGCCCACAACCCAATCAAACACAATATACATATATATACATTTATTTCTTTCAAATCATCAAAACATTTAAACCTTCTTCAATTCCATGCATAATTTATCAAAACATGACAAAATATCTCCGACATATACAATATGCAATTATTTTCAATGCAGTCACATGCGCTCGTCTTCCTCATAGCCTCGACTCACGCATTGTGAGGGTACTCTACCGCCACCTGCCTCAGGTCCCCGAAAATATTTTTGGAAACATATGGAAAAGAATGAGCTAAAGGAGCTCAATGAGTGTACATTTTCATTTATATAACATTTTCAGTACATATCAAAATAATACATACTTATACAATTAAAATCCATTTATACATTAAACATTTATGCCTTAAACTTTCTTTCCATAAATACTTATACCATTAAAATCATTTTTTATGCTTTTAAACATTTATACCTTTAAACTTTCTTTTCAATAAATACTTATGATTTAAAATCCATTTATGCTTTAAGAATTTATGCTCTTAAACTTTCTTTCCATAAATAATTTATGCATTTAAAATCCATTTATGCTTTAAGAATTTATGCCTTAAACTTTCTTTCCGTAAATATCTTATGCATTTAAAATCCATTTATGCTTTAAGCATTTAAGCCTTAAACTTTCTTTCTTTATTTCTTTCTTCATTCTTTCCGACGAACCTGTGGGGAATAAACACACCGAACAGCTTCGGCACCGACGGTGAGGGGATACCACATTCCGCCATAACCACTACGCCGGAGAAACTCACGCTTGCATAGGTTCCACATAGAATTTCTTATCACGTGTAAGGATATTACTCTAGACACCTATTTCTCTCCCCAGTTAGTAACCTATAACTTACTCCCTTAATCCTTACACGCCTTAAAGTACTTCCCGGCCGATATCGCTCATAATAGCCATAGGGGGTTTAGGGTAACCATCAAGAAACATTTCTTCAAAATACATTTATAAATACATTTAAATCCTTTGCATTTTTATCATTAAAACACATATGCATACTTTAAACATTTTTAAACTTTTCATAATACCTTAACATATGCATACATATTTACTACACATCTAAATATATGCATTTCGATGCAAGATAAAACAAATGCAATATAAAACATTTCCATATGCCTTAACATTTACATAAAATTTACATTAAACTTTCAGCTTAACATTAAACCATTCACTTTTAAAACTAAATTCTCAAAATATCATTTTCACTACGCTCACCTCGCTCAATTCCGCTTTGCTTCCATTGAAGTTCCCTGCCCCCGGGTCCGATCATCCTTTTCACCCTTTTCCAAGAAAATCACAACTATACATTAATCATAACTTCCATTTTAATCCACCATACACATTCATTTAAAGCCAAATGAACAATTTACCCTTAAGCACTAAAAACTCATTCATTTTGGCCAACCTTTTCCAATCCATACCCTATAGACTTTTATGACTCAAAATTATTCAAATGGTCTTCAAAATTTATGAAACTCTCCCAGATCAGTTCTTGATATATCAAATAACATCTCTTTAAATTTTCAATTTAAAATTCCGTCTCTAAAGCCCCCTCAACCTATATAACACACCTGTAATAACAAATACTCAGTTTGGCAGAACAAAATCTGCACATAGCTCCACTTTGAACCATTTTCTGGGCACTTTAAGTTTACAATTTGCATGAACTTCCTTTAGATAAATTTTTCCCCTAGAAGTCTATTTTACCCAGAATTTTGAATCACTCAATTTGGATGAGTGCAACTCCACTTATGGCCAAAACACTACAACCATACCCAAAACATAGCAAAATCAGTGAGTTACACGAGCTCACCTTGCAGTCCGTATTTGGGAGCCTTAGAGCTACATTTGGCTCTTGGTCCCTTCTATAAATTTGTAGCCCTATCTCTTATGATTCTTAACACTGGAATCAATTCTATTTGATGATTCTAACGTAATCTATAGCCAAAATACAAACAAGGGTTTTACAGAAATTTTACAGCATTCCCTTTACTTTACAACATGATCTTTATGCCCTCAATTCATTTCTTTTCTAACCAATTCCCATGCATTATACCCTCACTCTATAAATCCCTAACCAATTTCAACATATCATACACAATGCATTATCAAACCCTAACCATTACTCACTTGATTTGTCAAAACCCTAATCTAATCCATGGCTTTCAATTTATCTCAAAATCATCATTCAACCCTAAATGCCACTAATTTAACATCCATACAAGAAAATCAAATCATTAGGTATGAAAAACATAAAAATCCAATTTTCCCACCATTAAAAACTTACTTGTTTTTGGTTTTCCTTGGCTCCTCTCTCTTGATTCCACTTGTAGATCACTTTAGCAAGATTTGAATGAGGAGAAAAAAATCACATCTCATACTGGGCCTCACTTTTTCGCTTCCCTTTCTCCTTTCTCTTTTCTCTCTTCCCTCTCCTTTCTCTCCTAATACGGGTTCTCCTCCTTTGAGACAACTTACAACCTCTTAAACTATATTTTGACTAACTCTTCCAAAATTGCCCTTTCATACTTGCAAAATTACCTTTGAACCAAATAAGCCTATTGGTCCATTCTAATGAATCACAAATCCATTAACCTATTATTATTTTATTCATAACTTAGTCATTAAGAAAAGTTTTAATTGGCTCTCATAATAAAAATATCTCCTTATGCGCTTATCTCGCTTTCACCTTATACGCTTTTTATACCGATTAAATGTCAAAAATATTCTATGGTCGCCTAAACTTCAATTAACCATGAATTATTCAAATTAAATCCTTCACAAGGATTCCGTGCTCCGAATCACCGAAATCAGATTTAAAATCATTAAAATCGAAACTGACAAATAGCGTATTTATCCGAATTACGCCTGATCACCCGAAACTATCCAAACTGACTCGCTTCACTTTATTTCAGCTGCTAGTCTTTATGATTTATTCCACTTTTCGTATTTTGCTTCACTCGAAAAATTTCAAATACAGTCTAAATTTCGTCCCGAAATCACTATTCACTTAAATCTCCTATTCTCTTGTAAAATATCGGGCAAAGTCATAGAACTCGAAATTTCTTACCAATTCCTTTGCAAACCCCTCCATTCGGATATAATAAGAAAAATCATTATTCCTTAGGGCATTCGGTTACAATTTTCGAAAATTCCACTTCATGTCCAAATGACGTCCGGAGCATTCTAAATTCTAATCTACCCTCGTTTCTATCATTGGACCTCTAATCATTTCAAAAACTATTATTATAACATTCAATAAGGTTGGGGTTTTACAATCACCCCTCCTATAAAAATTTCATTCTGGAATTTAAATTCCATGTCGTTTCTCTCACCATCATCCACAAATACCTTTACTAAAGGGAATCACTTTGTTTCAAAGAACCTAATCATTTCAACAACAATTTGAACCGGTCTTTCTTCATAATGGCCAAATCTTCTTTCAATTCAACCTATTGATCTCTTAACACATTTGAAGAATCTCACATATACTTTCTAAGCATAGAAATGTAAAAATATGTCATGTATTCTCGACAATTCGTGGTAACCCTTAACAAGACGCTACCTCTCCAATTATTTTCATAATTTCATAAAGTCCCATATAGAGAGGACTTAACTTCCCTTTCTTTCCGAATATAAACACCCTTTCCCAGCATGGGATATCCTCAAGAATACCACGATCCCCCACCCAAATTCTAAATCTCTCCTTGGTTATTAACATAACTTTCTCAATAATCTGAAATATCTTTAATCTATCACCGATAACTTTAACATTATCTGTTGTAGCTGTAACAATTTATGAACCTAAAAATTTTCTCTCCCCTTCCTATCCCAACATAACTGAGTCCTACACTTCCTTCCATATAAGGCCTCATAAGGCGCCATTTCAATGCTTGCATGATAACTATTATTGTAGGAAAACTCCAATAATGGTAAATGTCTTTCCTAACTTCCTTTAAACTCTAAATACAAGCCTTGAGTATGAATTTCCAATGTTCGAGTGGTTTCTTTCGGGATTGGTCATCCGTGAAGTCGCATAATCTTTTATATACAACTCCACCCAACTTCAACTAAGTCACTATTTTCCATAGGTAGGAAATTGACTACCACAATCTATCCACAATCACCTATATCACGCCATAACCACTCCCGCAAAGTGGAAATAAAAAAATCCATCATGATTCTCTCCATTTCCACCGAGGATCGGAAGAGACTATAAGAACCCCGCAAATCTTTGATGCTCAACCTTAACTTTTTGACAAATGAGACATTTGTTTTAAATTCCCGCAACATCTTCTTATAAATTCCTCCACTTTTAGTAATTCCCTTGTAGTATGATACATTTTAGTGTTTCCCCGGTGCACGCCTATGTAGAAGAGTGAGCCTCCCATAATTCTATTTCTTTAATCTCTCCCACATCTAGTACACATAACCCGTGGACCTATCATCACTATACCATATGCCCGTACTAAAAATCCTTTAACCGCCCGCACTCACCCTTTCAATTTAACATGATCGTATCTTGAGTCTATAGCTCCCTTTACCTTGTCTATTAGCATGTGACTACCATTCGTCATTCTAGTCTCGCACCTAAAGACCTCAATTCCATAAACTAGGGAGGTACACAAATTTTAGGTGAGATATGGAACCCGTAGGCTTCCTACTAAGAGCATCGCTTACTACATTAACATTTCCCCGATGGTACTCAATAAAGGCACTCATAATCCTAATGAAGTTCAACCCATCTCCTCCGTCTCATATTTAACTTTTTCTATGTGAATAAATATTACATGTTCTTGATCTCAAAAATTTTACATGCAACTCCACGCAATGCCTCCATATAAAGAAAGACTACAACAACCAACTCTAGGTTATGTCTTAGATAATTCCCGCTTCATGCTTTTTTTTTAATCATTTTAAATCATATGCTATCACATTTTCATGTTGTGAATTAACACACCCCCTAAGCTTCCTACTCAGAAGCATCAACATACTATATCCTTCTGGGCCCTCGACGGAATTGTAAAGAACTAGTGGCTAAGGTCAAATTCCTTTTTAGTTCATCGAATCTTTTTCTCGACATGTCTCTTACCATAAACTTTCATCTTTCTCACAATTTAGTCAAAGGATCCGCTAACTTTGAAAATCCCTTAATAACCTTCCGATAATACCCCCGCTTTAACCTAGAAAACTTTGTATCTCTCACATTCAGAGGTGTTTCTAGTTCACAATTTTCCAATCTGAGGATCACCGTAAAACCCCTTCATCGAATCACATGCCTTAAAGGCAATCGCTCTAACCAGAACTAGAATTACGTTGTTCGTATAAGACACTAAGTAAATAGAATTTACTTAGATGTTCCTTATGATCTTCAATATTACTCGCTTAAATAGATTACAATGTCATCAATGAATACTATAACAAACTGATCTAAATAAGGTCAAAGAGGATTCATAAGATCCATAAAAGCCAATGGATATAAGTTAGTCCAACTAGCATGACTAAGAACTCGATAATGCTCTTATACCAGAGCTTCAAAGTTGTCATAGGGAACATCCTCCCCACCTAATCTTTAATTGATGGTAACCTGAGCTTAGATCCATTTTCAAAAATACCCGCTCCTCGTAATGATCAAAAAGATCATCAACTGTAAAATGGGTGTTACTATGTGATTTTCACTTTATATTCAACTCTCAGAATCAATATACAATCTTAAACTTTCATCATTTGTTTTTTTTTTTTTTTATATATACCTAGGAAGATCCTCTGAAATACATCCTAAATTATTTGAGACTATCAATATCTTCCTTCCTAATTACCATTATCCCCTCACCTCAATAGCAGATAAGCTAGGTACCTTTAATATAACTTTCAAAAAGTATTTCACATTAGCCCACATAACTCATTGTATATTATTGGTAGGTAGTATTTCCTTCCGTGAACCCACATAAAACAACCTCCGTCTTCCTCGGGCTTATAGAACCTAACCTCTTTCCTATAACAACTCTTTCAGAGCATGATGTCTAGATAGTAAATCCATGCCTAATATAACATCATCAAAGTCATGGATATCTAATAATACTGTCCGCTAAAAACTCCTAAATTTCTCCAACAATCACCAGGTTGTAACAATCAACTTTTCCATACTTTTCCTAGGTGGCAACCCCACTGCTACACATTCATCATTATGTCTCAATTTCTTCCATTTTCTTCTAACAATAGATTATTAACAATTCACTTAATGTCATTGATTCACTTAAACTAAATTAAACCCATGCATTTTCAATTAACCATCCTTATTACTCTTACTACTCGACCATGCCTTTCGTGGATTCCTATACCGTCATAATTTCTGCCTCTAATTTCCTTACCCTCTCAATGGACACCGTCTACCACTCTGGCCACTAAATGTTGTGGCTAACATCCTGGTTTTCATCCGCCTTTAAAGGTATCCGTCCTCTACAACCTCGTAGGCGGTGGCGGCCCTAGCAGATCATGGGTGGAGGAACATACGCAGACTCATAAACATGTTCCTCAGGTGGTGGTACTACTGCCTCAGGAGCTCTCCCGTGGTGGCCTACTCACGCATTTTCTGTGAATTAAAATTAATATGTCAGTGTAATGTATATATGATTTTAAATCTACATAAATTTTTTTTTTTTTTTTTGAAATCTTAAAAGAAAACATTAAAACAATCATATAAAAATAAAAATTTCAAATCTTATAACATTTTCAAACTTCGCTCTGATACCATGTTGAAGGATCCTCGACCCGATTAACCTCATGAACCCGAGGGACCTCCGCACTAACTGATATAGAAACTTTTCCTTAAAACCATAAATTAAAATCCTGGGTGGAGCGAACCCTTTACAATTCTTCATATCTTTAAAAAATAATGCAGCCGGCGCTAAAAAAAAAAATTTCTTTTTTTTCTTTTCTTTTCCAACACTTAGATTTTTTCCAGAAAATCGCCGTAGTTTCCCTCTGCTTGGACTTTCCCAAATTTACAAAACCTGATGAAAACATTTAAAAACACTTCTAAACTTCCACCATCAACTTCCATATTAGGACTCCTCGCTCCACAACCCAATCAAACACAATATACATATATATACATTTATTTCCTTTCAAATCAATAAAACATTTAAACCTTCTTCAATTCCATGCATAATTTTATCAAAACATGACAAAAATATTCACATATACAATATGCAAATTATTTTCTAATGCAGTCACATGCGCTGCCTCCCCCGATAGCCTCGACCCACTCCGCGCACAGAGGGCACTCACGGCCACCCGCCCTGGTCCCCAAAATATTTTTGGAAACATATGGAAAAGAATGAGCTAAAGGAGCTCAATGAGTGTACATTTTCATTTATATAACATTTTCAGTACATATCAAAATAATACATACTTATACAATTAAAACTATTTATACATTAAATATTTATGCCTTAAACTTTTTCCATAAATACTTGTACCATTAAAATCAGCTTATGCTTTAAACATTTATACCTTAAACTTTCTTTCAATAAATACTTATGCATTTAAAATCCATTTATGCTTTAAGCACTTATGCCTTAAACTTTCTTTCCATAAATACTTTATGCATTTAAAATCCATTTATGCTTAAGAATTTATGCCTCAAACTTTCTTTCCGTAAATACTTATGCATTTAAAATCCATTTATGCTTTAAGCATTTAAGCCTAAACTTTCTTTCTTATTTCTTTCTTCATTCTTTCCGATGGAACCTGGGGAATAAACACACCGAACAGCTTCGTACTGACGGTGAGGGACAACATATTCCAAGCTTCTGAGGTTCACTACGTTTAAACTCACGCTTGCATACATGGTTCCAAATTATAGTACTTTATCAATGCAAGGATATTACTCAGACACCTATTTCCCTCCCTCAGTTAGTAAGTAACCTATAACTTTACCCTTTAATCCTTACACGCTTAAAAGTACTTCGCCGATATCACTATACCGCTATAGGGTTTAGGGTGTCCATCAGTAAAACATTTCTTCAAAATACATTTATAAATACATTTAAATCCTTTACTTTATCATTAAAACACATATGCATACTTTAAACATTTTTAAACTTTCATAATACCTAACATATGCATACATATTTAATACACATCTAAATATATATGCATTGATGCAAGATAAAACAATGCAATATAAAACATTTCCATATGCCTTAACATTTACATAAAATTTACATTAAACTTTCACAGTTTAACATTAAAACCATTCACTTTAAAAACTAAATTCTAAAATATCATTTTCTACCTACGCTCACTCGCCTCAATTCCGCTTTGCTTCCCTGAGTTCTGCTCTCGGGGTCCGATCATCCTTTTCAATTCTTTCAAAAAATCACAACTATACATTAATCATAACTTCCATTTTAATCCACCATACATTCATTTAAAGCCAAATGAACAAATTACCCTTAAGCACTAAAACTCATTCATTTTTTGGCCAACCTTTCCAACCATAAATTCTATAGACTTTATGACTCAAAAATTATTCAAATGGTCTTCAAAATTTATGAAACTCTCCAGATCAGTTCTTATATCAATAACATCTCTTTAAATTTTCAATTTAAAATCTGCCTCCTAAAGCCCTCAACCATATAACACAATCTGCAATAACAAATACTCAAGCCTATAGAACAAAAATTGCAGCCATAGCTCCACTTTGAAACCATTTTCTGGGCACTTTAAGTTTACAATTTGCATGAACTTCCTTTCTTTAGATAAATTTTTTCCTAGAAGTCTATTTTACCCAGAATTTTGAATCACTCAATTCTGGATGAGTGCAACTCCACTTATGGCCAAAACACTACAACCATACCCAAACATAGCAAAAATCTGTGCGAGTTACAATGAGCTCACCTTGCAGTCCGTATTTGGGAGCCTTAGAGCTACACGGCTCTTGGGTCCCTTCTATAAATTTGTAGCCCTATCTCTTATGATTCTTTACCAATTAATCAATTCATTTGGATGATTCTAACGTAATCTATAGCCAAAATACAAAACAAGGGTTTTACAGAAATTTTACAGCATTCCCTTTTACTTTACAAATGATCTTTATGCCCTCAATTCATTTCTTTTCTAACCACCCTATGCATTATACCACTTCATAAATCCCTAACCAATTTCAACATATCATACAATAAATGCATTATCAAACTTAACCATTACTCACTTGATTTGTCAAAAACCCTAATCTAATCCATGGCTTTCAATTTATCTCAAAAATCATCATCATTCAACCCTAAATGCTACTAATTTAACATCCATACAAGAAAAATCAAACTATTAGGTATGAAAAACATAAAAATCCAATTTTCCCACCATTAAAAACTCTTACTTGTTTTTGCCTTTCCTTGCTCCTCTCTCTTGATTCCACTTGTAGATCACTCTTGAAGAGTTTGAATGAGGAGAAAAAATCACATCTCATACTTGGCCCTTTCACTTTTTTTCTTCTTGCTTCCCTTTCTCTCCTTTCTTTTCTCTCTTTCTTCCCTCCTTTCTCTCCTACGGGTTCTCCTCCTTTGAGACAACTTTAACCCTCTTAAATTATATTTTGACTAACCTCCTTTCCAAAATTGCCCTTTCATACTTGCAAAATTACCTTTGAACCAAATAAGCTCATATTGGTCCATTCTAATGAATCACAAATCCATTAACCTATTATTTTATTCATAACTTAGTCATTAAGAAAGTTTTAATTGGCTCTTCATAATAAAATATCTCCCTTATAGCACTTTATCCTCAGCTTTCACCTTATAATCGCTTATACCGATTAAATGTCAAAAAATATTCTATACTGTCAAACTTCAAATTAACCATGAATTATTCAAATTAAATCCTTCACAAGGATTCCAGTTCTCAAATCACCGAAATCGATTTAAAATCATTAAAATCTAAATTTAATAATACAGATATTATCCGACCACGTCGGACAATTTTAAACTATCCAAACTGGACTCCGCTTTCACTTTTATTTCCAAGTTTCGTTAGTCTTTATGATTTATTCCAGACTCATGCTCACACTTCCTAAAAATTCTCACAAGCAGGCTCCAAATTTCTGGGTCCTAAATCACTATTCACTTAAATCTCCTATTCTCTTGTAAATATCAGTTTAAAGTCATAGGAACTGAAATTTTACCAATTCTTTGCAAACCCTCCATTCGATATAATAAGAAAATCATTATTCCTTGTGCATTCGGTTACAATTTTAAAATTCCACTTCATGTCCAAATGACGTCCTGAGCATTCTAAATTTAATCTACCCTCGCTTTCTATCATCGGACCCTAATCATTTCCAAAAACTATTATTATAACATTCAATGTCGGGGTTTTACAATCGACTGCATCTCACGTTTTTGGCTTTTGGTTTTAAAGGAAGAAGGCCACTATTGGCTATTTTGGCATATTATCATTTAAATCTTTTTCAAAATAACAATTATGTCCCTCATTTCCCAGTTGATATTCTAAGACTATCTCCGATCATCCATTATCATTTCTCTACTCATACCACTTTCGCACATGAGTACGTGTTATATGTGACTTTCTGGCCGTGACGTAAAATTGTTTTGACACACCTAAAACCGCAATGTCTCAGAAACGTCAACTCCGATCGTCTTAATTCTACGAAATTTTTACGTATAGCTAGATTTCGACGATTCCAATCTAATCCATTTCTGTCATCCCAGATCTAGAGAATAAATTTCGGATTTTTCACCGAAATTACAATTTTGTAATCGAAATTACGATTTTGGGTCTCTTTTTTTTTCCAAAAATTAAATTTCTCGTCTTGGTTACTAAATGTCTTCACCTTACATCAAATAGGATATTGACATGGGTGACTAATATAATATGAATACTTGGTCAAGATTTTATGATAATACAGATGAATTTTTTAATTTAATGAACATGATATGTATCATAATTGAAGTGTATGTAATTAAAGTCATAAATTAAAGTTTTTAAAGATGTTTTAAATTGCTGCCTTGAAAATAGATTAATTAGAGGATTTTTTTTTTTTTTTATGCTAAAATTGATAATACCTATCAAGTTGAGCAAAGACTTTAAAATGGGTCAAGCACGGTATTTATTTCGTTATTTTTTTCATATTTTGAAGTTGACGATACCGATAAAAACCATACATTCTATAAAAAAAGTCATAAATGCATGTAAATTATGTGATGTTTTAAATATGATTTGAATTTAGAAAACACCTTTTTTTTTTGAAAAAAATTGAGGAAAGACTTAAAATGGTCAAGGGGACAAATTATTTTGTTTTTCTATTAAGAAGATGACAATACTTAATAAATTGAGAAAGATTCAATTAAAGCAAGTCAAACATGAGTAATTACTTTAACATTTTTTTGTTAACTCGCTTTTGTGGCTTATATATTTGTTGCAAATTCTGAAGATATTTGAAGATAATATGTTTCTATTATATTGATAGTTAAAATAAATAAAATTGATTTGAAATAAAAGAAATAAAATAATATATGAGATTTAATTATTTATTTTTCTTAAATTTTATTTTATTTTACTTTTACTTCATGTTTTCTTTTCTCTTTGCAATTTTCCTCAAAATTTTGGGGTGGGAATCAAAGATAGGGCTAAATATAGTTTCTTCAAGTAATGGTATCGATTATAAGAACCGACAAGACATCAAAACTATACGGCGTAAAGAGGCTAAGAGATTTTCCTTTTGATTCACAAGGATTTACCGTGTTGAACACGCTTATCTCCCCATAAATTATGATTATCAATGCATGACCTGAATGTTTTATTAGTGAAGCTTAGAACAATAATTTTGGTGCTTCATAATCTTTTAATATTCTCTTGATTTGCAAGAGATGATCTCCAACATATGTCTTATCAGAGGTTCCTTAACTATTGCAATTATCCCTTTATTATCTAGGATTTTATTCCATAAATATCATAATAGAACATTTGCCTCCCATAGAAAAACTTACCAAACGTGATCCAATCTTTTAGATTTGATTTTACTCAATATTATCTTTAGTCTTCCTTATTTGTCCCATAGAATATTGCTTAATGATTTAAGTATAATATCATTTCAAAACTCCGATTTGATTGAATATGAAAAGTTTGGTCACACAATCTTGATGCACTAACTTGTAAGACAACAATTGCGATCCCTTGTTACACCTTCTTATAGCTCCCCGGTTAAACGAAAGGAAACAAGTAGCACAATTTTACTCTAAGATCATACCAATATATTTTTCCTAACACATAGCAATTTTTTCTTCTTTTATACTTCTTCAGAAGCAAACATAAGATCGATCGTTGACTTGTCGCTAGGCAATAACTTTAAAAGGAGTCAAGCATAGGTAGTTATTTTGGTTATTTAAATGTAGGGTTGTTGAGTTGATAATAAATTTAAATTTAATATTTGATAGCACTAGACAGATTGCTCCATGCACTAAAACATATGCTCTGATGCCCAAGAATGACATGACTTTATCTCTTTTCTTTCCAAATTTCTTTTGAGATCGCAGATATATATATATATATATATATATATATATATATATATATATATATATATATATATATATATATATATATATATATATATACAAATATATGTACAAGTAGTGTTTCATAAATGGACTTCTTGTATCAATATCGAGCCCTCACTTAAAAAGAATTGTAATCCTTAATTTTAAACATGTTCTATTTGAGAGCATGGAGCAAAGAGAGGAAAAGTGAATTTTTTAATTATTTACTATGTAATTTCATTAGTCTATTTTAATTAAAAAATAAAGTAATATTTTAAATTATTTTCTATGTAATCATGTGTTTAATTTTATAAAAAATAGACTATTTTTGATAAAAGAAATAAAAAAGTATGAAGTTGACATTACATATTTTCAATTCCATTAATTGTAGTGGAATGAGGGAGTTAGATGTAAACACCAAACAATGGAATGCCGAATGTATCACACTTTAAGTTTATAAATAAGTGTTTATTTTCTCCCTCATGTACACTCGTAATAGCTTCATCTCTACCAATTAATAATGGCCTATCAATATCCTTCATCCTACTCCCTTTACTCTCTCACTCATCACCACTCGTTTTCTATATTTCTTCTTTTCCTTTCGTCTTCACATCATCCTTCCATGTCATTTCCTCGACTCATCCCTTTATTTTTTATAAAAGAAAATAAAAAAAGTATAGTTGACATTACATATTTCAATTCCATTAATTGTGTTGGAATGAGGGAGTTAGATGTAAACATCAAACAATGGAATGCCGAATGTATCATACACTTGCTTATAAACAAGTTTCATTTTTCCTCAAAAATAATCTCCCAGAATAGCTTCATCTCTACTCAAATTAATAATGGCCCATCAATATCCTTCATCCTAATTCTCTTACTCTCTCGACTCATCGCCTACTCCTTTGCTTTTTTTCTATATTTCTTCTTTTCCCCTTTGTCTTCAATATCATCCTTCCATGTCATTTTCACTCCGCCTCTGTACCTACCATTACTATTTGCAGTTGAACAAGATCAAGAAGCACTCGCTCTTCTAATGGGAAGGTAAACCTGATAATCAAACCCAAGTTTTAATTTCATCTTGGCTGGGACACAATTCCGCCATCATCGGGTTCCTGTGAGTGGCTTGTCATAGGTCGAAGTGTCTCCGATTTAAACCTTCGTAGCTGGGTGGTTTGAGAGGTACACTCCAAAATCTCAATTCTTCATCTCTCCCAACCTCCTTACTTTAATTTGACTAACAACTCCTCCATGGAACCTATTCCAACCAATATTGGTAATATTTCCAAACTAATCACAATTCTCGATCTTGGTTCTAATCATTTCACCGGTGTAATACCCCAACAACTTGGGTTTTTAACATCACTTAGCTTTTTTTATCTTTTGGTTTAATAATTTTAGAGGGTCAATTCTTCCTTTTATGCGGGAATTTGAAAACTTAATTTAATTTTGGTATCTTTATGAGAATGGTTTTCTCGGTTCCATTCCTCAAGAAATTGGATTGTTAAGATCTCTTAATCATCTTAAGTTAGAAATTAACAATCTCACTGGTCCAATTCCCCATTCCATAGGTAACTTGAGGAATTTAACCACATTGAATCTTCATACGAACAAACTATCCAAGTCAATTCTCAAGAAATTCGGATTGTTAAAATCTCTTAATGATCTTCAATTGGGAATTAACAACTTCAAATGTCCAATCCCTCCTTCCATTGGTAACTTGAAGAATTTAACCACATTGATCCTTCATACGAACAAACTATCTGGTTCCATTCCTCAAGAAATTGGATTGTTAAGATCTCTTAATTATCTTGATTTATCATTTAACAATCTCACTGTCCAATCACTCTTCCAGATATAGGTAAATTTGAGGAATTTAACCACATTGTATCTTGATAAGAACAAACTATCGGTTCCATTCTCAAGGAAATTGGATTGTTAAGATTTTTAATGATCTTGCTTTGTCAATTAATAACTTACACTGTCCAATCCTCCTTCCATAGGTAACTCGAGGAATCTTAACCACATTGTATCTTCATACGAACAAAATATCTCGGTTCAATTCTCAAGAAATTGGATTGTTAAGATCTCTAATGATCTTTGAATTTGTCAACTAACAATCTGATCAATCCAATCCTTCCTTCCATATAATCTGATGAATTGAACTGTACTGTGAGGCCTTCACATGAATAAACTATCTAGTTCCATTCCTCAAGAAATTGGATTGTTAAGATCTCTTAATGATCTTCAATTGTTAACTAACAATCTCACTGGTCCAATCCCTCCTTCCATAGGTAACTTGAGAAATTTAACCACATTGTATCTTCATACGAACAAACTATCTGGTTCCATTCCTCAAGAAATTGGATTGTTAAAATCTCTTAACGATCTTGATTTGTCATTTAACAATTCTAATGGTTCATCACTGGGCTCTATAGAACTGTCCAAGAATTTAATTATTTGCGCCTCTGGTCATAAATAACAAACTGGTGCCCTTCCTCCGAAATGAATAATATCACTCATTTGAAAAATTTGCAATTGTATGAAAATAACTCATCGCCAACTAATGTGACTTAGAGATTTTACTGGTAGAGCTCTTGTAAATTTTCCACTAATGTAACCATTTCATTGTCCATACCAAAGAGCTTGAAAATTGCACTAGCTTATTCGTGAGTTCGCTTGGAAGAAACCAACTCACTTCGGAGATGAGAAATGAAAGTTTTGTGAATTCAAGAACCTAATCATATCGATCCATAGTGAACAATTTTTATGGCGAGCTTTCGAGAAATGGGGACAAGTACACAACCTAACACACACTTGAACATCTCCAACAATATTTCCCAGCCATACCACCTCAATCCTTAAAGCCACCACCATACCACTTGATCTTTCTCAAACCATCTGGACGGAAGATCCCAAAAGAACTAAGTATGTCAGCTCTTATCATCTTAATTGAGCATGACTAACAACGATCTTTCAGAAGCATTCCTTTGAAATTTGGTAAAAATTATCGACTTTCAAACCCTTGACTGCATCGAATAATTTGAAGCTGTCAAATCTCCCAGCAAAGGTGGAACTTGCTGAAATTATCGCTCTGAATTTGAGTGGGAATCGATTTGTGGACAAAGATTCCGATTTAAATCGTGGGAAAGATGCATAGTCTCCGGAGTCTTGATCTGAATAAAATATGCTGACAGAGATTCCAATCACGTTGAGAGTTACTTGCACTGGAGACATTGAATCTCTCCCATAACCAGCTTTTTGGCACCATCCCACACTTTGATGTGATCTGACAGCTCGACATCTCGCGTTGATATATCCTACAACCATGGAAGGTCCTCTCCCAACATCAAAGCCTTCGCTTCCATTTGCATTTAGAAATAATAAAGGTTCCGTGGTATTAATGTCACTCATCTCAAGCCATGCAAAGGTTAGTAGGAAGAAGGCCATAAAGTTTTCGTCTCGATCATACTAATTCCCTCAACAGGAGCACTCTATTGTTCTTATTCGCTTATTATTGAATTTATTTTCTGTCCAAAAAAATTGAGGAAGAAAACAACCAAGTCTACACTCAAGTCACCGATATGTCAAAGATCTATTCACAATATTGGGACATGATGGGAAATTGTCGATGAGCACATCATACAGTGGAATCACACCCCAGTTCCAAAATGCTGTATTTGGGACTGGAGGATATGGCATCGTTTGATAAGGCCGAAGGTTAAATGGTCGTTGTTGGGTCATGGAAAAGCCTACTCACTCATCGATCAAGATGGTGGAGATATGGTCGACTAAGGCCGCGCATCCATGCTCTAACACGCATAAGGCATCGCAATACACTGCTTCTTTATGGCTTCAGCTTCATTTGGTCGAGAAAACTCATTTTGACGGCGAGCTTATGGAAAAAAAAAAAAAAAAAAAGGAGCTTGAGAAACATTCTAAGCAACGATGAAGAAGCAAAGCAGAAAACTTGATTGATCAGAGGCTAAACATCGTGGAAGGTGGCTAAAGCTTTATCTTGCAGTGCACCATGATTGCTCACCCAGTGAATTCATCGAGACATAACCAGCAACAATGTTCGTTAGATCAGAATATGAAGCCTATGTTCCTTCACTGGCACGTTAGGCTTATAAAGCCGGACCATCTTAATCGACTTCATTTGCAGGAACTTGCCATCAGCCTGTGTACCATTTTCTTTAATTGTATGCTTAGTTATACTATTATAATTTCCCTCTTAGAAGAGCAGAAAGGTGAGCATGATGTAATCTTCTTAATTTGCAAGAACTTGCTTACAAGATGAAGGTGGATAATAAAACTTGGATGTTTATAGCTTTGGGATTGTAACAATGGAGGTACCATGGAAGGCATCCCGTGAACCCATCTCAACACAAGCGTATCACGCATCCTCCCCATCCTCATCCTCACACGGTGACTCGCCGACCATTGGTCGCTGAAGATGCAGACAAACGCCTCACCTCCCGTGGGATGAAGTGGGTGAGCCGAAGTAGTGAAGGCAGCTGAAGACAGGCATGCCAGAGTGTGGTCAATCCCAATCTCGCCAACTATGCAAATGTGATTGAAAGAACACTTCTCAATGCAAGGCCACTCACTATCGAAACCGTTTTCCATGATTACTGGGTGAACCGCTATCGTGGAGGCAAACTACGACTACCCTCACTTTCCATGTGTATTTTTGTTTTACCATCCGTAATGATTGATTTTATTTAGACGAAAAATCACTTTTTCTTGTCTCTCGCCGCTTAAAATTGACCAATAAATTGGTTGTGATGCAAAATTACGACTATGTCTCTACTTCTTGTGTTTGATCATCTTCGGGATCTAATTCGCTTTTGGAGAGATCAATACCTCAGGTGCCGGAAATGAAGGGCCGCTCTCAGGTCTACATGTCCTAGTAAAGGGAAAACCATACTGCATACTCATAATGTATTGTGCTTTTATTTTGGTAGATAGTTTGATTGTGAATTCATCCAAGATACCTCGTGCATGGCCGTTTGCCATACTTTGATGAGATTGATCTTCAAACTATTGATGTCCTTGTGACAAAGTATGTTCTTTTTCCTTGTTGAATATTGTAATGTTATTTGTTTTTATAACTTAGTAATCATTGAATTGAGAAATGAAGTTTAGAGGAATATCACATTGCTTTGATATCAATCCTAGGTATGTATCATTTTCCGTTAATTTTTTTTTTTTTGAAACAATGGAATGAATTGTTCCTGAATGGTCTACTGAGAAAATGACAAAACAACCATTGCTAAAGCATATAGTAAAGATTTCACGGAAACAATGCACGTAACTCATCCGTATCTTCTTATCAATATCTGGTTCTTTCCTTATTGGTCATGGAGGCGAAACTAGCTGGACGGTCCTCACTTCTCCAAGTGTATTTTTTGCTCTCATCATCCGTAATGATTGATTTTATTAAGACGAAAATCTCTTTTTCTTTGTTGTCTCGCCTTATAATTGACCCATAAATTGGTCAGGATGCACTTACGACTATGTCTCTACTTCTAAGGTTTGATCATCTCGATCTCGCCTGCTTTTGAAGAGATCAAGTACCATTTGGTGACACAAGATGTTCTTTTTCATTGCTGAATATTGTAATGTTATTTGTTTTGTGAACTTAGTAATCTAACACCAGAAATGAAGTTTAGAGAATATCATTATTGTTTTTGATATCAGAATCTCCGGGTATTGTCATTTGATATTGTAAGCATTACAGAGACCACGATTAGAGGTTTCTTTTCTGGCCTTCTAGGATGATGCAGGTTAATGGACCTACCCCTTTGCATCTCTGTATAAAGTGTCCTACTCACACTTGAACATGTACTTTCGTACTTGAGAGCCCGAGAGGCTACATTAATCAAATCTATTAGCTAAAATTCCTTTGGAAAAGCCCCAATCGTTCACCTTCTTTGATTATGTTGAAGTTCTACTGCTTCTCAGCATTGTTTTCTCAGTGAATAGGCTTATGTTAATCACATACTCATCTCTCCGACCAAGGCTCTTAGCCGCAGTATGTAGCAACATATGCTCTAACGATCATTTCATTCAAGATCTTGCAAGGTCTTGGCCTTGTCAATGAACTTTGTCAATCTTGAAACTTTTAGAACTTTCATCTCTTCAGTTTTCCTTTTTTTGTTATCTACTCTACTTTCATATAAAATCGCTCTCTGTTCTTTTAGATGTTTCCACTTTACTCGCACCGTAA